>JAWNNO010000101.1:0-21878 GCA_035044985.1 Lordiphosa fenestrarum | reverse complement strand
ATAAAATTGGTTATAATAATGCGATTTAAGTCATGCGCCGTTTTGTTCGATGACGAGTTCCCAACGAGATGCCAACTTCATAATGCCCCTCTTATAGAAGCTCGCTTCCCTATTGTCAAAAAACTCGGAGAGCCAATTTTCACATGACTCTCTTGTGGCCAACTTCCGACTACCAAGCTCGTTCGCCATGGACAGAAATAGGTGGTAATCACTTGGTGCGAGATCCGGACTATACGGTGGATGCAAAAGACCCTCCCATCCGAGCTCCCGGAGCTTCTGGCGCGTCACCAAAGATGTGTGTGGCCTGGCGTTGTCCTGATGGAAGACAATTCGGCCTCTGTTGATCAAAGATGGCCTCTTCTGCATGAGTGCTGCATTCAAGCGGTCCAGTTGTTGGCAGTACAGGTCCGAATTGAGCGTTTGGCCATAGGGGAGCAGCTCATAGTGGATGATTCCATGCCAATCCCACCAAACACACAGAAGAACCTTCTTGGCCGTCAATCCAGGCTTGGCCACCGTCTGGGCAGCTTCACCGCTTTTCGACCACGACCGTTTGCGCTTCACGTTGTCGTAAGTGACCCACTTTTCATCGCCAGTCACCATCCGCTTCAAAAACGGGTCGATTTTGTTGCGATTCAGAAGCCAAAATGTTTTTTTGCGTCAAGTCGTGTGGCACGAATACATCGAGCTTCTTTTTGAATCCAAGCTTCTTCAAATGGTCTATAACGGTTTGATGACTCATGCCCAGCTCTTGGCCGATGCTACGGCTGCTACTATGCCGGTCTCTTTCGATCAATTCAGCGATTTTATCGCAATTTTCGACGACAGGCCTTCCGGACCGTGGCGCATCTTCGATCACCTCTGCACCAGAACGAAAACGTTGAAACCATCGTTGTGCGGTGGAAATGGAAACTGTATCGGGTCCATAAACTGCACAAATTTTATTGGCAGCATGAGATGCATTTTTGCCTTTATCGTAGTAGTACTGTAAAATATGCCGTATTTTCTCTCTATTTTGCTCCATGTTTGCGACGCTATAACTCACGAACGACTAAAAACAAAGAACAATAAATCAAACACGTGTTAGCGCGTGAAAAGAGCTTTCCAAAAAGCTCTAGCGTGAACCGATGCGACGAATACAACTAGAACTACGCGCTTGCAAAGACAAGCTTGCGGAAATACCGCAAGACTTTTTTGACAACCGTATATTAGTAGCGTGCAGCAAAAAGAAGACTCTGTGCAAAATTTCGATAGCCTCAAAACTGAGAGACTAGTTCGCGTAGATACAGACAGACAGACGGACGGACAAAGCTCAATCGACTCAGCTCGTCACCCTGATCAAGAATATATATAATTTATGGGGTCGGAAATGAATATTTCTATGCGTTGCAAACTTCTGGCCAAAATTATAATAACCTTTGCAACTTTTGACACCTTAATAACCTTAAAAGGCTTGCTTGTTGTAAAGAAACATTGTCATGTAGACACAAATTTTTTTGGAAAATATCGAAATATCGATATTTTTGATATTTTTTACCCTAAAATATTTATATCGAAATGATACTTTTTCAATATCGTTAAAAATATCGATATAGATATTTTTAAAATATCCGGCAACCCTAGTACAGAGTATGGTACAGTGCTTGACCGACTTTCTTTCTTGTTTGATTACAGGAAGGGAATTAAACAGGAACCTGAACTGAAAACGAATGTAACCGGAACCGATATTTTGAGAACCGAAATTTGAAATAGTTTTACCAAATTAAGATGTTACTTAAATTGGGGATGAGTATGTTCTCAGAACTGCATTCAAAATATTTGATATTCCAATTTGTACCGTTACTCGTAAAGTGAAAAGAATACTAAGGTTGTACAACTGCATGTACATAGATGTTCTATTTCGACCAAACTTAGTGGAATCATGGGAAAGCATAGAAAACTAAGAAATACAAAGTTTGGATGCGTTTTCTTTGAAAGCAAACAATTTTTCTCACTAAAGCTAGTTTTTTGACCGCTCATACCTATGGCAGCTATATGCTATAGTCATCCGATCCGGCCGGTTCCGATAAATGTGCAGCGTATATGTACTACATACCTTCGAGCAGAGTTTCGTGATGATAGCTTTCAAATTGACGGAGGAAATCGAATCAAACAGACGGACACACAGATGGACAGATGGATATAGCTATATCGACTCAGCTCGTCATGCCGATCAAGTTTCATAATCGTTTTAGGCGTATTAAGTTCATGTCTAGGTGCTTTTCTGGGATTTAGTTTTTCAATTGCATTTTTTTTCTTTGTTTCAAGCGAATGAGCTTTGATTGGAAGTGCATATCCATAGGTGCCTCTCTTCGTCACTGCAGGCCCAACTTCCTCTCTGATCACTTAGAAGCGTGCTTACCTTTGCAGGATGCTTTGTGCTTGCCATTATGCAATGGGCGAGCTGTTCTTTAGCTTCGAGTAGCGGTAATTGTCTTTTATATGTCCTTCCTCTCCAAAAATTCGAAAATTATTTTTCCTCTGTAGACCGCGAATTAAAATGAATTTACGTGCAGAAAATAATTGGCGTTCGTCCATGGTTTCTTTTTAAATTTTGAATTTTGAAATTTGATGTTTTTGCAGCAATATTATGCATGTGCTTTTTTTCAAATGTCTTCCACAGTAACTAACAGGCGCATAATCCACACCAAACAGTGAATTTTTCTGGATGCAATGACAGCTTTTGCAATGCTTCTGGCTGCTCTTCACACGAAATTCGGCAATTTTGTTTGTTCATGTATTCATTCAACCAGAAATACGCTTCGTTGCTGAACACAATTTTCCCATAAAAAAGGGGCATGAATTTTCATGCTTAGATTATAAATATACTATAGACCAAACTGAACATATTTGACAGTAACAAATGACACGAAAACAGCGGAGCTGCTAAAAACTGTGCTGCCAAAAAGAAAATTGTGTCAACACTATTCTGAATTTATAATTTCGTTACTCGAGCACTTTTAGATTCTGAGATATAGGTATTCACATAGACGGACATGCCTAAAGGTATTTACTTAACGATATCGGAGTTGTTTCCTTCTCCCTACTATATACTTATTTAGTATAGCTGTCATAGAAAAGTGGAGTATGAAGAGTAGTCTTATAAGTTTTTTTGTATTGGAAACAAGAAAGAAAGTCGGTCCAGCCCGACTATAACATACTCTGTACCAACGAAATCATACGCTCAGCATAAATTTTGATGCTGCAGTAGGAGCTGAAAGCAGAGCTGCCACTGTGCTGCAGCAGCGAACAGTCTTTTGATCATAACTCTACAACCGTTCATCCGATCTGAACCATTCCTTTCGATAAGTAAAACTGATTACGAAATATGTCTAGAAAGTACGAACCATCTATCTTTAAAACTGTGGGAGATATGACGTTTTCTCCAAATTGCGGGGGCGGGAGGAGGCGTGGCCAAAGTTGAAAATAAACTTTACCTGCCTGCATACATAAAATGCATATGTCCCATACATGTCAAACCACTATCTCTTACCATCTCTGAGATCTTTGCATTCATGGACAGTCGACGGACATAATTCGGCTGCTGATGCTGATCAAGAATAAATATACTTTATGGGGTCGGAGATGCTTCCTTCTGGTTGCTACATACTTTTGCACAAACTAATAATACTCTTTGTACCTACTATACAAAAGCTTTATAGCAGTTCCCCAAGAGAAAATCAAAGTCTTTCTCTTTTTGTTTTTCTGTGCATGAGCTTTTTCATAAAACATTTGCCAATGATTTGACATTTTTGACATTTGTCATTTTTGATGCTGCCACCAAGTTTTATCAAATAAATTAATGGAACTTCAGTGGTGTGTTAGCCTTAGGATATTTTTTAATGTCATCGTCACTGAGGCCTAAAGCAATGACGCTATCTATTTTTAAACAAATATTTTCTAGCTTCTTCTAGTTTTAATTATGTAATTATTGTACTATTTCAGGTGAAAAAAACGGATACAATATACCAGAAATGATATCGGTTCGTGAATTAACACAGTGGCTTTCAGAAGAAGGTGCTCGATCAATTAATAAAAATTCAACGAACAAGCAAGTCTTACCTGAACACGCCAAGCGTCTTTTCTGCGATGCGTACATGTGCATGTACCAAAGTACGGATGTTATGATGTACCATTAGTGCTTTTATGCTCACATTTATACATAAATAAGAACATAACATAAAAGGTGACCGTAGTTAAGGCTTTAAAAAAGTTACTGTAGTTATCGACCAAATAAATATATAAACATGTACCTATATAAAAGAGATTTTCACTACAAAATAAAGTCTATGATTATATATATTATTTAGTTATATTATTTTCTACACAAACAAAATGAATGATCTTTTACGGAAGTATAATCAGCAGAAGTTTCCTTATGTGGTGAAAGTGCCTACTAAGACGAGGTTTTGGAAAATTCCACCCGGAAGAGCGTCGGAAAAGTTTGTATGGGGAAAATATACTTTTCATCCTATTGACTTGTAACTCGTTTTGTAAGCAAAGTATGCGAAATAATTGTACACAAGTTTTCCCGATTTCTGGAAAATCCGCCCTCAAGGAAAATTGCCAGAAAATTCGACATGCAAAAATCTATTTTTTACCCGATTGACATGATAATCGGTTTGGTAAGGATAGTTAGAGAAATAAGTTGAATAAGTTGATTTTTTGATGTTGTAAAATCCGACCGCAAGGTCGGAAAATTCCCGGAAAAGTGCATGTTAAATAACTATATTTCACCACATTGACTTTAAACTCGGTTTGTAAGGATAGTAAGTGAAATAAATTAAGATTTCATTTTCCAATGTTGGATAGCGATAGCGTAAGCGTAAGCGATAACGATAACTATAGCGATTAAGATAACGATAACTAGTAGTAGTAGTATTTTTTTTTTAGTA
Organism: Lordiphosa fenestrarum; assembly: GCA_035044985.1. Lineage (NCBI taxonomy): Eukaryota > Metazoa > Arthropoda > Insecta > Diptera > Drosophilidae > Lordiphosa > Lordiphosa fenestrarum. Next base: position 16,944 of record JAWNNO010000101.1, on the reverse strand, counting down.
GTAGTAGTAGTATTTTATTAATAATAATAATAAATAGCTTGGCCTAAGCCGTTAGCTGTTTTCTTTTAAAGACTTAAATTTACAATTGATTTTTTCTGTTTGGAAAATTTTTACATTTATATATTTCTATTTCATAATGACGACTAGCAATCTTACGTATCACAATACAATACAATACAATGATAGTTGCTTTGATTCATAACAATGCACTCTAGCAGATACTACCCGCAGCTGCCCCGCTCGTCACGAGATACCACGCCGTTCTCCCCTAGGATGCAGTTGTTATGTCTCAAGACACTATTTAAAAATCTCTTATGAACTCCTGTCTATATTTGTACGCCTCCCTTAGATAAGAGATTAGAGCGGGCCAGTTGGATCCGTTCAGTAGGTCAAGCATTTCCGTTGTTTCTAAGGTCCATTTTCCGAGGTGCAGTGCACGGTGCTCCCCTAATATCGGACATCGCGCAATGAAATGGGCTACGTCTTCTCTTTCATCCAGGTTGCATAGAGTGCATCGGCTTTCAGTCGTTCCATGTGGCATATAGTTGAGTCTGAGGACTTCAGTTCTTGCTCGAAAAATAAGCGATATTGCATATGTGTCCAAATCGTCTCTAAAGTAGTTTCTTTCATATAGGCTGAAACTGAGGCGCTTGTATGTTGACCGGGTGCCACTCTGTCTTGCGTGCCGTTCAAAATCATTTCTTTCTCCTTCGTCAATCCTCTGTAACAGTTGTATTTGCCATGTTTCCCAGGTTCTGCTGTCGTTTTCATATGTTCTTATGTTGTTGTCTCTTGCCATAATATCCCATTCAAGGAAGAACTGTGATCTCTCAATCAGAAGTTGTTCGACTATAATTCTTGGGAGCCGTGAAGAGTCCATCAGCATAGCTTTCCTAATATAGTTGAAGTGCAGCTGCAGGGTGTATTGGTACATTGTAGGTAGTCCTGTTTCCATGTATATGGAGTAATTTGGAGTATTTAGGGGCAGGTAAAAGATCTTTTTAATGTAGAAGCGAAGCAATCGCTCTACATCTTCGAATCTGCTAAATCCCCAGACTGGGGCAGCATAACACAGAATTGTCCTGGATGTGGCTAAAAACAGCTTATATTTGGTGCTATTGTTAACTTTCTTTTTCCCAAGAAGATGCTTCCAAGTGCTATTAATAGCGACTTTAGCGTCTGTTAATTTCTGTGCCAAATGTTTCTTAAATGACATATTGGAAGTCAGTAACACGCCTAGGTATTTATACTCCTTTACTGTTTCTAGCAAAACTCCATTTAGTGTCCATTCGTCAGCTCTGGCTCTACGTCCTCTACCATCCTTCACTACCATCATTTTAGATTTCTCGATGTTTATCTGGAGACTCCACGTCTGACAGTAACTACTTAGAGCATCAATCATTTGTTGCATATGCTGAGGAGTTTCCGCCAATAGCACCATGTCGTCGGCATACATCAAAACCTTGATCCGCTCAGATCCAAAATCTACACCTCCGGGAAGATTTGCAGCAATATCATCCACATACAGCGCAAATAGTAGTGGACTCAACAAGCACCCCTGCTTTACACCTGCGTTCGTTTCGAACCATTCTGAAAGTTGACTTCCATCCCATACAGTCGTCTTATTCAAGCTATAAAGGCTTTCTATTATGGCAAGAAACTTGGTCGATACTCCAACATTACTTAGCTTTAGATAAAGACTACGCCTATCAATCGTATCGAAAGCAGCTTTAAAGTCTACAAAAAAAGTAAACATTTTTCTCTTTTGTCCCAGGAACTGTTTGGCAATCGACGTTAATGTAAAAATACTGTCTACTGTAGAGTAGCCCTCTCTGAATCCAGCTTGGTATTCCCCTAAGATATCGTGCATTTTAATCCAGTTGGTTAGACGAGATAGCAGAACTGATGTAAACACCTTCATCATCGCATTGAGAAAGGATATACCTCTATAATTCGCTGGGTCCATTTCGTTCCCTTTTTTTAAAATCGGGAAGATTACATTTCTTTTAAAGCTGTCCGGGGCAACTCCAGTTTCGAAAATATGATTAAATGTGGCTGAGAGCTGGGTAATAAACAGTGGTGTTGCATTTTTTAAAAATTCAGCCGGAACTCTATCTACTCCAGGTGCTTTTTTGGGCTTGCAACGTGCGAGGGCATCTGATACTTCAGCATCCTGAATCGGTCGATCTAATACTGTCGTAGTCACAAAATGGAATGCAAAAAGGTGTTGAGAGATGGGCATTTCTTCATTGGCCTTTACTTATTAAATTTTTGCTGCTGTCAAAATGCATCCATTTTCCATTTATATTAATGGCGTCGCTTTTCACAAACATTTTATATGTGCTGTTTATATTTGTGAGTTGTCTCTTTAACTGCAATAGGACAGCTTTATCGTCCTGTTTTTCTATGCAGAGATCCTTCTCTATGTAAATCGATGTTCCCGAAAGCTTCTTTGTGTTTTTGAGCAGCTCCATGGCCATTTCCTCAGTTTCCAATTCCACACATAAATTTACTTTATTATTCCTTTCGTAAATGACAGTCGTATTCTCTAACCCTAGCAGTACCAACGTGCATTTTTGTGCTAAATAGAGTCTCAAGATTGCCCCTAGACACCTTCTCCTTTTGCAGACCCTTGACTAGTAGGCGCTTGGCTTTGGATTGCTCTACAAGCCGTCTTAACTCTTTTTTATCCTGGAGCCTATCAGCCTTCATTTGGATGATTTCATCTCTGAGCTCCCGATTTTCCCTTTCCAAAGATTCAATTTTCTGCGTAACGCCTCCAATTTGTAATTTTAGTTCACCAATATCCTCTTTTGATGCGACTGTATGTGCGAGACTGCTTATCTGTCGATCAAATTTATCCCCCATTTGCTGTATGGCAGTCATTATATTGCCTAGTACATTTTCTGGCGACAAATCTGAGCATTTCCTCTTCTCTGCTTGAGTTAGCTGACTAGATGATGGTTTGGGAATTGTAGGGGTAGAGTATACATTTGGCGACCTTTGCATATTTTCTTATTTGTTTATTTCTACCGCAGCCTAGAAGTATGCTTTAATATAAGATGGTTTATAACTTTGCTAAAGCACTGTGCTGCTCTTTTTGCGTTTACCAACACTTTGTTAGTACCGATCAGCTGTGGTGGCAAGTGTTTGTTTCCCCAATATAAGCTTGATTGGTTGCTGCTTACCGGTGAATTGTTATTGTTGGCAGAGTAATTGCGTAAAATTCCAAATTAACAATAACTTGGCGATTAGCTGCTCCGTCGGTGTTTACGATTGGGCTCCGTCGATTTGCTGCAGTGTCACCTCCTTGATGTGTCTGGCGGACGGATGACTCCAGTTCCTGAGTTTTCTTTGTCACGCTGTTTTCACTCAGCCGGTTGCTTTCTTCGTTTTCACCGCTTTCCACTCCTTTCGCCTTGTTTGAGTTTTTCCCAGGAGTAATTGTGCAAAATAAATGCCACAAAACGGCCGCAGCACCTCGCCGATATTGCGAATGTCCAGGTGAGCACCCCGCGGAGTGTTTGATCAACAGCTGACTGCTTGTTCGCTTACAGGTGTCTCAAAATTATTATTTTAACCGGAGCTCGATACGCACACGTCCACTCGCTGCTGTTGCCAGAGTTGCGATAACTATAATTATAGCGATTAAGATAACGATAACGACAACGATAAAGATTACGATAACTATAGCGATAACAATAACGATAGCAATAACGATTATGATAGCGATAACGATAACTATAGCGGTAACGACGATGATGATCTACATACTGATTTTATAATTATTATTATTAGGTCCATACTGACTATATTATAACAGCGGCGAAGCGCGCCTGGTCAAATGCCAAAGGCTATTGTGTGTAGTGTGATATTTTTTATCCGATAACGATTAGCGATAGCGATACCAATAGCGTAATAGAAGCTTTCTTCCCAAATACGTCAAAGCTCTAACTCTTAACATCTCTCGGCTGTTGATTCTGATCAAGAAAATACTTAATGGGGTCTGGCTGATACATACTTGTGCAAAAAACTAATTATTCTCGGAGTACCTATGGTACAAAGTATAACTATTGTTCATCCGATTGACTTGAAACTCGGTTTGTACCGATAATGACTCCATACTGAAACGGGAATCGGATAATAAAGGCTATATTTATATTTATGTGAGCGGATTGGCTAATCTGCTCCTTTATTTACGGTTCATTAGAAAAATTAACTTGGGTTTACAATTAACAATGGTAGAAAGTAATTAAAATAAGTAGGCTTAAGATTTACACACGGCGTTTTAATAGGTTTAATGTTCGGCTGTTTCTCGACTCTGTCTGCTTCGTATTTCGGCTGCTTTTCTGCTGTGTCTGCTGTACTGCTGTTAGTTCTCTGCTGTTAGTCTGCTGTTAATCCTCTGTTCTGCTCTGCCGTTTCTGCTGCTGGAACTCCGCTGTAAATCTGCCGCTTAGACCTTATCGCTTTTTACATTCGGCCATTCCTGATTAATCATCTGTCCCACATGACCATGAATCGTCGTTGTCTACTGCATATTTCCATAATTTCATATTATCGCAGCTTGTGGAACATTAACAGGACCTTCAACGTCGGCTGCCTTTCGTACAACGTAACGGCCACTCCTCTTAATTTTTGTTACCTCGTACGGCCCCAGATATTCGCTGGCCAGCTTTTTTCCAGCTACAAATTGAGTTCTGCGAATCGCCACTAAGTCTCCAATCTGATATTCTTTTTCAGCCTTCCGCTTTTCATCGTACTGCTTCTTATATGACGACTGCGCTCGCTGTATTTCTTTCTTTGCATCTTGCCTCATTAAGCTTCGTTCCTCGTCAAAATTTTCCAACATTTCTTCTTCAAGCAGCTGAATTATTCGGTCGCTGGGTTTATTAAGCATTTTCACCCCAAACATCAACTCGAACGGCGACCTTTTTGTTGAAACGTGCACATTAGAGTTTACTGCTTTCTGCACGTTCGGCACTACCTTGTACCACTTGGATGGATCCTCAGCTGACAATTTTGAGATAACTGACAAAATTGTACGGTTGACTCTCTCAACCTGACCGTTGCCTCTTGGCACCCCAGTGGTGGTCCATACATGTTCTATTCCGTTCTCTTTTGTGTATTCTGCAAACAAGTTGGCCGTAAACGCGGAACCTCTATCCGAAATTATCCGCACCGGATTTCCGAAAATTTCCGACCAGACTTCGATTTTCTTCAGCGTTTCCTCACAGCTGGTTGTTTTGGTAGGGAAGAGCCACACAAATTTCGAAAAACCATCAAACATTGCCAATACATATTTGTATGCCTTCGACGTGGCATCCATTGGACCTAAATGGTCAACTTGCAGCGTATGGAGCGCCTTATCTCCTTTGTCAATATAATTCATAAATCCCTCCTTGTTTCCCAACTTCTTGTCGTACACGATGCATTTAACACAATTGTTAACAACCTTGGCGACTTTTTGCTCCAAGTGAGGAATCCAATAGTTTTGCCTTACCGCATGCATTGTTTTTTGGACTGCAAAGTGGCCTGCATTGTGAGCATCAACAATTATTTCCTGTTCCAACAGCCTAGGAACTACCAATAAGTCATTGCCATCCTCTTCCTTGTACACTAGCCCACCTTTCATCTTATATGAGTCAAACGGACGACTTTCTAACACTTCGGCAATTGCTCTAACCATCTCGTCTTTAGCTTGTAAATTTTTGATCCGTGCCGTTATCTCTGAAGTAGCCAGCATAACATAATGTGGATATCTGCTGAGGCAATCCACGTGCTTAAGACGTTCGCCAGGACGATGTTCTACCTCAAAGTCGAAATCTGACATCTGTCTTCTTCAGCGTTTGCTTAAATGCAGCACAGTCCGTCATCAACATAAACGTCTTGCCCAGCAAATAGTGACGAAACTTTTTGACCGCCAGATATACAGCTTTAGCCTCCAGTATGTAGCTATGCTTAAGTGCCTCGGACTCCGATGTTTTTTTACTCCAGAAAAAAACTGGATGAAGTTTGCCTTCTGACCACTGCAAAAGAACTGCAGCAAATCCGTCTTTCGATGCGTCCGTGTGCAGCTCCGTTTTGGCATCTCGATCATACGACTTCAGTATAGGCTCCTTCGTTAGCGCTTCCTTAAGCAGCCGCATCGCTTCCAGTTGTGGTTCAGCTATATGAAAAACATCATCTTTTCGCAGCAGGTTTGTTAACGGCCGAGCAATTTGGGAATAGTTCTTGATGAACTTCCTGAAAAAGCCTGTTAAGCCCAAAAACGCTTGAACAGCTCCTACATTTTTTGGCACCGCAAAATGCTTAACCGCGTTTGTTTTTTCTTCTCCAGGCCATATGTTTCCAGCTTCTATATAGTGACCCAAAAAGTAGACTTTGGTTTGCAAAAAATGACATTTTCGCCACTTAATACGCAAGCCATGTGCCGCAGCTGCCTCAAGAACCAACTTCGACTTTGCCAAACAACCTTCTGCAGTTTCAGCATGAATAATCATATCATCCATATACAAGTCCAGTATATCTGTTTATCAAGTCCTGGAATACGTGATTCACATATCGTATAAAAGCGGCTGGTGAATTCCGAAATCCAAATGGTGTTCTATTGAACTCGTAAAGACCCGACTTTGTGATGAAAGCTGTGTATTTCTTGCTATCTTCCTCAATGGGAACATGGAAAAACCCATTTTCCAAGTCCATAATTGTAAAATATTTGGCCTTCTGCAGTTTTTCTAGCACGTCATCAATAGAAGGAACGGGAAAGCAGTCTCTAAGGACCATTGAATTCAGCCTACGGTAATCCTGGCATACGCGACGTGTGCCATCCTTCTTCATTGCTACCACCACTCGACTGGCAAAATTCGATGTCGACCGTCGTATTATTCCTGCCTGCAGCCATTCTTGGACTTGTTGTTCTACTTCTTTTTCCTCTGCGATGGCAAGACGGCTTGGGGTCTGCCGAAATGGGGTTATATTGCCATCTGGAACAATTTTCAGCATGATTGGGACCTCTTCTACTGCTTCGGCACATTTGAAGTTGTTGATCAGCAATTGAACCTCGTTTGCGGGGGAACATCGATATCACCATTTGTATTGAAAACATTGAAAATACTTATCTGGTTTAAGTCCTCACAAGTTTTCTCCAGCAGGGAGGAAAACTTGTATCCTTCGACCGACGACGTAAAGATGAATTTGGCTAAAAAGTCGTAGCCCAGCAGTGCGTCAAATGCAATGTCTTTATCAGCAACAACGATAAGTTTATGAGTCGTCTTTTCCTCATCAACTTCAATTTCTGCTTCAAAACAGCCAAGAGGGCGAGTGACATTGTTGCCCAATCCACGTAATGTTGAAACACACCTCTCTAGCTTGACATTTGCCACTTTTTTGAAGATGCAGCTCTTTATAATTGTGACATCAGCTCCAGTATCCACCAGACACTCCACTTCCACGCCATTCAGCTTCACTGGTTTCATGCGATTGGTATTACGGACCACGTTGACTCCTGACGACGATCCAGGGCAGTTTTTCGACATGTGTCCGACTTTGTTGCAGCGGAAACATTTTGTATCAGCCACGCAATCCTTCCGCAGATGCTCTCTAGATCCACAATTAAAGCAGTGCATTTTTCTGGATGCTGCATCCGGCGTTTTTTGTGACCCAGCCGAATCGGCATCTTGTTGTTCTCCGCAACTCTTTCAAAATTGTCATACTGCTCGTGTAGCTCCCTGTATGATTTGCAGTTGTACAGTGAATACTTAAAATCGCTTTTCAGCTGTAGCCCATCCACAATATATCATATAACCGACTGCGCATCCACGTTGCCAACTGAAGCCAACTTCTTCATTTGCAGCAGGTACTCATGAAACGATTCTTGTTTTCGCTTTTTACGTTCACGAAGCTCCGCATGCACATCAGCACTGCACCTGTATACACGGGTGAACTCATCCTGCAACAGCGTCTTTAGTTCGGAGTATTCACGGACACAGGTAGACTCCAAATATAACTTTACCGTGTTGGTCATCTTAGCACGGGCTTGAACGTACATCTGCTTAATATTTAATCCGTATGCTTCAGCGTTCAATTCGAAATTGTCGAACCGGAATTGTCTCTCCATCAAATTCTGGAATAATTTTCTCAAAACTTTCAGCCGCGATCGTGCAATTGTTTTTGCTCTGTTCATCAACTCCTAGCTTCAGGGTCAGTAGCTGAACTAGTTCCTGCAAAGTTCTCGTATTTTCAGCTATCGAACCACTATCGATAACTGCGCCAACCTGCGACTTTGTGATCGATGAATTTTCTTCCATTCTCTGCTTCTTTGGAATAGCTCCGGTTGTTGTTGCTATTTCATCCAGTTTCAGCATGTTTTTGTCTCCTCTTTCGATTACCATTTTTCTGTAGTATGCTTGTGTTGCTGCTCGCGTTCTATACAGTTGTCTCCCTTCCACTTCAGTTTTAGTTGCCTGCGTGTTCTCTTTTGCATTTACCGTTTGCTTCGCTTCTGCTTTTTCCATGAATTTCACAACTTTTGATTTTGTTGCATTGTCCAGGTTTTTGATACCAAGATTTAGCACACACAGCTTATATTTTAACTGCTAACAACGTTTTCCGATAGTTTTTGGACCGAGACGAGCCCCCAAATGTGAGCGGATTGGCCAATCTGCTCCTTTATTTACGGTTCATTAGAAAAATTAACTTGGGTTTACAATTAACAATGGTAGAAAGTAATTAAAATAAGTCGGCTTTAGATTTACACACGGCGTTTTAATAGGTTTAATGTTCGGCTGCTGCTTTTCAACTGTTCTCTTCGACGGCTGTTTCTCGACTCTGTCTGCTTCGTATTTTGGCTGCTTTTCTGCTGTGTCTGCTGTACTGCTGTTAGTTCTCTGCTGTTAGTCGGCTGTTAATCCTCTGTTCTGCTCTGCCGTTTCTGCTGCTGGAACTCCGCTGTAAATCTGTTGCTTAGACCTTATTCCTTTTTACATTTATTAGGTCTATACTGGTTATGACAGCGCCGAAGCGCTCCGGACTATTTGTGTGTATTAAGAAATTTATAAATTCAGGTCTATATACTGAATTTGATATTTATTATACCTTGTTCCCATTGAAAATGGGAAAAGGGGGATCATGAAGTTGTGCGAATGTATGTAACAAGGAGAAGCAAACATTTCCGACCCCATAATGTATATATATTCTTGATCAGCATGAACAGCCGAGTCGATATAGCCTTGTCCATCTGTCTGTCTGTATGAACGCATCGATCTTAGAGACTATAAGAGATAGAGCCACAAATTTTTGCATGAAGGTAGACTTATGCCGTACGCAGATCAAGTTTGTTTCAGATTTGGAAAATTCCCCCCGTTCCCCTTTAATCCACAAAAAACCTAGGCCTCTAGAAATCCTAGACCTAAAAAACCGTCAGATCCACAATGTTCAAGTTAGAGCCTCGTGGTTTAGTATACATCAAGCTAGGCCCAATATCTATCTATTCTGAAAAGTACAATCAGATTGTTTAGATGAGTTTTATTCCGCTCGTCCCAAATTTCCTGTTAATATAGTTTAGAGTAATAACTTCTATTTCGATGAGTTTACATCCATATCAGTAGTTAATAGTTATCGAAAATATCCCTGAAGTGACAAATATATAAATACAACTTCCTCTTTGCATTGAAATTGAGAACCAACAAGTCGTGTTTTTTACCCCATGTGTTTCCCAACCCCAAAAGTTTTCTTGTGCGCAGCCGCAACCCCTAACTTAGTGCACCAAATTAAAAATGTTGGAAGTCTGCCCTACCACATTTTCATTGGTCCTTCGAGCCGGATAAGACGAGAGACGACGGTCAGGAATCTGAAGTCTCCCCCTAACCCCAGCAAGCATCGGTGGATTACAACAAAACCAACAACAACAACAAGTTAAGTGCATGTTCCAAAGCAACAACAACAAGTTAAGTGACATATATATTTGTCGGGGAAATATTATCTTCCCCTGTCAGGACGACATCATCTTGCATGTTATCAGCCATCGTTTTGTATTAATTTGGCCGGATGTTTCTATTATTCCTGGATTAGCGCAGCGAGTCTCCGCAGCCGTGTTGCTAGCTTCCTGTTCGGTAATCAAAGAGAACGTCTGTCCACACGTCAACTGTCATTAGACCGTTCGTTCCTTTTCCAACACTAGCAATGCATACGGAGCCACACTCGACTCCAGTTCGTACACCTAGAGTCCCACTAAACCAGGGCTGATACAAAGAACAGCCAACCTCACAATCACCCAGTTCGCGGACATGTCAAACCTAGTACCGCATATTACATTCTCCGACACGGCCATTCTGACATTCACACGTCCTCGTGTACACAGAAAGCTCATTTCTTTGACTGATTTCCTTTATTATAACTTTAATTCAACTTCTTAGATCATAAACACAATCTCTAGTTTCACATTCTCTTTATAAATTATTTCAAACAAAATATTTATCCGTCTTGGATTAGATCGACCAAATTACATTGCGTTACTTAAACTGTCTTATATCAACTCTTAAATCAAGGTACACAACCATGATATCAAATTCAATCTTCTTTTGAAGATGCCCCGCACGCCATGTTAATTGAAGGTTTGCACTTGTGCTTGCATTTGAAATTTCTTCACGGAACTTATAGCAAACATATCGCTCGAACTTTGTCATACTCAATGACCACACAACTACTTCTCGTCCATCACCGTACACAACAGCTTCACGATTAACCTCGTCCATCGCCGTACACAACAGCTTCACGATCAACCTCGTCCATCGCCATACACAACAGCTTCACGATCAACCTCGTCCATCACCATACACCATGGCTTCACGATTATTCCGTCTGATTCATCTATCTCATTCGACAAACTTAAGTCTTCTCTGTCAATATCCAGCTCTTTTGGCATCTCAACATCTGGCATCTTACGTAAACTTTCATGTGGATACTTATAATTTCTATTATTTTTCGTGGACTTTAACATGTATCGGTCTCCGTCTAAAACCTCTGTAACCAAAAACGGGCCTCTAAATTTTGGATCTAGTTTTGTTTGCTGTCTTTCGCTGTTTTTTAGCAATACATAGTCGCCCACATTGAATCTAATTACCTTAGCTTTATTTTCATCCAATCGTTTTTTTTCGTACACGCCGGCATTTTGCATGTTTTTAGCTGCTTGCTCTCTCAATACTGACCGATCAATTTCGGTTTCTTCATTGCTAATAGGGGTCAACCCCAACGGACGAGCCACTTTACCAATTAAAAGTTCTAATGGGCTTGCTTTGGTAACCCGATTAAACGTACAATTAAGTGCCAACTGCACCTCCCCCAATGCATCCTGCCAGGATCTAGAGCTTGTTTCAACAGCAGTCAACAGATTCTTAAGTGTACTCATTACCCTCTCAACCTGACCATTAGCTCTACTAGCACCGGTACCAATCAGATGTAGTTGTATCTTTTACGACGAACAAAATTCCGCAAACTTTGTACCTGTAAAGCTTCTTCCTTGATCCGCAATCAATCGAGTTGGCACTCCAAACATGGAAATCGAAGATTTTAGTGCATTGATACAGGTGTTAGAATCAAGCGAAAAGGTGTGATACAAGTAAACGTATTTAGTGAAGGCGTCAATTTGTACGATTATATACTCCTTGCGGTCACTTTTACCACCACTTTGCCAGGGAACACTAATTTTCGGAATTGAGTGTAGCTCAACTTGTGTTTTACCAGATGTAGATTTCGACACTCTGCAAGTGATGCAGTTCTCAACAAATCTACGAACGTATTTTTCCATGCCAGTAAACCAGTAGTGATCATATACCTTATCTAACGTTTTTTCCCACCTCAAATGCATGATAGACTCATGCACTTGGTTTATTACAGACCAGCGGAAGGATCGAGGAACAACCGGCAAACAACGTGTTTTAGAGTGTCTTTGAATTTTTCTGTATAAAACATTCGATCTCAGTTCATATGTTGCAACCAAAGCCAATGGCAAATCATCATTTGTCAGTTTTGTAATTATTTCTGTAATTTCCGGATCTCTTTGTTGTTCCACGTGTAACCATTTTTCGGATATTTCTGTCAAGTCAATTCGCTTCTCTTGCACCTTATTTTGAACCAATTGTTGACGAATTGGGTTTCTTGACAAAAAATCTACATGTGCCATTCGCTTTCCTTCTCTGTATTGTATTTCAAAATCAAACGTTTGAAGAAACTCCCACCAACGGTAAACTCTAGGTGACAGCTCGATTTTAGTTCGCGACGACTTTAGGGAATTACAATCAGTGAATATAACGAATTTTCTTCCGTGAAGGTAATGAAGAAAATGTTTTACGGCATTTACAACTGCCAAGGTTTCTAATTTATATGTAGTGTACCTTGACTCAGAAGAACTGGTCGTTTTGCTATAATATTCGATGACATGGGGTTTGTTGTCTATTCTGTGCAACAGAATGGCTCCATAACCGATAGAGCTGGCGTCAGTATGCAACTCAATTGAATACTGGGGGTCAAAAATGGTTAACACCGGTTTGTAAGTATGTGGATAATTTTCTTACGAACCTCTTCATGTTCTGCTTTCCATTCGAAACTATTTTTCTCCGATTTAAGAAAATACAAAGGCTTCATCATCTGTGAAAAGCCCGAAACGAACTGACGGAAATATGATGCTAACCCAATAAACTGACGTAAAGTCGCAACTGATTTCGGAGGTGGCAACGCAACCAACGACTCAATTTTGTTTGCATTAGGTCGTATTTCTCCCGTCTGTACCTCGTAGCCAAGATATCGCACAGTAGTCCTCAAGAAAAAGCATTTCGAAATGTTAAAAGAAAATCCAGCATTTACCAACACTTCTAACACGAGTTGCAACCTGTCAAATGCTTCTTCTTTAGTCGACGCAACAATCAATATGTCGTCCATATAAACGATTACAAATGAATGTGCGAGATTACCCAATGCTTTCATTACAGCTCTTTGGAACACTGACGGTGCGTTCTTCAAACCGAACGGCATTGACAGAAACTCATACTGCCCATCAGGGGTAACGAAGGCAGTATATTCAATTGATTCTGGGTGCATTGGGATCTGGTAGTATCCACTAGCCATGTCCAGAGAGGTAAAATATTTCGCACCACGCAACCTAGCAATTTGGTCCGATATCAAAGGCAACGGAAACTTATCGGCCACTGTATTGCCATTTAATTCTCGATAATCGACACAAAGCCTTGCAGACCCATTCTTTTTCTTTACTATCAACGCCGGGCTAGCAAACGGTGAGCTACTTGGTCTAATGACTTTAGATTCTATTAGTTCATTGATCTTAGCACGTACTATCTCTCTCTCACTTGGGCTAAATCTATACGGTCGTCTCTGTACAGTTTTAGTCGGTTCAAGCAGTCGAATACACATTTCACCAGTACCCACACGAGTTTGCGGAGTGCCTTCAATGAAAGACGTTGAGTACTTCTTCAACAATGATATTAATTTTACTCTTTCATCAGCAACAACTTCTGTTTCTAAATTATCGAAATTAGCTGGCTCCGATAAGTTACATGCGTTAACAATTTTTGATCGTACAATTTTAAAGCCATAAGAAATTTCTGCAGTAAACCCTTGAGCTAATACTTCTCTACCGATAACAACATTATTTTTCATGCAATCATCCGGAACTACGTGGAACAAGATTTCTAAACAATTGCCATCAATAATGGCGTTACTTTCAATTTGAACTGTACTGTAAATATTGGCATTACCTATACCTTTTAAGGAAATTACATTATTTGTTCTCTTACCAACTAACTTATTGGAAATACTTTCTTTAGCCAATGAGCACTCTGCTCCAGAGTCGAATAAGATTGGAAACTTCTCACCTTGTATCATCATAAAAGACTTAGGTTCGTCCACGACGCATAGTTCTACCCTCTTTTCTGACCTTGATCCTGTTCCTCCCGTCGACACGTTTTTGGGGCAGTTAGGGGCGATGTGGCCCGGCTCACGACAACGGTAACATGTCACTTTCGGCTTTTCTTGCGACAGATGTTGGTCATGTTTTCCTTGATGAAAAGGCTCTCCGGAACGACGTTCTCCTCCAGCTGGTGAACTTTTCTAACCTTTTCCGGCTCTGCAGTCCACCTTTTTATGGCCCAGTTTGCCACAAAGATAGCACTTGACCTCCATTGCTTTGGCACGCTTGATTTCCGGTTCCCAATTTGGTGTATTGCGTTGGCTTTTCAGTAAGTTAAAAACTTGTAGTTCCGATTGCAAGTTACGTCTTTTCTTTATGTTCGACGTGTATGCAGTTCTCTGCAAACGTCGATCGAAATTTGCCATGTGTCCTAGCACAAACGCCACGGCAATTTGCTCGTGATCCATGTTACGCATTTTTGTGCATAGCGACGTCACAATACGGCTGGCATATGCAGACAAGCCTTCACCGTTATTTGGACGGCTACTGAGCAAACGCAAGAATGTTGCTGCTGGCGTCTTAGGTGTCTCGTATCGCTGCTCGAATAACTGCCGAAACTCCTGCCATGTTATTCCGGGATAACATATCTGCGACAGCCATTGTGATGCGCTTCCTTCCAACGATTTGCTCAATGCCATTATGAGCGCACTGCCGCTTAGTTGTTTTTCGTCGAAAATAAGCTCCACCGTAGCACACCACTGAGTAGCATCGCCTCCAGAAATGTCCGGATTATACTTCGGCAGTGTAAGAACGCCTTGTTGCTGTGGCTCGCTTGCCGATGCCCTTAAACTTTTCGCCAGCTCCAGAAAATTTCGATTTTGCTGGTCAAACAACACATAAAACTGCTCCGAAAAGGTTGTTGGACGAGAGCTGTATCCCACTTCTGATGTCGGGGAAATATTATCTTCCCCAGTCAGGACGACATCATCTTGCATGTTATCAGCCATCGTTTTGTATTAATTTGGCCGGATGTTTCTATTATTCCTGGATTAGCGCAGCGAGTCTCCGCAGCCGTGTTGCTAGCTTCCTGTTCGGTAATCAAAGAGAACGTCTGTCCACACGTCAACTGTCATTAGACCGTTCGTTCCTTTTCCAACACTAGCAATGCATACGGAGCCACACTCGACTCCAGTTCGTACACCTAGAGTCCCACTAAACCAGGGCTGATACAAAGAACAGCCAACCTCACAATCACCCAGTTCGCGGACATGTCAAACCTAGTACCGCATATTACATTCTCCGACATATTCTTATATCTACATATATACATATATGTCTCACACTGTGAACTGCCACTCTATTTAGCTTCGCCAATACTCTGGCCTCCAAATTGTTCCGGCAACATTCCAGCGTGGTTAAAATATATATGCATATGTAGATATGTAAAATTGCAAAACCTCCAAAAACTCATATTCATTTGTACACATCCACACATACATACATATTTCTGTTGAATAAAACACACCCCACCAAAACACATCCACCGGTTGCAGATTCGATGTCAAGAGGCTGCAGCTTACCACCATATGACATCGAAATCTTCTATGGTGACTATTTAAAGTGGCCCACTTTCCGAGATCTTTTCACCGCGATTTATATCAATAATCCTCGCCTCACAGCGGTAGAAAAACTTTTCCACTTAACCTCTGAAACGAGTGGTGAGGCAAGAAAGATCGTCTCAAGGTCCCCACTATCTAATGCCGGTTTCGAATCCGCATGTCAAGACTCACAGGATCGTTTTGAAAACAAGAGGTTGCTAGTAAATAGCCAACTAAAAATCCTGTTTAGCCTCCAGGTTATACTATCAGAGTCTGGTCCAGCTTTGAAAGAATTACAAAGCACAGTCGAAGGGTGTTTGAAAGCCCTCAGGCATTCCGGTGTTGATACATCCAGCTGGGACTGTCTTCTCGTGTTCATGTCTTCATCAAAACTGCCCAAGCTAACATTGTCATTATGGGAACAATCGTCAGACGAATCCAAAATTTCTACGTGGCAGGAGATGAACGACTTCCTAAGTGAGCGATACAGAACATTAGAGGCCATCGCAGAAGTAAAGTCAGGCACTTTTAATCAGTCGAATTCCCGTCCATTTCAAAATCAGTCCAGCAATCAACCTTTAGCCAAGAAAGTTAATTCCTTTGAGACAAAAGTTAGCGCAAAAACGCAGACTTGCAAAATGTGCTCAAAAAAAGATCATCCTATTCGCTTGTGTCTCGATTTCTTCAAATGCCGGTCAACGAAAGAGCAACTTCATTCGGCAACAGAAGCTTTGCTTCAACTGTTTTGCACGTGGCCACAGCACGTGCACTAATAGATTCGGGATCAGAGGGTACGTTTATTTCTGAGCGCCTATCAAAACGTTTAAGCTCCCTTCAAAATGTGAAGCCACATGTCTCTGGGCTGAACCAGACGGTTTCAGCTCACTCGAATAAACTGTGCCGTTTTCATTTAGTCTCGCCTCATAAGCCAAGGATTCAAATACAAACAACGGCCTACGTTCTCCGCAATTGGCAGGCAATCTCCCTTTATGTTCTATCCCATTCTCCACTTTAAGAGATCTGCCAAATCTCCAATTAGCTGACCCATCTTCTCCAAAAGTTCGCAGATCGATGTGTTGATCGGTGCAGACATCCTTCATCGATTTTGCTGGGCGGCTTCCAATCAAACATTTGGCGCCCCTCATAGGACAAGATACAATTTTCAGATGAGTTATTTCGGGTCCCGTTTGAAAGGCGAAAGGCCAGTCCATAAAATCCTTTTCCACTTAGATTTATCTGAGTTCAGAAGTCTCACTTAATCAGCTCCTTACATCCTTTTGGGAGGTGGAAGATATACCGGTGAAACCGGTAAAGGAGTCTGATGCAGTGTGCGAGAAGAACTTTGTAAAGACCACACGAAGAGTGAACAGTGGGAGATATATGGTATCCCTTCCTTTTGCACTGGCACAGTTTTTAAAAGTCGAG
>JAWNNO010000100.1:0-126018 GCA_035044985.1 Lordiphosa fenestrarum | reverse complement strand
AACTACTATCCCGTTTATACAGATAGCAATGAACACTACAAAGCGCCCGTAAAGGTATACAACTTTATTTCCTTAACTATTTTATCTGTTTAAAAGCTATAATTTAGAAACATTTATGACAGAGTCATACATAATCCTGTGCTCTAGACCTCAAAATACTAATTAAAGGAATTCAAAATGAATTAGTGTTTAGCCAAATATAGTGCAGAATTGTTTCCTGAATTAGAAAATACTCCTAAGTGTAGCATACTCTAAAGAGCATTAATCATCATAACTTTGTTGTGTATAAACAGGATTACGGAAAGAACAACCGATAATGATCCACTGGATGTTTTTGGGCTATCCTTTTGGAATCAATATTTTCAGCCAACATATTAAAATAATTGCTTTCCAAATGGTTCTTAGTGAACTTTCGATAATGATATAATGGTATTTGTTAGAGAGTTTTTTTTTGCCAAAATACTTAAGCCTATCAATGCATTAGATAAAGAAGATAGTACTTATTTTAAGTGTGCATATTCTTATTATGAGAGTTAATAGGAATTGACTTAAGACTATTAAGACCAAAAAACTAGGTCAAAATATTTAAAAGTAGTTTGATTTGTGGTTTTTATAATATCCTGGTTAATAACTTAATAAAAAAAAATAGGTAATTTTCATAACTGTACATACAACCCTCCGCAGACGTCTACATATGATTCCACTCGGAAAGGGTTGCGTTAGGTTGACGAATACCCCAGTCGGACTTTGCGTCATGTGTCGAGAAAATCAGTTCACCCGGCGGCATGATATTTCACTTACAAAAGTAAAATTATCATTTCCCCGCATGAACTTAGCCCTTAATATATCATGAAATACTCACACGGATATTTTCTCAGGTATTTGTAACACAAAATGTCGAAATTTCATTCGAATACATGAAAAACTCAGTGTCATGGGTGTCCCACGTCATCCTACCAAAAAAAAAAAAAATAAGAACATTCTATACTAAGAAAGCAAAAAAAATAATAGCTCATCCCGTGTCACCACTAACGGTTAAAACCCCTAGTTTTCGGCGTTTCCATTGCAGAACAAAGCCATCAGGTTTTCTCATGTCTTATTACGTGTATTAGTATTAGAGATAAGTATAATGACGCTCAAGAAACAGAGGTAATATAAATACATATGCAGAGGTATAAGCAACAATGAGGTTCATATGTCTCTACACTGATACTACAATCTATAAAGATAAATGTAAAAGCAGTTGTCTTATGTTCCTAATACATAAGTTAAACTATAAAAGCAGCGACTGCAAACCGAATAAAGATTCAGTTCCTAACAAGTACGCCATTGTGTTCTTTCTTAGGGATTGGGCAATCGCGCGAACATTTTCACAGATCCATTGGAGCTGTACTATCTGCTCTTCAATTTGGAATAAGTTGCACAGGGATTGAATTGAGAATTTTCAATTTCAATTAAGTACTTAAAGCACTATTAACACTGCTTGTACATGATTCAAGTCGAGAATTTGGGATTATTTCTCTAAGTAAAGTAAAGTGTAAATTTCTCAGGGATGCAAACCACTCTAAAATAAGTATTGGTTTGGTTCAGTGGTTCAGACAGTTTCTAAACAGACGGTTCGGTTAATTACTTAGTTTTTGGAGCTAACTGAACCGCGGTTTCGATTCGGTTCAGTGGTTCACAAAGGCATATTATGAAATATAATTATTTTTTGTAGTAATGTGGCATTTCGAACACTTTTGAAATTGAATTCCTATAATCCATTTGAATATCTTTAAAATCCCTAGAAGAATGTCCACAGTTTATCATGTCGGATTCCAGGTCTATAAGTTTCTAGAGGAATACCCTTCGAAAAGAGAGAATGTCTGCTAGAAAAGAGTATGTACTAGGGATGCAGGATATTTCAAAAATATCTATATCGATATTTTTGACGATATTGAAAAAGTATCATTTCGATGTAAATATTTTAGGGCAAACATATCGATAATATCGAAATTTTCGATATTTTCACAAAATGAGTCTAAATGGCTAAGTGTCTTTACTATAAGCTGGTCTATTGAGGTAATTAAGATGTCATTTGACGCATAATAGGAACTACATTTTTACAAAATAGATTAATTGTATTTTTATAAGTTTAACAAAAGATATGTATTTTATTTCATTTACAACAAAAGAAGTTTTGGAATCTTATTCATGATACATTCTGATGGGATTGAGGGAAGACGCTTAACTTAAAAAGTAAACATATTTTTATGTTTTAAAATATTTTTTTGCTCGCCAAAAAACCACAAGAAACAGTTGAATGCAGCAGTGTGAAGCAAAATATCGCCGAAAAAATCGCCATAAAATATTCGATATGCAATATATTGCCTCGTAAAAATATTCGATAATGATATATCGTTTTTTTTGGACAAAAATATCGATATTCGATATTTCGATATTATTTCCGGCATCCCTAGTATGTACCATGCATCTTACCTACCCTATCTATCCTATTATATGAGAAAAAACTTCTGTCCAAGATTGAATTATTGAATTGAAAATTTAAAATATTATCTACTAGAGGAAAAAATACAGATTGATGACAGGTATATGATGAGTTCGGCGGCATCGCTAAATTTTTAGAGGGTCGAACGAAATGTATAAAAATTATCTTAGGGAAACGATTCAAATTCCCAAAAAATCTTTGGGTGGAGCAAAGCGACTCCCGCTAAATCTCGTCAGAGAACTGAACCGAACCGAACAGTTTTTTTTTAATGGTTTTTGGTTCGGTTCAGCATTTCTAAAGGAAAGTCGGTTCTGATCTAATTGGTCGGCTGGAATAAGCGGTTCGGTTCGGTTCAGAACCGGCTTGCATCCCTGGTATTTCTGGA
The DNA here is from genome assembly GCA_035044985.1 of Lordiphosa fenestrarum. Classification (NCBI taxonomy): domain Eukaryota; kingdom Metazoa; phylum Arthropoda; class Insecta; order Diptera; family Drosophilidae; genus Lordiphosa; species Lordiphosa fenestrarum. Next base: position 123,145 of record JAWNNO010000100.1, on the reverse strand, counting down.
GTTTGGCTTATCATTAACACTGATTGTACTTTATTCAAGTTGAAAATTTTGGATTATTTATATAACTGAAGTAAAGACTATGTTCGATTGCTTTGCAAAAACAATTGGTGATGGGGCATCGGCCAGAAGCCAGCTAGAATTATGAAGCAGAAATCATGCTGAAGACGTAGATACTTGAAAAGGATCAATCAACTTTATTTTGAATAAAATTTAAACGATTATTAGCTAACAACTCTCAACATTTTACATTATGAGCTCTGTCCAATATAAACCAAAAGGGCTAAGTCTGACTTAAATTCTGCCGAAATCCATGTAATATCTGCTAGTTCTACGATAACCATCTTCAATTGCATCTTACCTTTAAAACTCTCCCCGTGTTACTTAACACATCTACCAAGCTCTTGTATGCTTTTCGCATAAATGAATACAAAACATAAGCTTACAGCTGCCATTTGACAAGCACTCGCCGTACTCTTATGAAATCTACTTACTTGTTAGTTGTTTGCATTTTTTAATAAAATACATGAATTATGCAGAAAACTTAGCTGATAAGAGTCAAGCTGTTGACGAGGTTGCATTGAGCAAACACAAGATGTGAGTGACACTCTGCCGTTGCCGTTGCCTGACATTGAAAAGACTTCCACAGTACACACTGGCCGAAGTTAACGCCGAAGGTGAAAGCGAAAGTCAGCGACAAAAGTTGGCCAAAGCCAATGTTCCTTTTCTGGCACTCAATGAAATTTGCTGTTTCATATGCAAACTCTCTCGCTCGCTGAGAAATTTGCAATTCAGCTCGTAAATTTAGTGATTTGTGTGCACAAAAAAGGTGGCGGCCACGGCGTCTGTGATGAGTCACGAACCTATCCTAATGCCCGGAGTCAGAGCCAGGTCAAGGACTTGCCAATAAATTTGCAATTGATAGCCAGGCTCTGAAACTGCCTTGTAATCAGTTTAAAAGGACTGGCACTGGCTCTCAATTCGGTTTGGTGTGTGGCCTGAGCTTATCCCAAAACGTTGGCAGCGTTTTTATGGATTCCATATGACAAATTGCGTGCAAAGAGTTTTGCTTTGAATTCCGCAATCAAAACCAAGCCCAGGGGTTTTGGGAATGGGACACATGCGGTGTGTGTCCATCAGAAGTTGTGCGTGTTGTTCGTCCTTAAAGGGGTGGAAAAGTGCACTCGAAAAAAAGTTAAACTTAGAATGAATCAAGTCTCTTCAAACAAGTCAAAAAAAGATCAAAACTTCTTAAATTGAGTGGGAAATATATTTAGAGTTTTAATTTCATACTTGGATTAAGAATTTTCCATGTAAATATTCTCGATTTCTTAATCCAACTTTGTATATAATATTTGAAGCCAAATTTTTTGAACCAAAAGATTTTAAATCTTAAGCTGCTTAAACAAACCAAAGTGTCTGATATCAAGCCTTACTTCCAGAAAAGGACTATTGGTGTCAGAACTCAATACTAAAGAGAGCACTTTATAATTGCTTCAAGTACAAAACACTTGTTCGTTTTTCCAAGTGTACACTCTCTCTTCACATCTACTACATTTCATGAAACTATTTGGAGGATTGCCTTTGATATGGTCGATGCAATCTTCTGTGTAAATTGGTTTACCTGTTCACTCTCCTCTATTTTCATTTTATTTTTGCTTTGCGCAAAAATTTATTGCATAATTCTCACAAATATACACACACACACACATAGCACATTGATTGCAGCTATAAAACAGATCAAATGTCAAATTGACAGACTCATTTTAAAAGGTTAAGCAGTATCTTGTGCCTGTACCTTAATAGCGGTTATGCATAGCAAACTTTTTGATTAAATTTGTATGATATGTGACATTTATTCCAGTTTGTTTGCTGATTGGATTATGTGTGTACTTTTTGAGTTTTGACACACCTTTTAGCTATATTCTGTGTCTGTAAAGTGTAAGTCACATGGCAAAAATTATTTCAAGGGGCAGGAGGTAAGAGCTACTGAGCACCTATGGGAAGGAAACTAGTACTTACTCTTAACAGGAAAGACGAGCTCATTCAAAGTGAACAAAATGGAAGAAAACTAGTGGTAGTGGTAAAAAAACCTAAGGGCCTAAATAATTCAATATTTTTAAAACATTATAAACAAAGCAACTTAATAAACAAAAACAATGCTTCGACGGGGACTTGAACCCACAACCTTTCTCTCTTCTGTGGGCTTGCTAGTCGTGTGCGCTAAGATGCAGACGTCCGTGTTTTCAGTAGAGGTGTGAAGTAGTGGTGTCGGCTCATAATAAACAGTCTATACTCTCTACTCTTGGCATAACTGTGCTTTACTTATGCAGTGCCAATGACTCCCGCACCAATCGTTTTGCTCATTTCTAATACTCAGGCGAACAGAGAGCACAATAATGTGAGAGTATTGAATTGATGGCTCATTCTTTGGCACTACACTAACAATTTAATGGCGTTTTTCCCAACTTTGCTTACAAACAAAGAGAACGAGTAGTGTCCGACTGCCACCCGAAGACGACAACATTAAGGGGTGTCGATGGAAGCAATGAAATAAAACTTGACAGACAATCACCCAAGACACTTAGGACCGTTTTTTAATCTTCTACATACCTCTAGGGCTACCTTTCACATAAACCTACAAATAACAGAGCAAAATCTACGTTAATCTGACACTTATCACTTCGTCACATTAATGTTATAGTCATAATTGGGGTTGTCCCAGAAATCTCTAGACAGTTTGGAATTAGCGCTTCTATTTCGAGCTGAAACTGAAAAATACTGGACTACTAAATTAAATGACAAAAGTTAAGTTTTAAGGTTTTAAGCCGCCTGTTCAAGGCAAGTAGATTTGATACGTCACGGTTTCCCTTCTCAATTATCTAGTATTCCTGTTACTTGACAACTAAAGTTCTCCTAGGTTAGTTGAATACTCTATCGCTGATTCGAAAATCTCTTGAGATTTCTGGGATAAGTAGTCTTCATTATTTATTGATCCTTCAGAGAATTAAGCAAATTAGAGTTCGCTGTTGCAGTTCTAATCTTACATACATGGACTGAGCATACAATTTTGCAGGTACAAAGTATGTTCTAGTCGGGCTTAAGCGACTGTCTTACTTGTTTTTGGAGTATCTATACTAATTAAATAAACCACACTTGTTAACAAATCAGTTTACAAAACCGTTAATCGAAATGCCATTTCGCCCCTGAATTTTCTCAAGGCCCTGTTTGCTCTACCAAAGGAAGTTCTTCTTCCCTCACTTTACTTATACGTTTCCATTAGAAACTTTGCTGTACGGAATTTACCGAAAGTGCGCCTCAGTGAACTGCAAGTGTGTCTGCATGCTAGTGCACTTCTAACGCTACAACAACAAATTAAAGCGAAAACAACAAGAATCACTGTTTTGAGCTGACACTTGAATCGATTTGCTCAGCTGACTATGCTCAGCTGCTGTGAACCGAACCAAAAAACAAGAATAAATAGAGCGTCTACACCAGTAGGCCCCATAAGACCCTTGACAATATTTCGTATAAACAGAAACATTTTTTAAAGTCTCATGAGCATCAAAGCAAAGCTAAAGTGCTTCAACTTAAATAAAATACTGCTTAAAAAATAATGATGTGACCTCATGAAGCAGAAAACACGAGAGAAACCAACAAAAAGTGTTCTTTTCAGAGAATAAGCGAGTCTGTTATATTTGTACCTGTCTTTTCGGTGAGCAGATAGTACTGAAACAATTTATTGACCATATTTGGCAAGCACTGTTCTTTAATTGGTTCGAGTTAGTAATGATGCGCTCAGACATTCTGGCTGGTTGTTACAGAAGTGTCAGTTGCTGTCATACATGTGTGAAACACCTGCCAGTTGACTGGTGCCATATGATATCTGACAATATTCTTATGTATTTTATTCAGCCTAACCAGACTGCTAGATAACTGGCATACAAAAATCTGTCAGGGTATCTAAAAAAACTTAAAATAAATACCTATTTTACAAAAGTGGTTAAGTTTTTTCTTTAACCATATATTAATACATTAATTTGACGTCAAAAAATCATCGTTGGTTAATATTCGGAGGTTTATCGACCAAATTGGTTGAGTACTTGAGCTTTTTTGTGCCACTTTGATTCGATTCGATGGACGATTTTGTCTTTCGGACAAGAGAACAAAGTAAACGTGTCAACCAAAGAAACCCGGAATACAAAGCTGAGGAACGATTTCTTATTAGAGCTCCAATCTTCTATTAGAGAGAGCTAGTCTAGAGCTAGAGCTCAGATAAACATAGATAAACATAGTAGCATAAAGTGCATATTTTGGATTTTATACCCTTGCAAAGGGTATTATAATTTTGCCCAGAAGTTTGCAACGCATTGAAATATTCATTTCCGACCCCATAAACTATATATATACTTGATCAGGGTGACGAGCTGAGCCGATTGAGTTTTGTCCGACCATTTTTCCGTCTGTCTGTCTGTTTCTACGCAAACTAGTCTAAGCTATCGAGCTGAACTTTTGCACAGAGTCTTCTTTTTGCTGCACACTACTAATATGTCGGAACCGACCGGATCGGATGACTATATCTCATAGCTCCCATAGGAACAATCGGTCGGAAAACTAGTTTTAGTATGAAAAACTTTTTTCTTTTCAATGGAAACGTCTCCAAACTTTGTAATCGTAGATTTTCTATGTTTTTTTTTTATAATGCCACCAAGTTTTATTAAAATCGGACAGCTATTTAGTACAGCTGCCATACAAAAGATAGGTCTGAAAAACAGTCTTTGTTAGAAAAACTTTTTTGTTTTTAATGGTAGCAACCTGCAATTTTGTATTTTCTCGTTTTACAGGCTTTTACCCAATTCTAAAAGTTTTTGTCTACATCGGATGACTATATCATATAGCTTCCATAAGAACAATCGGTCGGAAAATGGGAAAATTAGTATTTTTTGAAAATATTTAATCGAGCACTTGCAAGGTTATAAAAACTTCGGCACAGACGAAGTTAGCTTAGCTTTCTCGTTTTGTTAGAGATGAATAGATTGTTTTTAGTCAATGGACTAAAAATTCTGAAAAGACCTCTTTAATTTGTTTGTCTCATTACACTTCTCACTTGCTTTTCGACCGAAAATGATCGCTGCGCAGTGTCAATAGGTTGTAAATTCAGCATAAACCATTTTTATGGCAACAATTTAAGAAAAACTAGTGTAAAGTTCATTTTCCAAAACAGTTTTGCACTCAAGATTTCCTTTCACTGCAAACTGAGTCGATTTACTGACTTTTTATGTTGTCAACAAAAGGCTGTAAAGAACATTCTCGTAGCTTATAAATCAAGGCCAGAAATAAGAATCGCTTGTTTAAAATATTCTACAGCAGATAAAAGTGTGGGAAGGAAAAGCTCTCTACGCCAACTTTAAACAAGTCGTTGGCAATTGTTTTTGACACCAACCCACCAAACACTTAAGAGTGTAATTAATTCTTAAAAGAAACTAACAACTATTCATTGCGAAAACATTCAATGACAGCCTCTTGCCTAGCCATAGGAAAAGTAATTTAAGCCGCAGCCAAATCCTTTTCAATGTAGCGCTACCTCACGCCTGACAGCATCCTGCTGAAAATAACAACAACAAATGGAGCCAAAACTGGGCCTCATAAACCCGCTACGGCCGCCAATCAATAAAACGAAACAGGCATCAAATATTTGTGGGTCTCGGCCAAAGTTAAGATGTGGAAAATCCCCCGCCGAAAGCAGCCGACGGAAACCATTAAAAGTAAACGCTGTGGAAAATGGACGGAAGGCGGCATTGAACATGATTTCGTTTTGTTATAAAGACAAACAAATGAAATAATTTCGATGGCAAACAATAAGACATAAATTTATATATGTATTAAAACGGAAGGACGCGTCGCTGTGTGAATAGACAGCGGGAGACCCGAAAATTACGCATACGCACAGTTGTGCAGCCATAATTCACGACACACGGCACTGGGCCGGACCGGGCCGGGCCGGCAATGAAGATGTCTGCTACGTAAATTGGTTTAAGCCGCCATCAGCCTACCAACCCAACCGACTTTGACCCATTGCCCAGGCACGGGCTAAGCAAACAACAAGTCCTCCTCATCGGAGGCCGGAAACCAGGCAAAAGGTTATGCCAAATTACGTAAATTTTTGAGGCTCAGCAATAACAGGCCAGCGCCTCCTGTGTCCCCTGCTCAGATATAAATCATTTAAATTAACAACTTTTGGTTTATTAACCGAATTTATTGGCAGCCGTTTTTGTGCGGCATCAGCAGGGGCGCCTCCTGCCAAGGTGCTCGTTTCGGTCGCTCGATGATTTGTTATTTGTTAGTGAAATGATAATGGCAACAAATGAGCTTTTATTGTTCCAATGGTTCTTTTGGGGCCGACGTCGTCGTCGTCGTCGTCGTCATCGTCATTGGGTTTACGATTCGATATAAATTCATGAAGGATAAGCCATTCAAAACGGGGATTTGCATAATTTGTTGTTTGCCTGCTCAGACTCGGTGCGAACTCGGAGCGAACAATGGCCCACAATTACAAAAGTTCTACGAGATAACTGGCTCCACATTCCCATTCCCATTCCAGCCATCCATTCATTCATTCATTCATTCATTCATTCATTTAGCACACCGAATGAGAGTGAAAGTGAAAGGCAGAGGCGAAAGTTGATCTGTGTCATTGCAGATGTGAGTTGAGACAAAGAGTTGATGCATATAATTCGATTAATTGTTGATTAACCAAATGTGTCAACAAAATGCGTATAAAAAAAGTCCTCTCCACTTAATGATTATTAAATTCATTACATTTCTATAGAGTTAGGGCTACGTAGTGGCCCTTTGCAGAGGCGCTTTATATGACACAATAAATATTTTCGCGTCTCGGTTTATGAAGCAATCAAAAAACGATGCAAGCCAGCAAAGAGAGTGACAAACATTTTATGAGCTGCAAAGCGTTCAGCAGTTTGGAATCGACTCGTAAAACCTACATTTCATCTTATTCTTTGTTTGATATCAGCCTTAAGCAAAGTAAATTGGCGAAGTAGAGCGAACAGCAAACTGAATAACACACGAATATTTGGGTTTTAGAAAATTGTAAACAAAATGTGTGGCTCAAAGTCAGTACAAATTAGATGTGTCTTCCATTTAGAAACATGCTTTTTATAAGCAACATGTATGTTTTCTATATATAAGTTTAGGATTTTAAATGCTGGATACTACTTACATACTTAAAATCTACCCGAAACATGTTCTTGATGCATTCGCTCATAGTCGCTTGCCGTTTCCTTCTATGACTATGATTTGCGGCAATGACGCGCGATTGCTTGTTAGTCATATGGGCTGAGATGCAGGGATTTGTGTTTAAATTGCAGAGACAAGGTCAGTAAGTTGTCAGTAGTTCGAACCACAGACAAGGTAAGTTAATAAAATTAACCTTAGTTGCAGGCTTTTCAGACGGAAGACTTCCTCCTTCCTTGCCCCTTTCTCCCCTCCTCCCCCCTACACTCTCTTGTTTAATGTAGTGTAGTAAGAATGGTTGAGTTCTTTGTTTTATTATTTTTTGTTTGGGCTCTTATTTTCGCATGTCGAAATGCACTCCCCTGGACAGCCCCCGGAATATGGAAAAAACCTTGTTGGTTCAAAGCCTTTAGACGCTGCCAGTGGTTTAGGATGGACATCGCATCTACCTTGATTTGAGGAGGCCCGCCGACTAAAAAATGCCCTGGGCTGAGGGTTAGCAAATCAGCAGGATCCTCGGACCTGGGGGAGATTGGTCTTGAATTTAAACAAGCTTCAATCTTTGGACAAGAGCGTGGACAGCTCTTCAAGGTGTGCTTTAGGGATGAATTCGACTTGTAAAACAGTGTCTTGAAACTTTTAACACCTGCTTCCCAGAGCCCTCCCATGTGAGGTGCTCCAGAAGGATTGAATTGCCGAACAATATTATGTTGATTATAGGCGGATAAGATGCCTTCCTCTAGGACCCTGGATGCTCCCACAGACGCTTTGCCGTTGTCTGAGCAAATTCGTTGTGGGCAGCCACGTAGTGCCACGAAACGCAAGAAAATTCTAGATGTCAGTCGTTAGATCTGAGGTAGCCTCCAGATGTATTGCTTTGGTACAAAAACAAACAAAGACGCTGACGTACCCTTTGGTAATACGGCATGCCCGACCCGTATAATTCTTTATGTCGAATGGCCCAGCGAAATCGACACCAGTGTGGGTAAATGGTCGGGAAAATGTGTATCTCGCCGCTGGCAAAACATCCATAAGTTCGGTTTGTAGTCTTTTCCTGTATGCGACGCAGACTCGACAGGAGTTCACCGAAGAAGCTTGCCCCAGATTTTTAAGCTTCGGAATCCAATACTTGGAACGAATAAGACGCATCATATGTTGGAAATGGAGTGAGTAAATCGAACCAGTGAAGGAGCACGAATATGAAAGGATAGGCGGATATCGCTCATTATAGCTTAAAGCCTCTGATGACCCCAAACGGCCAGATACTCCTCCTTTCTGATCAAGAAATGGATTCAAATTCAGAATGGAACTGGTTCTTGGAATGGGTAGCTTTTGGAGTAAGCACCGATACTCCTTGGAATATTCCAGATGCATACAATCAGTGCTTCACCTTATAAATCTGTGTACATAAGACATCATTCTCATCCGAAGCTTGAAAATGTGTGAGCAAATCAAACGATGAAGGCACGCAGGCTAAATTGGATTTTATAAGGCGCCGTTCCAAATTGGTTTCTGTATAAGATTCTGTAGGAGTTGGCCATTGGCCTTGTGGAAGTCGCAGCCACTCTGGTCCTTGCCACCAAAGTTGATTGTTTAGGGGCTCTTGTGGGGAAACAACTCGACTCGCCAGGTCCGCAGGATTGCTTTATGATCGAACATGTGACCACTTATTTGAGTCGGTGACCTGAGAGATTTTGGTGACTCTATTTGCCACAAACGTTGTCCACGTACATGGTGTCTTACGGAGCCAAGCTAACACTATTGTTGAATCTGTCCAATAGTAAGCTTCGCAAAGTTTGGGAGGTTATTGATGAAGGCTCAAAGGTTCCAACTTTCTATTATAGATATTAAGTAATATAAATATTAGATATTTAGTTATCAGCATTATTTATCGATTCGAATGTTTAATACCGAATGAACGACAGTCGAGCTAAAAGGAACATATGGAATTATGCTGGGCATCACTGGCTGAAACAGTGATGGGGAGCACTTCGTACACTTTTTACACAAACTTTGGCAGCCACAGAATAGAATATAGTAGAGCTTGACCGACTTTCTTACTCTGAATAAATGTATGCTATAAAAAAATTACAAAAACCATTCATAGATCTTTGTCTTAAATAGCACTAGATAATAAAATTCTAGTTTTTAAAGTATATTAAAGGGTTGTTGGTGATTCTAGATGGTTTCCGTGGTCCTTCAATTCCAGATTTATGCTAATTTGAGCTTAAAGTTGCCTAAAATGCATATTATGATCATGTTTAGCCACGTTTTATGGGAAATCTATACAATTGTTTTAACTTTCTTTGAAATTAGTGTAAACTATTAATTCTTAGCTTTAAATCAAATTATCCCAAACAATTCTGCGATTTTTTTTTAAGTGAAGATATGCCATTTTAAATACATGTGTTCAAAATTATTAAAGTGTTTGCTGCCCAAAAATATGCTATGCAAAATCACTTAAGTTGCCCCGTCATGAATATTGAAAACTTATAAAGTTTTTCAACTACATCCATTGCATATCTATGGACATTGCATACTGAAACTTGTTGCCTAGTGTAATTTACTGCATTTGCATTAAGAAACTACTCTTCTAGCCAAGTTATAGGACTTTTAAGCCTAGTTATTTGTTACCTTCTTAGCTAAGATTTCCACCTAAAGCTTTTTACATTTATGCTTTTCAACATGACTAGGAGTTTCCGCCAAAAGCTTTTGTTTGTGGAAAGTTTTAGATTCCGGTTTCTTGGTTCTCTTCACCACATTCATCAAACAAATATAATTTTAATCCAGATCTTGGAGATTTTTGTCTTGAGCTTGTTGTGGCTGTGTATAGCTGGCACAAAAGTGCCTACAGAACGCGTAACTAGAGCACATTTGAATAAGCTGGAGGTGGCAGGGGGATAATGCTTACAGAAGTCCCTTCTATTAGAACAAAAGGGTCTCATTTAGGGTTTCCTTCTCAGATTTAAACAAAATACACTATCATATTGACATTTTTACAGATTTTATTACAGTTGGACCATCACGTACAATGCGCTGTATGTTCAAGTGCCCTTTGTAACACCCAGCCAGATCATCTTAAGGGCGACAAACCTTACCACCCCAAGCCGGACCCAAATTTAAATCGCACCAATCGGGGTTTGCAGTGGCCATGTCCAGGAAAACAGCTGACAAAACTACAACCAAAATGGATTTTAAGAACTGCATTTTTGTTACAATGGAGTTCTAGTGGAACAGTCGACTTTTATATTCAATTGGGGTAATGCAGTGGAACAGAACTTTTTCGATATGCTTGGGATTTGTTAGATATGGTATTTAAAACCGGAAATGTTAAAAGTTGCAGCATAGAGCATGACATGAAAACTAAACTCATAGAAAAAAACCAAGAGCATTGTACTTGAATTAAGAAGGGTGTCAATGGTACTGTTAGTATGAAAATACTTGATTCAAGCACGAAACTCTTATTTCAAGTACGGGTGACGGAAATAGGTGGTTTCTGTATATTTTAAGCAGGACTGCAAACCGGTTTTGAACCGAACCATTATTACTTTTTTGTAAGCCGAACCTTGTACCGAACCTCTTTAGAAAGAAAAGCTGAACCCAAACCTGAGCCGAACCTCAAATTTCGGTTAGGTTCAACAAACATGATGAACATCAGAAAATTTGGGTTTCTGTCAAGCGAGTTCATCTGTTATCTGGTTGGATTTAGGCGACTGAGTCTTGAAGGGAAAGTGTAATAAACAAAACCTAGAATATCGTTTAGATCTACTTATAAAAAACTTATAAAAAGCTTTTTCAATGATTCACAAAAGCAAGGGCTAAACATTAGGTTAGGTTCGGTTAGGCAGAGATGGCAGGAGCGGTGATGCTCCCTCACTTAGACCAAAAATAGGTCCATTGTGATACCCTATAACCCCTAATTTTACTTTTAGACAGTAAAGGGAGGGTCATCCCTTATAAACCACTTTGAAAGTAGACCAAATTTGAGTAGTAAAGTAATCTTTATTTCAGAGACTGCTGAAATGACAGGTAGGAAATGCTGACCTAAGATTGCGAATCGTCTCCTATTGAGCGCTGGACAGTGACATAGTAGATGCTGGACGCTTTTTTCTTCGTCAACTGAGCAACAGCTTCTGCAGTGGTCATTATGGCTCATGCCAAGCCTAGCGACATGCCGGCCTATAAGGCAGTGTCCTGTGAGGGAGACATTCTGTCTGCCTAGATGCAGTAGTGTTAAAAACAAGGGCTATTGGCCATATTTTTTCAACGAAAACTACGAAATGAAATTTTACTAGCTATTCCACAAGCCGCTTCTGTCCCAAGAATGCCCCGATTTCTATACGATATGATTAGCTTTTAGATCAAGAGCGATTTGTAGAACACTTTGGATTAAACTAACTTCCAAATCTAGAGATATTTTGTAGCCAAGCTAATGTTTTAATTTATATTTTGTTAATACTTTGTCAAGCATGCGCTAAACCAAGGTTCGAACCAAAACCTCGAACCTGAAATATGCGGCCCTGATTTGAAGTATATTTTGAACTAATTTTATATACTTTTAATCATATTTTAAGACTGTTAGAGCCTTAAGTCAAGACCGTTTACCTCTCAAAACAAGTAAAAAATATTCTTTCTTGAAGTTTAGTAATTTCCTGCCAACCCCGAATCATTATAGAAACAAAATAAGCGTACAAAATGTTCTTAGTTTGAGCAGATAAAGTTCTATATCTATTTGAAATAGTTTCCATAACGTGGTCTCTGTATTGGGCCAATAAAATGCTGGAAATATTCTAGGATAACGAATTAACCAAAGACAAAGAATTACTCAAAAACTTACCTTCACTGCATATCAAAAGTGTTAGAACCAGTTGGGAATTTCAAGAATTTCTACTATAAGATTCTACAGATTGTTCTTGTAGCGTTCCCTCATTACACTTTTGTGCCCACTGCTGGCTTATACAATAATATGATATCAGGTACAGCATGTCAGAGGTATTACCCAAATCTCTTGTGATTTGGAAAGAGATCTAGCTAAACTCACAAATTTGATAAGCAAAATCGTTTTGGATGTTTGAATTGATTTTCTAACTAGACCTTTCCAATAAGAATATGAAATCTCTCGAAGTGCTGTGACACCGATGAAGTTTTAAGTGTTTTGCAAATCAACAATTCTAAAGTCTATAGAAACTAAGACCACTGGGGTCTGTCATACTAAATATTATGGATATAACAGTAACCCAGATATCCAAACTTTAATCTATCCCAAAAGAGATCATTAAGTGGAAGTTGTTGCTAATATTTTTTATTACCGATTTGTAAATAAACCGTTTCTATTCGTTTGTACTTTTTCTACAATTTTCAGCTGAAAACATATTCCACTTAATGATCTCTTTTGGGATAGATTAAAGTTTGGATATCTGGGTTACTGTTATATCCATAATATTTAGTATGACAGACCCCAGTGGTCTTAGTTTCTATAGACTTTAGAATTGTTGATTTGCAAAACACTTAAAACTTCATCGGTGTCACAGCACTTCGAGAGATTTCATATTCTTATTGGAAAGGTCTAGTTAGAAAATCAATTCAAACATCCAAAACGATTTTGCTTATCAAATTTGTGATTTTAGCTAGATCTCTTTCCAAATCACAAGAAGATTTGGGTGATACCTCTGACATGCTGTACCTGATATCATATTATTGTATAAGCGAGCAGTGGGCACAAAAGTGTAATGAGGGAACGCTACAAGAACAATCTGTAGAATCTTATAGTAGAAATTCTTGAAATTCCCAACTGGTTCTAACACTTTTGATATGCAGTGAAGGTAAGTTTTTGAGTAATTCTTTGTCTTGGTTAATTCGTTATCCTAGAATATTTCCAGCATTTTATTGGCCCAATACAGAGACCACGTTATGGAAACTATTTCAAATAGATATAGAACTTTATCTGCTCAAACTAAGAACATTTTGTACGCTTATTTTGTTTCTATAATGATTCGGGGTTGGCAGGAAATTACTAAACTTCAAGAAAGAATATTTTTTACTTGTTTTGAGAGGTAAACGGTCTTGACTTAAGGCTCTAACAGTCTTAAAATATGATTAAAAGTATATAAAATTAGTTCAAAATATACTTCAAATCAGGGCCGCATATTTCAGGTTCGAGGTTTTGGTTCGAACCTTGGTTTAGCGCATGCTTGACAAAGTATTAACAAAATATAAATTAAAACATTAGCTTGGCTACAAAATATCTCTAGATTTGGAAGTTAGTTTAATCCAAAGTGTTCTACAAATCGCTCTTGATCTAAAAGCTAATCATATCGTATAGAAATCGGGGCATTCTTGGGACAGAAGCGGATTGTGGAATAGCTAGTAAAATTTCATTTCGTAGTTTTCGTTGAAAAAATATGGCCAATAGCCCTTGTTTTTAACACTACTGCATCTAGGCAGACAGAATGTCTCCCTCACAGGACACTGCCTTATAGGCCGGCATGTCGCTAGGCTTGGCATGAGCCATAATGACCACTGCAGAAGCTGTTGCTCAGTTGACGAAGAAAAAAGCGTCCAGCATCTACTATGTCACTGTCCAGCGCTCAATAGGAGACGATTCGCAATCTTAGGTCAGCATTTCCTACCTGTCATTTCAGCAGTCTCTGAAATAAAGATTACTTTACTACTCAAATTTGGTCTACTTTCAAAGTGGTTTATAAGGGATGACCCTCCCTTTACTGTCTAAAAGTAAAATTAGGGGTTATAGGGTATCACAATGGACCTATTTTTGGTCTAAGTGAGGGAGCATCACCGCTCCTGCCATCTCTGCCTAACCGAACCTAACCTAATGTTTAGCCCTTGCTTTTGTGAATCATTGAAAAAGCTTTTTATAAGTTTTTTATAAGTAGATCTAAACGATATTCTAGGTTTTGTTTATTACACTTTCCCTTCAAGACTCAGTCGCCTAAATCCAACCAGATAACAGATGAACTCGCTTGACAGAAACCCAAATTTTCTGATGTTCATCATGTTTGTTGAACCTAACCGAAATTTGAGGTTCGGCTCAGGTTTGGGTTCAGCTTTTCTTTCTAAAGAGGTTCGGTACAAGGTTCGGCTTACAAAAAAGTAATAATGGTTCGGTTCAAAACCGGTTTGCAGTCCTGCTTAAAATATACAGAAACCACCTATTTCCGTCACCCGTACTTGAAATAAGAGTTTCGTGCTTGAATCAAGTATTTTCATACTAACAGTACCATTGACACCCTTCTTAATTCAAGTACAATGCTCTTGGTTTTTTTCTATGAGTTTAGTTTTCATGTCATGCTCTATGCTGCAACTTTTAACATTTCCGGTTTTAAATACCATATCTAATAAATCCCAAGCATATCGAAAAAGTTCTGTTCCACTGCATTACCCCAATTGAATATAAAAGTCGACTGTTCCACTAGAACTCCATTGTAACAAAAATGCAGTTCTTAAAATCCATTTTGGTTGTAGTTTTGTCAGCTGTTTTCCTGGACATGGCCACTGCAAACCCCGATTGGTGCGATTTAAATTTGGGTCCGGCTTGGGGTGGTAAGGTTTGTCGCCCTTAAGATGATCTGGCTGGGTGTTACAAAGGGCACTTGAACATACAGCGCATTGTACGTGATGGTCCAACTGTAATAAAATCTGTAAAAATGTCAATATGATAGTGTATTTTGTTTAAATCTGAGAAGGAAACCCTAAATGAGACCCTTTTGTTCTAATAGAAGGGACTTCTGTAAGCATTATCCCCCTGCCACCTCCAGCTTATTCAAATGTGCTCTAGTTACGCGTTCTGTAGGCACTTTTGTGCCAGCTATAGACAGCCACAACAAGCCCAAGACAAAAATCTCTAAGATCAGGATTAAAATTTTATTTGTTTGATGAATGTGGTGAAGAGAACCAAGCAACCGGACACTAAAACTTTCCACAAACAAAAGCTTTTGGCGGAAAATCCTAGTCATGTTGAAAAGCATAAATGTAAAAAGCTTTAGGTGGAAATCTTAGCTAAGAAGGTAACAAATAACTAGGCTTAAAAGTCCTATAACTTGGCTAGAAGAGTAGTTTCTTAATGCAAATGCAGTAAATTACACTAGGCAACAAGTTTCAGTATGCAATGTCCATAGATATGCAATGGATGTAGTTGAAAAACTTTATAAGTTTTCAATATTCATGACGGGGCAACTTAAGTGATTTTGCATAGCATATTTTTGGGCAGCAAACACTTTAATAATTTTGAACACATGTATTTAAAATGGCATATCTTCACTTAAAAAAAAATCGCAGAATTGTTTGGGATAATTTGATTTAAAGCTAAGAATTAATAGTTTACACTAATTTCAAAGAAAGTTAAAACAATTGTATAGATTTCCCATAAAACGTGGCTAAACATGATCATAATATGCATTTTAGGCAACTTTAAGCTCAAATTAGCATAAATCTGGAATTGAAGGACCACGGAAACCATCTAGAATCACCAACAACCCTTTAATATACTTTAAAAACTAGAATTTTATTATCTAGTGCTATTTAAGACAAAGATCTATGAATGGTTTTTGTAATTTTTTTATAGCATACATTTATTCAGAGTAAGAAAGTCGGTCAAGCTCTACTATATTCTATTCTGTGGCTGCCAAAGTTTGTGTAAAAAGTGTACGAAGTGCTCCCCATCACTGTTTCAGCCAGTGATGCCCAGCATAATTCCATATGTTCCTTTTAGCTCGACTGTCGTTCATTCGGTATTAAACATTCGAATCGATAAATAATGCTGATAACTAAATATCTAATATTTATATTACTTAATATCTATAATAGAAAGTTGGAACCTTTGAGCCTTCATCAATAACCTCCCAAACTTTGCGAAGCTTACTATTGGACAGATTCAACAATAGTGTTAGCTTGGCTCCGTAAGACACCATGTACGTGGACAACGTTTGTGGCAAATAGAGTCACCAAAATCTCTCAGGTCACCGACTCAAATAAGTGGTCACATGTTCGATCATAAAGCAATCCTGCGGACCTGGCGAGTCGAGTTGTTTCCCCACAAGAGCCCCTAAACAATCAACTTTGGTGGCAAGGACCAGAGTGGCTGCGACTTCCACAAGGCCAATGGCCAACTCCTACAGAATCTTATACAGAAACCAATTTGGAACAGCGCCTTATAAAATCCAATTTAGCCTGCGTGCCTTCATCGTTTGATTTGCTCACACATTTTCAAGCTTCGGATGAGAATGATGTCTTATGTACACAGATTTATAAGGTGAAGCACTGATTGTATGCATCGGAATATTCCAAGGAGTATCGGTGCTTACTCCAAAAGCTACCCATTCCAAGAACCAGTTCCATTCTCAATTTGAATCCATTTCTTGATCAGAAAGGAGGAGTATCTGGCCGTTTGGGGTCATCAGAGGCTTTAAGCTATAATGAGCGATATCCGCCTATCCTTTCATATTCGTGCTCCTTCACTGGTTCGATTTACTCACTCCATTTCCAACTTATGATGCGTCTTATTCGTTCCAAGTATTGGATTCCGAAAGCTTAAAAATCTGGTAAAAGCTTTGGTGAACTCCTGTCGAGTCTGCGTCGCATACAGGAAAAGACTACAAAGCCCAACTTATGGATGTTTTACCAGCGGAGAGATACACATTTTCCCGACCATTTACCCACACTGGTGTCGATTTCGCTGGGCCATTCGACATAAAGAATTATACGGGTCGGGCATGCCGTATTACCAAAGGGTACGTCAGCGTCTTTGTTTGTTTTTGTACCAAAGCAATACATCTGGAGGCTGCCTCAGACCTAACGACTGACAAATTTCTTGCGTTTCGTGGCACTACGTGGCTGCCCACAACGAATTTGCTCAGACAACGGCAAAGCATTTGTGGGAGCGTCCAGGGTCTCATAGAGGAGAGGCATCTTATCCGCCTATAATCAACATAATATTGTTCGGCAATTCAATCCTTCTGGAGCACCTCACATGGGAGGGCTCTGGGAAGCAGGTGTTAAAAGTTTCAAGACACTGTTTTACAAGTCGAATTCATCCCTAAAGCACACCTTTGAAGAGTTGTCCACGCTCTTGTCCAAGATTGAAGCTTGTTTTAAATTCAAGACCAATCTCCCCCAGGTCCGAGGATCCTGCTGATTTGCTAACCCTCGGCCCAGGGCATTTTTTAGTCGGCGGGCCTCCTCAACTCCTCAAATCAAGGTAGATGCGATGTCCATCCTAAACCACTGGCAGCGTCTAAAGGCTTTGAACCAACAAGGTTTTTTCCATATTCCGGGGGCTGTAGGGGAGTGCATTTCGACATGCGAAAATAAGAGCCCAAACAAAAAATAATAAAACAAAGAATTCAACCATTCTTACTACACTACATTAAACAAGAGAGTGTAGGGGGGAGGAGGGGAGAAAGGGGCAAGGAAGGAGGAAGTCTTCCGTCTGAAAAGCCTGCAGCTAAGGTTAATTTTATTAACTTACCTTGTCTGTGGTTCGAACTGACAACTTACTGACCTTGTCTCTGCAATTTAAACACAAATCCCTGCATCTCAGCCCATATGACTAACAAGCAATCGCGCGTCATTGCCGCAAATCATAGTCATCGAAGGAAACGGCAAGCGACTATGAGCGAATGCATCAAGAACATGTTTCGGGTAGATTTTAAGTATGTAAGTAGTATCCAGCATTTAAAATCCTAAACTTATATATAGAAAACATACATGTTGCTTATAAAAAGCATGTTTCTAAATGGAAGACACATCTAATTTGTACTGACTTTGAGCCACACATTTTGTTTAGATCCTCTAAAACCCAAATATTCGTGTGTTATTCAGTTTGCTGTTCGCTCTACTTCGCCAATTTACTTTGCTTAAGGGCTGATATCAAACAAAGAATAAGATGAAATGTAGGTTTTACGAGTCGATTCCAAACCGCCGAACGCTTTGCAGCTCATAAAATGTTTGTCACTCTCTTTGCTGGCTTGCATCGTTTTTTGATTGCTTCATAAACCGAGACGCGAAAATATTTATTGTGTCATATAAAGCGCCTACTGCAAAAGGGCCACTACGTGCCCAACTCTATAGAAATGTAATGAATTTAATAATCATTAAGTGGAGAGGACTTTTTTTATACGCATTTTGTTGACACATTTGGTTAATCAACAATTAATCGAATTATATGCATCAACTCTTTGTCTCAACTCACATCTGCAATGACACAGATCAACTTTCGCCTCTGCCTTTCACTTTCACTCTCAGATTCGGCGTGCTAAATGAATGAATGAATGAATGAATGAATGAATGGATGGCTGGAATGGGAATGGGAATGTGGAGCCAGTTATCTCGTAGAACTTTTGTAATTGTGGGCCATTGTTCGCTCCGCGTTCGCACCGAGTCTGAGCAGGCAAACAACAAATTATGCAAATCCCCGTTTTGAATGGCTTATCCTTCATGAATTTATATCGAATCGTAAACCCAATGACGATGACGACGACGACGACGACGACGTCGGCCCCAAAAGAACCATTGGAACAATAAAAGCTCATTTGTTGCCATTATCATTTCACTAACAAATAACAAATCATCGAGCGACCGAAACGAGCACCTTGGCAGGAGGCGCCCCTGCTGATGCCGCACAAAAACGGCTGCCAATAAATTCGGTTAATAAACCAAAAGTTGTTAATTTAAATGATTTATATCTGAGCAGGGGACACAGGAGGCGCTGGCCTGTTATTGCTGAGCCTCAAAAATTTACGTAATTTGGCATAACCTTTTGCCTGGTTTCCGGCCTCCGATGAGGAGGACTTGTTGTTTGCTTAGCCCGTGCCTGGGCAATGGGTCAAAGTCGGTTGGGTTGGTAGGCTGATGGCGGCTTAAACCAATTTACGTAGCAGACATCTTCATTGCCGGCCCGGCCCGGTCCGGCCCAGTGCCGTGTGTCGTGAAGTATGGCTGCACAACTGTGCGTATGCGTAATTTTCGGGTCTCCCGCTGTCTATTCACACAGCGACGCGTCCTTCCGTTTTAATACATATATAAATTTATGTCTTACTGTTTGCCATCGAAATTATTTCATTTGTTTGTCTTTATAACAAAACGAAATCATGTTCAATGCCGCCTTCCGTCCATTTTCCACAGCGTTTACTTTTAATGGTTTCCGTCGGCTGCTTTTCGGGGGATTTTCCACATCTTAACTTTGGCCGAGGTTTTGCCCACAAATATTTGATGCCGTTTCGTTTATTGATTGGCGGCCGTCGCGGGTTTATGAGGCCCGAGTTTTGGCTCCATTTGTTGTTGTTATTTTCAGCAGGATGCTGTCAGGCGTGAGGTAGCGCTACATTGAAAAGGATTTGGCTGCGGCTTAAATTACTTTTCCTATGGCTAGGCAAGAGGCTGTCATTGAATGTTTTCGCAACGAATGGTTGTTAGTTTCTTTTTAAGAATTAATTACACTCTTAAGTGTTTGGTGGGTTGGTGTCAAAAACAATTGCCAACGACTTGTTTAAAGTTGGCGTAGAGAGCTTTTCCTTCCCACACTTTTATCTGCTGTAGAATATTTTAAACAAGCGATTCTTATTTCTGGCCTTGATTTATAAGCTACGAGAATGTTCTTTACAGCCTTTTGTTGACAACATAAAAAGTCAGTAAATCGACTCAGTTTGCAGTGAAAGGAAATCTGAGTGCAAAACTGTTTTGGAAAATGAACTTTACACTAGTTTTTCTTAAATTGTTGCCATAAAAATGGTTTATGCTGAATTTACAACCTATTGACACTGCGCAGCGATCATTTTCGGTCGAAAAGCAAGTGAGAAGTGTAATGAGACAAACAAATTAAAGAGGTCTTTTCAGAATTTTTAGTCCATTGACTAAAAACAATCTATTCATCTCTATATTCATCTCTAACAAAACGAGAAAGCTAAGCTAACTTCGTCTGTGCCGAAGTTTTTATAACCTTGCAAGTGCTCCATTAAATATTTTCAAAAAATACTAATTTTCCCATTTTCCGACCGATTGTTCTTATGGAAGCTATATGATATAGTCATCCGATGTAGACAAAAACTTTTAGAATTGGGTAAAAGCCTGTAAAACGAGAAAGTACAAAATTGCAGGTTGCTACCATTAAAAACAAAAAAGTTTTTCTAACAAAGACTGTTTTTCAGACCTATCTTTTGTATGGCAGCTGTACTAAATAGCTGTCCGATTTTAATAAAACTTGGTGGCATTATAAAAAAAAACATAGAAAATCTACGATTACAAAGTTTGGAGACGTTTCCATTGAAAAGAAAAAAGTTTTTCATACTAAAACTAGTTTTCCGACCGATTGTTCCTATGGGAGCTATGAGATATAGTCATCCGATCCGGTCGGTTCCGACATATTAGTAGTGTGCAGCAAAAAGAAGACTCTGTGCAAAAGTACAGCTCGATAGCTTAGACTAGTTTGCGTAGAAACAGACAGACAGACGGAAAAATGGTCGGACAAAACTCGGGATCAGGCTCAGCTCGTCACCCTGATCAAGTATATATATAGTTTATGGGGTCGGAAATGAATATTTCAATGCGTTGCAAACTTCTGGGCAAAATTATAATACCCTTTGCAAGGGTATAAAATCCAAAATATGCACTTTATGCTACTATGTTTATCTATGTTTATCTGAGCTCTAGCTCTAGACTAGCTCTCTCTAATAGAAGATTGGAGCTCTAATAAGAAATCGTTCCTCAGCTTTGTATTCCGGGTTTCTTTGGTTGACACGTTTACTTTGTTCTCTTGTCCGAAAGACAAAATCGTCCATCGAATCGAATCAAAGTGGCACAAAAAAGCTCAAGTACTCAACCAATTTGGTCGATAAACCTCCGAATATTAACCAACGATGATTTTTTGACGTCAAATTAATGTATTAATATATGGTTAAAGAAAAAACTTAACCACTTTTGTAAAATAGGTATTTATTTTAAGTTTTTTTAGATACCCTGACAGATTTTTGTATGCCAGTTATCTAGCAGTCTGGTTAGGCTGAATAAAATACATAAGAATATTGTCAGATATCATATGGCACCAGTCAACTGGCAGGTGTTTCACACATGTATGACAGCAACTGACACTTCTGTAACAACCAGCCAGAATGTCTGAGCGCATCATTACTAACTCGAACCAATTAAAGAACAGTGCTTGCCAAATATGGTCAATAAATTGTTTCAGTACTATCTGCTCACCGAAAAGACAGGTACAAATATAACAGACTCGCTTATTCTCTGAAAAGAACACTTTTTGTTGGTTTCTCTCGTGTTTTCTGCTTCATGAGGTCACATCATTATTTTTTAAGCAGTATTTTATTTAAGTTGAAGCACTTTAGCTTTGCTTTGATGCTCATGAGACTTTAAAAAATGTTTCTGTTTATACGAAATATTGTCAAGGGTCTTATGGGGCCTACTGGTGTAGACGCTCTATTTATTCTTGTTTTTTGGTTCGGTTCACAGCAGCTGAGCATAGTCAGCTGAGCAAATCGATTCAAGTGTCAGCTCAAAACAGTGATTCTTGTTGTTTTCGCTTTAATTTGTTGTTGTAGCGTTAGAAGTGCACTAGCATGCAGACACACTTGCAGTTCACTGAGGCGCACTTTCGGTAAATTCCGTACAGCAAAGTTTCTAATGGAAACGTATAAGTAAAGTGAGGGAAGAAGAACTTCCTTTGGTAGAGCAAACAGGGCCTTGAGAAAATTCAGGGGCGAAATGGCATTTCGATTAACGGTTTTGTAAACTGATTTGTTAACAAGTGTGGTTTATTTAATTAGTATAGATACTCCAAAAACAAGTAAGACAGTCGCTTAAGCCCGACTAGAACATACTTTGTACCTGCAAAATTGTATGCTCAGTCCATGTATGTAAGATTAGAACTGCAACAGCGAACTCTAATTTGCTTAATTCTCTGAAGGATCAATAAATAATGAAGACTACTTATCCCAGAAATCTCAAGAGATTTTCGAATCAGCGATAGAGTATTCAACTAACCTAGGAGAACTTTAGTTGTCAAGTAACAGGAATACTAGATAATTGAGAAGGGAAACCGTACGCATCAAATCTACTTGCCTTGAACAGGCGGCTTAAAACCTTAAAACTTAACTTTTGTCATTTAATTTAGTAGTCCAGTATTTTTCAGTTTCAGCTCGAAATAGAAGCGCTAATTCCAAACTGTCTAGAGATTTCTGGGACAACCCCAATTATGACTATAACATTAATGTGACGAAGTGATAAGTGTCAGATTAACGTAGATTTTGCTCTGTTATTTGTAGGTTTATGTGAAAGGTAGCCCTAGAGGTATGTAGAAGATTAAAAAACGGTCCTAAGTGTCTTGGGTGATTGTCTGTCAAGTTTTATTTCATTGCTTCCATCGACACCCCTTAATGTTGTCGTCTTCGGGTGGCAGTCGGACACTACTCGTTCTCTTTGTTTGTAAGCAAAGTTGGGAAAAACGCCATTAAATTGTTAGTGTAGTGCCAAAGAATGAGCCATCAATTCAATACTCTCACATTATTGTGCTCTCTGTTCGCCTGAGTATTAGAAATGAGCAAAACGATTGGTGCGGGAGTCATTGGCACTGCATAAGTAAAGCACAGTTATGCCAAGAGTAGAGAGTATAGACTGTTTATTATGAGCCGACACCACTACTTCACACCTCTACTGAAAACACGGACGTCTGCATCTTAGCGCACACGACTAGCAAGCCCACAGAAGAGAGAAAGGTTGTGGGTTCAAGTCCCCGTCGAAGCATTGTTTTTGTTTATTAAGTTGCTTTGTTTATAATGTTTTAAAAATATTGAATTATTTAGGCCCTTAGGTTTTTTTACCACTACCACTAGTTTTCTTCCATTTTGTTCACTTTGAATGAGCTCGTCTTTCCTGTTAAGAGTAAGTACTAGTTTCCTTCCCATAGGTGCTCAGTAGCTCTTACCTCCTGCCCCTTGAAATAATTTTTGCCATGTGACTTACACTTTACAGACACAGAATATAGCTAAAAGGTGTGTCAAAACTCAAAAAGTACACACATAATCCAATCAGCAAACAAACTGGAATAAATGTCACATATCATACAAATTTAATCAAAAAGTTTGCTATGCATAACCGCTATTAAGGTACAGGCACAAAATATGCTTAACCTTTTAAAATGAGTCTGTCAATTTGACATTTGATCTGTTTTATAGCTGCAATCAATGTGCTATGTGTGTGTGTGTGTATATTTGTGAGAATTATGCAATAAATTTTTGCGCAAAGCAAAAATAAAATGAAAATAGAGGAGAGTGAACAGGTAAACCAATTTACACAGAAGATTGCATCGACCATATCAAAGGCAATCCTCCAAATAGTTTCATGAAATGTAGTAGATGTGAAGAGAGAGTGTACACTTGGAAAAACGAACAAGTGTTTTGTACTTGAAGCAATTATAAAGTGCTCTCTTTAGTATTGAGTTCTGACACCAATAGTCCTTTTCTGGAAGTAAGGCTTGATATCAGACACTTTGGTTTGTTTAAGCAGCTTAAGATTTAAAATCTTTTGGTTCAAAAAATTTGGCTTCAAATATTATATACAAAGTTGGATTAAGAAATCGAGAATATTTACATGGAAAATTCTTAATCCAAGTATGAAATTAAAACTCTAAATATATTTCCCACTCAATTTAAGAAGTTTTGATCTTTTTTTGACTTGTTTGAAGAGACTTGATTCATTCTAAGTTTAACTTTTTTTCGAGTGCACTTTTCCACCCCTTTAAGGACGAACAACACGCACAACTTCTGATGGACACACACCGCATGTGTCCCATTCCCAAAACCCCTGGGCTTGGTTTTGATTGCGGAATTCAAAGCAAAACTCTTTGCACGCAATTTGTCATATGGAATCCATAAAAACGCTGCCAACGTTTTGGGATAAGCTCAGGCCACACACCAAACCGAATTGAGAGCCAGTGCCAGTCCTTTTAAACTGATTACAAGGCAGTTTCAGAGCCTGGCTATCAATTGCAAATTTATTGGCAAGTCCTTGACCTGGCTCTGACTCCGGGCATTAGGATAGGTTCGTGACTCATCACAGACGCCGTGGCCGCCACCTTTTTGTGCACACAAATCACTAAATTTACGAGCTGAATTGCAAATTTCTCAGCGAGCGAGAGAGTTTGCATATGAAACAGCAAATTTCATTGAGTGCCAGAAAAGGAACATTGGCTTTGGCCAACTTTTGTCGCTGACTTTCGCTTTCACCTTCGGCGTTAACTTCGGCCAGTGTGTACTGTGGAAGTCTTTTCAATGTCAGGCAACGGCAACGGCAGAGTGTCACTCACATCTTGTGTTTGCTCAATGCAACCTCGTCAACAGCTTGACTCTTATCAGCTAAGTTTTCTGCATAATTCATGTATTTTATTAAAAAATGCAAACAACTAACAAGTAAGTAGATTTCATAAGAGTACGGCGAGTGCTTGTCAAATGGCAGCTGTAAGCTTATGTTTTGTATTCATTTATGCGAAAAGCATACAAGAGCTTGGTAGATGTGTTAAGTAACACGGGGAGAGTTTTAAAGGTAAGATGCAATTGAAGATGGTTATCGTAGAACTAGCAGATATTACATGGATTTCGGCAGAATTTAAGTCAGACTTAGCCCTTTTGGTTTATATTGGACAGAGCTCATAATGTAAAATGTTGAGAGTTGTTAGCTAATAATCGTTTAAATTTTATTCAAAATAAAGTTGATTGATCCTTTTCAAGTATCTACGTCTTCAGCATGATTTCTGCTTCATAATTCTAGCTGGCTTCTGGCCGATGCCCCATCACCAATTGTTTTTGCAAAGCAATCGAACATAGTCTTTACTTCAGTTATATAAATAATCCAAAATTTTCAACTTGAATAAAGTACAATCAGTGTTAATGATAAGCCAAACTCCAGAAATACCAGGGATGCAAACCGGTTCTGAACCGAACCGAACCGCTTATTCCAGCCGATCAATTAGATCAGAACCGACTTTCCTTTAGAAATGCTGAACCGAACCAAAAACCATTAAAAAAAAACTGTTCGGTTCGGTTCAGTTCTCTGACGAGATTTAGCGGGAGTCGCTTTGCTCCACCCAAAGATTTTTTGGGAATTTGAATCGTTTCCCTAAGATAATTTTTATACATTTCGTTCGACCCTCTAAAAATTTAGCGATGCCGCCGAACTCATCATATACCTGTCATCAATCTGTATTTTTTCCTCTAGTAGACAATATTTTAAATTTTCAATTCAATAATTCAATCTTGGACAGAAGTTTTTTCTCATATAATAGGATAGATAGGGTAGGTAAGATGCATGGTACATACTAGGGATGCCGGAAATAATATCGAAATATCGAATATCGATATTTTTGTCCAAAAAAAACGATATATCATTATCGAATATTTTTATGAGGCAATATATTGCATATGGAATATTTTATGGCGATTTTTTCGGCGATATTTTGCTTCACACTGCTGCATTCAACTGTTTCTTGTGGTTTTTTGGCGAGCAAAAAAATATTTTAAAACATAAAAATATGTTTACTTTTTAAGTTAAGCGTCTTCCCTCAATCCCATCAGAATGTATCATGAATAAGATTCCAAAACTTCTTTTGTTGTAAATGAAATAAAATACATATCTTTTGTTAAACTTATAAAAATACAATTAATCTATTTTGTAAAAATGTAGTTCCTATTATGCGTCAAATGACATCTTAATTACCTCAATAGACCAGCTTATAGTAAAGACACTTAGCCATTTAGACTCATTTTGTGAAAATATTGAAAATTTCGATATTATCGATATGTTTGCCCTAAAATATTTACATCGAAATGATTCTTTTTCAATATCGTCAAAAATATCGATATAGATATTTTTGAAATATCCGGCATCCCTAGTACATACTCTTTTCTAGCAGACATTCTCTCTTTCGAAGGGTATTCCTCTAGAAACTTATAGACCTGGAATCCGACATGATAAACTGTGGACATTCTTCTAGGGATTTTAAAGATATTCAAATGGATTATAGGAATTCAATTTCAAAAGTGTTCGAAATGCCACATTACTACAAAAAATAATTATATTTCATAATATGCCTTTGTGAACCACTGAACCGAATCGAAACCGCGGTTCAGTTAGCTCCAGAAACTAAGTAATTAACCGAACCGTCTGTTTAGAAACTGTGTGAACCACTGAACCAAACCAATACTTATTTTAGAGTGGTTTGCATCCCTGAGAAATTTACACTTTACTTTACTTAGAGAAATAATCCCAAATTCTCGACTTGAATCATGTACAAGCAGTGTTAATAGTGCTTTAAGTACTTAATTCAAATTGAAAATTCTCAATTCAATCCCTGTGCAACTTATTCCAAATTGAAGAGCAGATAGTACAGCTCATCGATCTGTCAAAATGTTCGCACAATTGCCGAATCCCTAAGAAAGAACACAATCGCGTACTTGTTAGGAACTGATCTTTATTCATTTCAGTCGCTGCTTTTATAGTTTAACTTATGTATTAGGAACATGAGACAACTGCCTTTACATTTATATTTATCAATTATCATGTCCTTGTTCAACATATGAACCTCATTTGTTCCTTATACCTCTCATATGTACTTATATTACCTCTCTTTCTTGAGCGTCATTATACTTATCTCTAATACTAATACACGTAATAAGGCATGAGAAAACCTGAGCCTTCGGCTTCGTTTTGCAATGGAAACGCCGAAAAACTCAGGGGTTTTAACCGTTACCGTTTAGGTGACGGCATCAGCCTTCGGGTTCTTTACTTTCTTAGTACTCCAGATGTACTTACTTTGTATATCGTAGGTGGGATGACATGAGACGTTCGCTGACAAACCCCTGAGTTTTTCATGTATTCGAATGAAATTTCAGACATTTAGCCTTACAAATACCTGAGAAAATATCGTGTGAGTTTTTCATGATATATTAAGGGCTAATTTCATGCAAAAAAATCATGTAGAGACTATTTACGTGAAATATCATGCCACCGGGTGAACTGATTTTTCTCAACACATGACGCAAAGTCCGACTGGGTAGTCGTCTACCTAACGCGACCCTTTCAAGTGGAATCATATTGTAACGTCTGCGAGGGTTGTATGTTCAGTTATGAACAATCCCGAAAGTGTGAATTTAAGTTATTAACCAGATATATAAACCACAAATCAAACTCTTTTTAAATATTTTGACCTAGTTTTTTGGTCTTAATAGTCTTAAGTCAATTCCTATTAACTCTCATAATAAGAATATGCACACTTAAAATAAGTACAAATCATGATTCGTTATCTAATACAGTCATCGGCTTAAGTATTTTGGCAAAAAAAAACTCTCTAACAAATACCATTATATCATTATCGAAAGTTCACTAAGAACCATTTGGAAAGCAATTATTTTAATATGTTGGCTGAAAATATTAATTCCAAAAGGATACCAAAAACATCCAGTGGATCATTATCAGTTATTCTTTCCGTAATCCTGTTTATACACAACAAAGTTATCATGATTAATGCTCTTTAGAGTATGCTACACTTAGGAATATTTTCTAATTCAGGAAAACAATTCTCCTATATTTGGCTTAACACTAATTCATTTTGAATTCCTTTAATTAGTATTTCAATCTGAGCGCGGATTATGTATGACTCTGTCATAAATGTTTCTAAATTACCCCTTTTAAACAGATAAATAGTTAAGGAAATAAAGTTGGCATACCTTTAGGGGCGCTTATCATGTTCATTTTTGTTGTGTATAAACGGGATAGTAGTTTCATCTATATTTTTAAAATATTTGGGTGAACTCTAAGGACTGATTCGAGTTAATATATTTGACACTTTCCATTGCATACTTTTTTTTGGAATATCAGCATGAGCTTAGTAAGTGCCAATTTCTCAAAAGTTCAGTTGAGTTAATCGTTTGACAAATTTGTGGCTCGAAATAAAAGGAGACCAAGTACTTTGGCTTCTCAGCGATAGTTTTACTCGATATCAACAGGTTGAAACCTATCAATCGAATCAGCTGTGTATGTTTTGTTATTTCTTTAATGCTTTAATGTTTGATAATGATTATTGCTTTGCCAAAAAGTTGTATAAGATTGACTGCGACAAATCAAACAAAGAAAAATCGTTTTCCATGGCTGTTGAACATTTGCTTGTGGTCCTTGCTGAAGAACAAGAAGTATGATGGGGTTAATTGGAAGCAGACAGTCGAGGCTTGGCAGAGACTTGAAGAATATTTGGCCGCTCTTGCCTTGAGTTCATAGTTCTTGGAAAGACTAGAACAACTGTACAGCTGGATAACTAAAAAACTGCCTTCACAAAAGTCAACCGCAATCATAAGAAAGCTGTCATTTGCATAAAGTCGTTGCGATACCAAAAGTCGAGGCTCAGACAACAAGGCATGATTTGTGTTCACAATTCGAGTCATGATAAATTGAGTTTAAGCTCTAAACAAGAATTTGGCGTGATTCACATCACTTTAATATCATCTGTTGGTTTATCGATAACAAAGAACGATATTTCTTACGGGACTAAATTAAAAATTAAAATTTGATCTAAGCCTGCGGCGGCGATTGAGTTTGGTACTCAGTTTTCGTTGAAGTCAGCTTGAGACACTCAATTTCGGCTAATCCCCGATTAGATTGACTAGCCGAACATTGAGAAATCAGGCCAATTTTAGTTTGCAAATGATTTTTTGGGCTTCAGAATTATCGATTTCAAATCACGTAGAAGAGTTTATATCTCATTCTCCAAATGACATGTTTTTATACCCGTTATAACGCCTGCTCCCGCCCCCGCAATAAAAAATGTTGAATATCTCCTACAATTTGTAAGCGATCGAGCTCAAATTTTGCAGTGTAGTGCATCTGACCAATATGTACAATCTCACAAATTTTCATAAAGATCGGATAATAAATGACAGAGTTAAAAAACGTTGCATACTTATCTGAGCCGCATGAGGCTATTAAACACTAATTGCCTTGAGTAACGGGTATTTCGAAGTCGGGCAGGGCCGACTTTAACTTACGCTCTCGTTTTTTGTTCTTTTATCCAAACATATCTCATCTCGAAGAAAAAACGTTTCTTAACCCGCAGTAATGTGGCACACTGTTTGAAAAAGTTTTGATCTTTGAAATATTCTGAGGCAAGCGTTTTACGGGTTTTTATTTCTTTATAAATTTCCCCGACATGCCAATTGAAATCGAGGAGTTGAATTGCTTTATTGGATTGGATAATTTATTATTATTTACTTTTTTTAACCAAATGTTTTCTGGAACCACTATTTTTATAGGCATACAACTTTTTCCAAAATTAGACCTTGGCGCATCGACCAGAACTGAAAAAACGAGGCTTTGTGAAATTCAATAAAATTACTTAGCGCTTCTCAAAAACCAATAATTTATGATAAACGTGCTGCTCTGTTGAAATTCCCGTGTTATGTAAATTGAATTTGAACAAAACCCGAATGAAAAATGTGCACATTAATCTGCCTATTAATATCTTAAAGTCCGCACACACAAAAAAAGGAAAAAAACAAACCCAAGAAACCATTAACAGGCAGCAACAGCCAGCTGAACCAAAAAATATGATTGTTTCGATGCCCTTTGAAATTTAATTTCCTCTTTACGAAAAGTCCAAGGTCTTGATTTTGCATTTAAATTGGCACGTGCCAACGTGGGCAAACAATTGGGCGACACAAAGGGCTGAGCAAAAGTTGAGGATGAAATCTGGGAACAAGTTCGACTGAGGCACGTGTATGTGTGTACATGGGGTGGGTTTCGTTAAGTTCCAAGAGGAACATGTGTTGGTTTCTCAAAACTTGGGAAAATATTGTGATGAATTGACAGCAAAATTTATTACTTCAGTTGTTGTTTTACAATTACACAGTTTTAACTGATATTGAAACGAGTGTGGCAGGCTAGAATGAAAATGTTTTATCATTTTTTAATTTAGGAATAATAGTAAGTAAGTACATACTTGTGACCAAACTGTCATGCATCCAACAATTAAATGTAGGTGAACTCGAAGCAGTTCTCAGTTGGCAGGCTGAAAGAATTAGTTTTAAGTTATGTGGTGTAAAAATTATTTAGTAAACAAAGCTTACCTTTAAAGGCTGAATCTTTCAAAAGGTTACCACAAATTGAAGCTAAAGAAGCATGTTAATAAATTTAAGTGTTATTTGTAATGTATTTACTTACGATCTAAAGTTAAAGTCGAAGCGCTGAGTACAACGGCCATTAAGATAAGTAAGCGTAACTTCATTTTATATCAAAAATAAAAAGTGTTCTAGCTTAAAGGTAGGGAGGGCTATGATAACACTGTTTCTCAAAAGCTAGTGGAACTAAATTATGTGACTTATCTTTTAAACAAGTGTGATGAATGCATTCGCAGAGCTGCAGTTTTGGTTTGTCATGGCTTAATCTTCCTCCTCTGTCTCTACCTGCCTCACTCCCTTACCCATCTAAATGTACAATTTTGTTTATTTTATAAAATCTAGAAAATGTTTATCGATAATTTAGAATATATTATAGCAAATTTTACTTAATTTTAGCAAGTCTTTGTCCTATTATATGAAATAATTTATCTAAAATATATGCTGAAGTAGCCTTTGACTACTTTTTAAGGCGAATATCAAAATTTTAGTTAAATTTCGACGGTTTTTTTTGAGTGTATGTCGCTTTTTTTTTTAGCACAACTTATTAAACCCTTTTGGCATTGAATCAAGAATTCTTTGTTCTTCAATTAAGTACTTTCCAAAACTTCAGTAAGCCAGGAAAATCTTAGTTTACGTACAAAATTCTTGATTCAGGAACAAATCGATATTTTTTGGAGAGTAAATTAAGTTTGATTTTTGAATAAATCGGTATTGAACTGATTATATTTAATATAATTCGTTCTTATTTGAATATCAAAGTATTAAATCCAAGAATAAATCTTCTTCTTCTTAAACTAAGAACATAAAGTACTTAATTTGTAATATATCAGGCTTATTTTGAGCTCTAAAAGTTCTTAAAAGTAAACCCGATTTGTGCTTAACATATCCAAACCGTATACTGGGCGCTGTCTTATGTCGTTTTGATGAGGAAATTCAGTTTTTCCGGTATTCCACTCCTTCGCCAACCGTGCCATATGCTCGTGCACATGCCATATGTACTCCGTGCATTGCTCGACTATGATATGCATCGTGATTATGTGATCAGTGCAAGAGCCTTTTCTAATTCCGGTTTGATCTTTGCCTATGAAGTTCTTTATGATGTCTCTCAAGCAGGCATCTTTTGAATTCGCGGTTCATATTATTATTTTCATACCATTTCGTCAAGAAGGTAAGTAAAAATCAATATTATAAAATTGTGTTGTGATTCTCTAAAACTGTTTAGAATACTTAGCCAAAAAAGCAGAGTAAAGTGCAGGCTTTAACCTGTCATTCTCGACATATTTGTAATTTTTTGTATCAAAATGACATTATTAAATATCAATTTGATATTAAAGTATTGATTTTATATGCGAAAATATCAGTTTGATACTTTCCCGTGTTTTTATCGAAATTTTTAAGAGAATTTACAACATTGTGCCACAGTCATTACATTATTATTTTCTGGGTGCAATAAAGTCAACTTTAACAAAGAGAATGCACAATTGCTTTTGTAAAGCACGCAGATATACCAGCCTTAAAATCTAAGTCAACAATTTGAAATGTATGCCGAGAGACATTGTCAAAATCAAAAACATTCCAAAAATTTATCTTTTTCTTTGCAACTCAAAGTGAACTTTAATATTTCCATTTCTTAACCATTTTGCTGTTGCTGACTACAATTTAATATGATTAAATTGATATCTCTGGAAATGACACTGAATTTATTTGAATCTCCGGAATTGGAGCAAAGCCATTGGCCATTGTTATTGACGATGTCCGACTACGAAAAGTTTCAAAATCAATGTTGATGATCATCTTCAGAAAGTTACTTTCATTGTTATCTCTGGCCAGGATGAGGTCAACACTGGCCGCAAAGTGAAAGCAAGGGACAGAAATTCGTTGAAATGGAAAATATAAACAAAATCATTTGTCAAAACATTTCGAAACAGACCCAAAATCGATGTGTTGAAGGGAAAGTTCACAATGGCGGCGAGGCAGTGTGAAGACGGAAGCGGAAACGGAAGTAGGAGAGTGCCACAGCGAAGTGAGTTGGCAGTGGAAAAGCTGAGCTACCCCACAAACGGTTTGGAAGGCCTGACTCTCCACTGATTAGTGATAAGAATGTGTTTTTTTTTTTTGTTATGTTGCTTTTGCTTTTCCTTTTAAGACATCGTTTGTCAAACGATTTATTTCAATTATTGATGTCGAAGTTGTTTTTTGAGTACATATATTTTGTTGTGCCCAGAAGTTAGATAACAGCCGATGTCTAGTTTTGATTTGTGTGGTGGTGACAAATGTCAAGGGCGACCGAGAGAAATGTGAACTCACCGAAATACCCAAATCTAGATAATCAATTGTAAACAAATACTTAACAAGCTGAGGCCAAACCAAACACACTGAGCCAGCGCCAAATCCCTGGCCAGCATATTTACATTAGAATTTAAGTAACAATAGCAACGGATTTGGCATAAAACATAATTAGGGAAATGTAAAAATTAATCAATTTCGTTATAACCCAATTATTGCTAATGCTAACAACGCACAGCGGTAAAGCTAACCTCCATCCTGTATCACGGTTTCAAAATAATAATAATAATAAAGGCAAATACGGGAACCGGACTTAGTTTCCCCCTAAAATGCTGGTGCAATTTCGACTGATTATAAATATTCTGGTTTTTTGTTTCACATCCGCGACTTATTTGCATTTGGTGTTTGGGGCGGCGGCAGCTCTCAACTTAAATTATGTTGATTTTTTGTCAACTAACCGACTAACCCTCTTTGCTTTGCAAATATTGTTGTTGAATGCATTAAAGTCTAAATAAATCTGTTTCATTATTTTTATGTATGCCGAGCGAGAGCCAAGTGCCAGACCATCTACTGAGACTACTACTTAAACTAATTACATGGATATCTTTATTCAATCAGATTATTTATAATGTGCGAAATTTGCTTCCACTTGGGCCACAAATTTGGGTATGTGACAAATCTTATGGCTCATTAAAAGAAAATTGAAAATGCTACAAACAGATTTGTTTGCCAAAATAAT
Source organism: Lordiphosa fenestrarum (assembly GCA_035044985.1). NCBI lineage: Eukaryota > Metazoa > Arthropoda > Insecta > Diptera > Drosophilidae > Lordiphosa > Lordiphosa fenestrarum. The sequence goes on along the minus strand of JAWNNO010000100.1, from coordinate 89,692 downwards.
AAATGATGCTTTAGTTAGATCAGAGGGCCGGGGCTTAATTTGGCTCTGACGAACTTTTTATACTCTTTGCCAATGATGATTGTCAACAGTCAACAGATATGTCCTTTCCTATTATCCTATATATAAACGTGAATCTCTTTCATCTTCTTTTTAGCTAAACAAGGTACAAGTTTTCGTTCACTTTAACTTTAAAGAAAAACTGGCAGAAACCAAATTATTGATAATTATGATCCATTATGAGCTTCTAGATAACACACAGTGGCTAACAAACGTACATGTACGAAATTTGGCGTCGATTTCAGTTAAAAAAAAAAAATTCTTAATAGAACTTTTTTTTTATCAATCATTCGTACTGCAGCTATACGCTATAGTCATCCGATTTCGACAAAACTTTGTAGAATTGCGTGAAAGCACATAAAATAAATAAAAGCCATTTTTAAGCATATTTCCATTAAAACTAAAAAAGTTTTTCTCACTAAAACTACTTTTTAGACTCTACTTTTCTAAGACAGCTATACTTTATAGACGTCCGATCTTGAACAAACTCCGTGGAATCATGCAAAAGCCTAACAAACGAACAAGTACGAAATTTGAAGTCGATTTCATTTAAAACAAAAAAGTTTGTCTCACTAACTCTACTTTTTAGAGTCTACTTTTCTATGACAGCTATACTTTATAGATGTCCGATTTCAACCAAACTTAGTAAAATCATGAAAAAGCACAAGTAACTAAAAAATACAAAGTTTGGAGGCGTTACCGTTGAAAACAAAAAAGTTTTTCTCACTAAAACTAGTTTTTCGACCGATTGTTCCTATGACAGCTATATGCTATAGTCATCCGATTCGTTCGGTTCGGACAAAAGTGCAGCGTATTTGTACTAAAAAACTTCGTGCAAATTTTGATGAAGATAACTTTCAGACTGACGGAGGAGATACCATAGAAACAGGCAAACGGACGGAATCAGCTCAGCTCGTCGAGCTGATCAAGAATATATAGTTATATTATATATACTTTATGTGGTCGAAGATGCTTTCTGGACAATTTATAATTCGCTCTGCAGGGGTTTAAAAACTCTTTTATATCAAACATTACAGCCCGCTTGCCTTTTTTCTTACTGTTATCTGGTCACACTATATTCTTAAAGGCCGCTCTGGGAATTATGAAACAATTCTCCATACGAAAATATTCTCAGCGTTTGAGTATTAGACTTAAGATTGTCAAAAAAAGGTGCCTGATTTTAAGCCTATCCTAACTCAAAAGAAAAGAAAAGTTTTCTAAATTTTTATCCTGGTACAAAGTACAGATATAGCCAGAGAAAGCATTTCCTAACCTATAAAGTATGCCATTTCAACAAATATCTATTTAAAAGGTTCATACCTTCTGGACATACTTAGGATTATTTATCGATTCGAGAAAGGATTGAATTGTATTTTCTTATGAAGAAAAGTAATGCTCAGTCAAGTTAATAGTCTTAGATTGAAATTAGTTTCGGTTTAAATTAATTTCGGTTTGCTGGATAACTACCAAAGATAATGCGGAACTAATTTTCTTTGAATTAAAGCAAACCCGTAAACAATTCTTAAAGATTTGCTGACTCATCTCTTAAAGAAACCCAAAAAGCTTGAATTTCAGTCCACTTTAACATTCCTGCAAGGAATCGACAATAATAATTTCAAACTGGAAATTAAACACAATCCAAATGTGAAATATTTTCCATATATATACCATAATACCGTTAATCAAGCCGAAAAAGAGTGCACAAGTATTAAATGATATGAAATTGAATTTCACATCAATATATAATGCAATGCACAATTAAATTCATTGACCTCACAAAATTAAAAACCAGAAAACATATTTGCATTAAATATGCAAATGAGATTCACCGAAAATGCTGATATATCTATACACACACACACACACGGATGGATTCATGTGTATGACAAAGTAAATTGTACATTTTATGTATATACAAATGTTGATTTCGGTATGTTTTCTATTTATACTGAGGCACACACTCACACACTGAACTTTATATATATATATATAAACACATCTAGAGAAGTTCACATATATGTAAGTTTGGATATATATATACGCTAAAGTGTACATGGCTGCACTACCTATAGAAAAATTCTGGAACAAATGCAGCCGGCAGCAGTGGCTTTTTTTCACAGTTGACTAAAACGTAAACATAAAATGTCGGAAAAAGAAAAATCATGTTCTAAATATATACAATGCCTCTCGTGAGCATTGTTCAGATGGAACATTTCAGACAAAAGAGAGTGAGAGTGAAAGAGTGTGACAGAGAGAGAGGGAGAGAGTAGTGCAGCGGTGGTGAGACCAAGTTGATGACGACCACGTCGACATTTGCTTGATTTAAAATGTTTGAAATATTTAACATATTAAATAAACATTCAATTTTATTCAAAACAATGCTAAAATTCTCTTTAAAGAATTGTTTTATGTGGCAGAAATGCTGCAATCGAACTGTTTGCTATTCTATGGCTGCCAGGTTAAAAAATGATTCAATTTTTAGATCGCCGTATCCAAAAAATTCAAAAAATCTCAGTATAATTTACAAATCCAGAATGGCTCCTTTTTTGGTTTTGGCTTAGTATGTGGAACTGTTGATTACTTTACATTCTTAACAAGAAAGAGTAAAGATCTACGAATATGTAATACAAATAATTCAAATGCTTTTACATCTCTTTGAAATCTTAAATAAGCGGTGTGTGGCACATCTAACAAGTACAAAGTGTTCTTGGTTTAAGCCCAGAAATAGTCGTTCGTTCTTGAAATGTAAAAATTCTTACATTAAAGAAAACTCGTAAGATCCAAAAACCAATATGATAATATCAATAACACAAGTGTTACAACCAGTTGAGAATCTTAAGAACAGATTTACTTTGAAAAGATGAGCTGATTACATTATGAAAACATATGAACGGTCGTTTTTCTATTATAAATTGTTTCGTTCTTAATTGAAGTACACATTTGTAGGAACAAAATCTCCTTAAAATTTTAAGTACACAACGGTATAAACTCTTTCCCGATTGGTCTAGACTCTAGAGCTCTGCCAGTCGTATATTTCTGATTGTATTTTTTTTTCGCCTTAGTAATAACGCAATTATCAGTCCTGAATCCGATAGTGCTTATCGTTTAACATATTGGGTACTTATTATCGAAAGTAGGGTGTCGAATTCTCGTATTCTCAGAATATGAAGTTGAACCCTATTACGAGATATTTGATCATTTCGATAAGGCTGTCTGATCTAGTTGCTTTGCTTAAATGAGCTCTCCGAATGCCTAATTTCAAAGCTATTGAATTAATAAATCGTTGACTTAGATCAGAATCTTGCATAAACTGATCTTAAACTCAACTTGTGTAACGAATACTGAATATCGAGTGCTTAGTGTAGAGTTCTCAATATCGAGTCCTTAGAATAGAGTGCTTAGTGTCGAGTTCTGAGTGTCGAGTAACTAGCAACCTGTTCTTGGTATCGAGAACTTAGTATCGAGCACTAAATATCGTTTATTGAGTAGAAATTACTCAGTATTGAGTCTTAAGTACGACCACTGAGTACTGAGTATCGAAGTCTGAATACCGAGTGTTAACTGTCGAATACCGAGTACTGAGTATTGTCGAGTATAGAGCAACAGTAAGGAAAAGTCGGAGCGCACTTTATACAGATTTTTTTACATCACTCACACCTTTTAATACTCTCTGCTAATAGTAAACTCAAAAAAAAAATGTATAAATCACAGTAAAATTAAGAACTTAAAACGGGCGTCCTACATCTTAGAAAAATATTTTCTAGATTTAAGAAAGGAATTAATATTTTCTAAGTTTAAGTGAGGAAATGAAGTGGGGGCAGTAGAGGCAGAAGTGGAAGGTACTACGCCAAGAAGCAGTAGTAACCACCTCTCTCAAATGAAATGGGTACTTATATATTTTTGTACATTTTCTGCCCGTTGGTCTTTTCTTTCTGAAAAACGTACACAAAATAAAAGCTAGTAATAATTATTTTCTTAACTTTACCTTGTCTGGGATATGAACTTGGGACCACCGGGATACATACTTCAATAAGTAAGGCATCTTATACCGAACCTCCTTAGAAATATAAGCTAAGCCCAAACCTGTTCTGAACCTAAAATTTGGGTTCGGTTCTACAAAAATGATAGACACCAGAAACTTGTCTTTCTACCTAGCGACTTCATCTGTTATATGGTTGGTTTAGTGCGACTGACTTCTAAAATGCCTATTTTTCCTGCCTAGGAAGTGGAATAAAATATGTAGAAAAACGCTTAAACTTAACAAATCCCCACCCATAATAGCCTTTGGTTTTTACGCTCCCCGACTTGATAATATTTTTCTACGAAAACTATGAAATGGATATTCTACCCAAAAAGATATGGAGGCTCTTATACTTTCAAGCAGATCTAGCAAATTTTTTGCCACGCCCCCTCCCACCCTTGCAGGAGGCCATATCTATTACTGTTTTATGGATATAAGGTTGGAATTTTCTGGATATATTTGCAATCAAAATTAGTTATGAATCCGCCAAAGGATTGGTAAAGATGGGATGAACAGGAGAAAGAGGAAAAGAATGATCCAAATTCATACTAAGCATACACTTTCGTTGGTACAGAGTTTATTACAGGCGGGTTTGACCGAATTTCTTAATTGACTTTGATTGACTTAAATACAAATAAAACCTTCGAAATAAATCGAAACATATCTTTATCAATAATATATCGATAACTAACCGATGAAACTTTTTATGGCGGTTTTCGTTGTCAATATTGGATAAATACAATCGACTTTTTGAAGACGATTTTTTTTACTGAAAATAGAGCCAAAAGTGTATCCACCAGAGCTGCAAACCGGTTTTGAACCGAACCGCTTCGAGCCCGGAATTCCGACTTTCAGATTACTGTGAACCGAACCATGAAACGAACCTCTTAAGGTATTAAAGCTGAACCTGAACGGGAACGGGAACGGGTTCCGAACCCAAAATTTCGGTTCGGTTCAACAACAATTATAGATTTGAACTATTTCCCAGTGACTTTTTCTGTTATCCCGATAGATTTATCCCGTTACTGTGGAAACACTTTTCGTATGTGGACTACGAAATTGCATTTTACTTTAAGAGCTGTGTCCAGAACTTCGAAGTTTTTATTTCGGCACAATACTTTATATAAGTAGAAACACATTGTCATTGCTTTGATGGTCATGAGCTGTATGAAAGTGTTTCTATTTATATAAAGTATTGTGAAATCCCATCCCAACCCAAAACCGAGACATTTCCCTAGCAGTTTATGTCGGTTTTAGGTCGTTTACTATATAAACATGTATAAAGCTTGGCTGAACCAAAGTTCGAACCAAAACCTTGGCCCAAAAACCTTGAACCTCAAAATTCTGAACCTGAACCATTGGTAAATTTTGGTTCGAACCCGAGAGCAGCGCTGGTATCAACTTTCTAAGATACTGTGAGCCACCATTTGAACCAAGACCATGGGCTTGATATCTACAGGAACCGGTTGGACAACCGAACCTTGGTCTTGAATTGCTGCTTAGAACTAAAAACACCACAAACCTCAAAGAATGCAACATACTTTAAAGTTTCTTTTTCTACTTTACAGATAATTTCTTCTCTTTGTCTTCGTAGTCCATGGACCTCCACCATTTGCAAGGGTATTTCCAAATGTATAAATAAAATGTGTGTAGGTTTTTTCCGAGTGTTTTTTTTTTGTTTCTTTTGTGTTCTGCTTGTGCACAGCCGCCATATCCAAATCTCTAACAGCTGCATGTCTCTTGCTGGTGTTGTTGGCTTTTGGAAAATCGGGAAAAACTGCTCACGGTTTCCCTTCTGGCTCGATCAGTGCTAGAGAGTGCGTTGTCGAGCGAGGAGGCCCACGAAAAACGAACCGCAACCCCAAGCAGCAAGACCAAGCAGCGAGCCGGCCCCAAAAAGAAAAAATAAAGAAACGCCAACGGGAAAAGTGTAGCCAAGTGAAAGTGTGCGGGTTATTTATAGACGGAGAGATGACCGATGTACCCGAGCCCGTGCGCAAGTGCGCAAGTCTGTTGAAGGGCACACGAAATGACACCGAGAAATTTGCGGCCCTGTTCATGGTCACCAAACTGGTGAAGGGCAGGGATTGTGATAAGGAGGGCAAGAAGCTGCTGTTTGAGGCCATTGGCTTTGCGTTCCTCAAGAAGCTGCTGGTGTCGAAAGATTTGCCCAGCGACTGCCCACCGCTGGTGTACAAGAGTGTGGCCTTGTCCATACTGACGTGCTTCTGTCAGGAGGAGGAGCTGGCCACGCATAAGGATATCATTGATGCCATACCCACACTGCTGGAGATTGTGGAGCAGGCCGATGATGAGGACTATGAGGATAATTTGATAGTGGTCAGTGAGGCCTACAGCTGCCTGAAGAGCATAGCCAGCCATGCGCCGGGTCAGCAGGCTCTGCTGGCCACTGGAGCCATACCCAAAATGTCGCAGATTTACTCGGCACAGAGTTTCCAAACGGATGAGGCACTGCACCTGATTGTGCAGCTGGTGAACAAATTTGGGGTGATCTCTTGGCCCGAGGATCCCACGGCTTTTCATGCGCTGATACAGAGAATTGCACTGGACATGGAGACAGATCATACGGATAGGAAATACGAGTTGTGCCGCATATTGGCGGACATATTGATTACCTGCCGTAAGGAAATCGTGCTGAACTCTCTGGATGGTCAGATCTGGCCCGAGTCGCTGTTCAAGGGCTGTGGCGATATTTTGAAGGCCAAGATTGGACCCAAACAGCGTGATCCGGCGCTGCATTTGATAGCCACCACCTTGCAGGTGTTGGGCATTCAATGGGTCTTCATGGATGAGCAGAAACAGTTCTTCCTCATGCTGCTCCAGCTGGCGGCCATAGAGGTGCGCATGCAAATGGATGAGAAGAAATTGGAGACGACGTTCAAGCAGGCGGAACTGTTGACCTGTTGCTTTGTCATACTGGAACAGTGTATTGAGTACATGGCCACAGATCAGCTGGACTTGGAGCCCAAGGAGAAGCAGACCACCTATACAGCACTCAAGGGAGCCTTCAATCAGGTCTTAAATGTCTTGAATCGTGTCAGCCAGGACAAGATAAGGGATAGTGCCAATCCGCGGGATAAGAACTTCATCTTTGCCATTGTCAGAATCCTGTCGGCTTGGCTGGCCCAGGAGACCACCGCCATGCGCCCGGCCATCTACAAGCTGCTGCCCTTCATGCTGAAGATAGCCAATGAGAGTTTCCATGAGCTGAAGACCTGGCGCGGAGGTGCCAAAGAGGGTGAGGCACCCATTGATGTGCTGCGCATTATGTGTCCAGCTCTGTGCCACTTTGCGGTGGAGGATGAGGCACGTCGTGTGTTGTTCACACACAAGCAGGATGAGGTCTTGGTGGAGTCACTGGAGCTGTACTTCTCCATAGCTCACTGGAAACGTCCGCCCATACCAAGGGCCGAGCGTTTGAAGCGCATGAATGAGCCCGATCCGGTGCCCACGCCCGAACAGCAGGCAGAGATGAAGGAGGCACGCGCCGCCATTGTGGCTCTGTGTAACATCTTGATGAACTTTACAGTGCTGGAGCCCAAGCGTGCCGAGGACTCACCCACCTTTGCCAATCTACTCAAGTTTGTGGTGGAGAATCTGCCCGAACTGAAGGACACACCCGATAATCTGGTCATACATGGCAATCTGGCCGTACTGGGTCTACTCCTGCTCAAGCAGCAGTCGAAGAAGGTTAAGCAAAATGATTTCTCCATTTGTCGTTACATACAGGCCACCATACGCTTCCTCTGGGATGCCTTCAACATAGACGAGAGCAACGATCCCACAGCCTTGGTGGTGTCTATAGCCTACAAGGGTTGCTGGTCGGATCTGTCCGAACTTTGGTTTCTGGGCATGCAGACCATGTGTGGGGTCTTACCACTGGTGCCCTGGCTGTCGGAGTTTGCCCTGGAATCGGGCTGGGCCGAGGGCATTGTCAAGACCCTGAAGAAGGTCAAGATTGGCACTTTGCCTGCCAATGTTAAGTCCGCCTATGAGGACTTCCTCTCCCAGCTGGTGGATATCAATACGGATGTGGTGGCTGTGCTGACAAAGGCCGATGCCTTGCGTGTCTGTCGCAATCACAGAATGATGGATCTGGGCAAGAAACTGTTTGGTGACTAAATCTGCAATGAAAAAAAAACTGAAAAATAAAAAAAAAATATTTTGTATGCACTTTTTTATTTTTAATTAAACTAAACTAAAATAACAACAATTCTAAAATCCACAAAACGGAAATAAAATTTTCATTTCTGCCAGCTGTTGGTCATTCATTTGGGGTGTGTGTGTGTGCCTGTGTGTGTGTATTTCTGCTCCGTTGGATTAGTTGGCAAATTGTTTTGCGGGTGGCACAAAAACACCAAACACGTCACTTTTACTTTTGGTTTCGGTTTTGAGGAAACAAAAAGAACGAAACAACCGCCTGATGAGGATGATGACGTCCGTCCGCAAAAGCAGGCCAAAATAATAATTAGTAGATTTTAATACAAAATATGAAAACGAAACTCGGCCAAATGGTGAAAGGGGGTTTTCGCTTTCACAAAATGCAGGTTTATTGTTTTAAAGTTTGAAATTGCAGCATCTCAGAGTTGAAATCGAGCAGAAATACTTTATTGTTACCTTCAGGCTTCTTAGGAAAACCTTTACAGTAGACAGCAAGAAATATAATAGTCATCACTCACATCTAACGGAAGCCCTCAGGAAGAGAAGCCTAATCTGAAGTTAGTTAGACCAGAAACTCTAAGGCTTGAATGTGCTGATTTTCGGTCCTTAATATTAAGGAGAACTGGCATCAAAATGAAACAAAGCACCTGGAGAAGATTGCATTCCGTACACAGAAAAAAATATAAAAAAAAAGAAAGCTAAGCTAATTTCGTCTGTGCCGAAGTTTTTATACTTTATATTTTCAAAAAATACTCTTTTTTCCATTTTTCGACCGATCGTTCGTATGGTAGCTAGATGATATAGCAGAGCTGTAAACACAATTACCATTACCATTATAATGCAAATTGACTTTCAATCCTCATATCACTTCTATAATTAATAAAGCGAATGGTGTACTTGGATTCATTAAACGTTGGTCGAAGGAATTTAATGATCCCTACACCTCAAAACTACTTTACACTGCTCTAGTTCGTCCCACTCTTGAATTCTGTTCGTCCGTATGGTGTCCGCAGTATAAAAAGCATATTGATCGTATTGAGTCAGTCCAGAAGCAATTCTTGCTTTTTGCCCTTCGAGGCTTAAATTGGGACCCCAATCTTCGTTTACCATCGTACCCCAGCAGACTCTTGCTTATTGACCTACCCTCGCTAGCTAACCGTAGGACAGTCTTAGGTGTTTCTTTTCTGCATAAGCTAATTATCGGTGATGTAGATTCTTCTGAACTCTTATGTCGCCTTAACTTTTCTGTTCCTTCTAGACCGACTAGAAACTATTTACCTTTAATCTTGTCTAGATGCACAACTGATTATGCCCAACACAATCGTTTTCGGGTCTTATGTCAAAACTATAATGATCTTTATCACTTGCTCTCAATAGATCTCTCTCTCTTCTCACTAAAAACGTCCCTTTACACCTATCTCCGGGAAAGTCTCTGACCGCACCTAGCTGTGAATAGGGGCATAGCTTGCCGGACTGGCTAATAAATCATCCCCCACCTGGTCAGAGACTTTTCGGTTACTCATTATTTTATTTTATTACATTTTTTAATTTTTATTGTTTGTTCTTTTTTTTTTTATATATATATATAAATTTTTTTTTTCTTTTCACTGTTCCTGTGTATGTTTTAAGTTTACCTCTTTTTATATATATATTTATATTTATTAATCTATTTTTATTTTTTATTTTTTTTTGGTTCTAGTTCACACATAAGTAGAGGTTAAGTTTTCTTTTCTGTTCTTCTTATTTTTCCTTTTTAATTCTTTTTCTATTCGATTTTTTTTTTTCTTGAACTATTTGAACTATTCATGTATTTCTAGGTGTCAACTGAAATTTTTTACTAGTTTGAATGCTCATGCATTCAATGGTTGGAATAAATACCCAACTGCATAGAAATAAGCCCCATTCTCACACACATGGTTTTAATTACATGGGTTTGTTCAAAGATAATTACAATTCTATTTTATATTTTCGATTAATTTTATGTTGGCCTTCATTACAACCAATTTCTCAAACGAAAAATCAGATAGTGAATGCCTTCTTGAATCGTTTATTATGTTTGCGAATGAAAACATTCTTTCAACAGGGGCTGTAAGTGGTGTATTGTACTTGATCGCTATCTCATTGAGCGTTGGATACTTTTCAAGCATTTCGAAATTTGTCGACGGATCCATCAAATAACTTCCCAACTGTTCTTTAATATTGAGTGTAATAACCGATAGGGAAGCGTCAGTGCAATTTTCTGTTACCATGATCAGCAAATAATTAAGTTCTCGATTGGTGAAAAATCATATTTTTCACCTACAATTACATGAATAATTCAACATTTCAAGCACAATTACTCAATAATCCCCCTTTACAGGTACAATTATTCAAGTAATTGTAAAAGTAATTTGAATTTGAAATAGTCATTGAAAAATCGTAATTCCAAATTACAATTATGATTACTAAAAAAATCGTAATCAGCAATTGTTTTTTAATTTTTTGAATAATCGAGATTATTGTAATAAAAAGTAATGAAATACGGGAATATTACAGCTTTGATATCAACTAAGTTAAATTGAGCTGGAACTTCGAACTATGTTCAATCCCAAAAGGATTGCTTTATTTCCAGCCGAGATTTACTTGAGCTATTTTAAAAAAAAAAAAGTCCTACAGAAAGCCCATGTGATTTCCTTAACGATTCTTCGAGCTTAAACCAGCCAGTTCTTGCCAACTCAAGTTCATTAGTTGTTCTATTTTGAATAGACTTTCTCCTGATGCCAGCGTTAATGTGACTTGCCAGCCTTTGTTTCTCGAAGCGACCTCCGCCATACCAAGTACACTTAGGGTTGTTATCATGCCCGAAACGATTGACATAGCTTCTAAAGCTTCCGTGCCCGCTCAGTAGCTAGATGAGATAGAAATGTACTTCTCCATGAAGTCTTTTAATCCACGGCTTGATATTACGGACTAGCCTGTGTATTCAGCGGCCTTTGGAGGCTGAGTTTCATGCGCTCTGCCACTTTTTAAGGCTGTTCTCTCTGGCTTCCACTCTCTCTTCGGGGCATGGTGTACTTGCAATGCATTGTAGACAATGGCCGATTCCGCTGCCAGGTATCTTAGAGGCACCGCGTTTCTACTGCTGCATCAAGTCTATTACACAACAGCTTCTCCAAAACTTTTTCTATTGTGTAGACAGCAGGCAGATGGAGCATTCCCCGGCTGGTTTGCCAGGCTTAGGGAGTAGCGCCAGCCTGTGTAGTTTCCATCTATCTGGAAATGTTGATTCTTTCAAGCATTTGTTAAGCAGCTCGACAAAACACATCTGGACAGAGCGTTAGTGCCAATTTCAGCAGACTGTTTGGTTTAAGGCTCTTCGACTTCGACCATGAGCATCAGGCCTGTATGGACATAGGGTCTCCACTATGCTTCTGAGTGCCTTCGGTTCCTTGGGCAGCGGTAGTCTGCCTGCGCATAGGGGCTTTACTACAATGTTGTTGGCCTTGTTCCATAGGTCTTGCTCCGCTGTGTCATAGAGTTCCAAGAAGTACTTCCGTTGGCTCTGCTTTAAATGATTCTTGAGTTCGCTTTCCTTTCTCCTGGCATAGCAGATGGAATTGGCGGATGATCGTTGTTAAGAACGTTTCGTTCTGAAAGTAAAACAGTTCAAAAGCTCAAAGCTGCCCTTACACTTTCCATTTATCCTTAAAAAGTCGGTTGTCAAAATTCTCTAAATATTAACTCTTATTAAATAGAACCTTCCCTAGACTTGGAGTTATTTGCTTTGCTTTTTATCGTCAAAGAATCTCTTTAGAGAAAACTCTCCAAGGCTTCGTTTCAATTTCAGTTTAAAGCGTTTAGTATTTTTCTTAGTGTACTTAGCATAAAGTTTCAATTGCCATACAAGTCCATAAGATTATGTCAAGTACAACATTACTAATTTCCACTAGATTTGTAATAGACGTTTTTGCTTTGTCTTGACATTTCGAAATCAATTCGTCGGCCAATTTCATAAGCATTTACCAGACTGGGAATTAAATTTGCCTGCTAAGTGGATGGAAATAGGGCAGCAGCTGGTATCTACATGCTGGCAAAAGCCTCGCATAAATCTTCAATAAATCTTGAATACATATTTCGATGCTTGCTTCCTGCTGCTAGACAAGAAATATTGCACGAAAGTATAGCTCAATCGTGAGATAACGTTTACCCACCCCCCAACCCCCCAACCCCATCCCTTGGAATACACGACGACACCTGGACATTTCGCTGGAGCATGTTTTCTTTTATTACGATATAATATTTTATTGGATACCTTTTGGATATTTGAATATTTGGCCAAATCCAACCCTTTTTTTGGCCTACAAAATGTGTAAATTTGCCTGAGCCGTTTGTTGTGTTTTGTCATTGAAATTGCTCAGTTGACTGGGTAGGGATTTGGGCTTGGTGGTTGGCTGTTGGCTGTTGAAGTGAAGGGAATGGATTGTGGGCTATTTGTGCATTTGACAAAGGTAATAAAAAAGGCCTTTGGCTTTTGGAACGACGAGGACGGGGACGACGGCGACGGCGACGGCGATGTTTGCTTGTTGATGTTTGCTGAGTTTTGCTGAGCCTCGGGGCGTTTAAATGTATTTTTGTTTTGTTTTTTGCCATTTTTTTTTGTGTTTTTTTTTTGTTTGGGGTTGAGCGAACATGTTTGGAAACCTTTTATGTTTAATGTTGTAGAAGTTTATTTGTATGAAATTAAATCGAAATTAAAAGCCAGAAGTTGGTAGATGAAAGTGTAAAGTACTTCTCCATGCAGTCAAACAACTCGTCAATCCTTTGGCCAAATGAAGCAACAAGTAAAACTTGTACTGATTGCAATTAGCAGCTTTCTTCTAAATGAAATGAAAACTAAGCACGTTTGCTTACACATCAAAAAAAAAGAAGAAATACACAGCATGTAGAAAATAGAGAGTCAGAGAGAGAGAGACAGGGAAAGTAAAACCTGAAGTCACTATTCCCCAGCACGATTTGCTCCAGGCAGCAGTCTAAGTTGTTGTCTCAAGTTAAGTGCTTTGAATTCTTAGACTTTTATTTAATATGAGAGTCGGACCCTTCATTTTCTCAATCGCAATATCAGCGATTTCGATGTGTATTTGATTGCCGTATTCAATTGTCATTTGCCACTTGTTGGTCCTTGGTTGGCCCCCCGTCCCCTCTCCCAGCTCAGGGCAAAAGCAATCGTCTTTTAAGTAAAAAGGGTGCAGAAACTGCACGCACGAGTGCACAGCAGCCCCAACTCAGACTCAGCTCAGACAATAATAACAATAATAATAATAACAATAATATTGCTGACAACATTTTCAATTGCGGCGCTGGATGGGGGGAGGGACAGTACCAATATTTTTATAAAAGGGGTCCCCAAACAAATTAAAATAAATGCTGGTTGGCAGCTGCTGGAGTTGAAAGTGGCCGAGTCGTAAATTATTCAAGACACTTGTCAGCTACAACTGGTAAGTTTATACCCAAAAGAGAGTAACATGTGGTGGTGAGTCCGAAAATGCAAATAATCAAATTTTGCCCCAAAAAGTATGCTACCTTATTGCCCGCTTCTTCAGTTAGCCCCACAGGCACAGCAGCCGCTTTTCGCATACCGGGGGTTTGGGCTATTAAATTTGGTCAATTGTCTTAAAAAAGTACGCCCAAAAGTAGGCAACATTTTAAGCATTTGCAAAGAGTACACCTGCACATGATTCACCAACATAACAGGCTCTCTTAAATTTCTCTTTCGAAAGCTTTTAATATGCCTCGAAAAAGCTTTGTTTACCATAATTGTGTGTGTGTGTGGGTGGGTGGGGTGCTGGGGGAGGCTGTTGAACACAAAGCTTTCGTTGCTCTTGTCTGTGGCTGCTGCTTCTTGTTAATGATGCGTTAAATTTAAATGGCCATAACAATTAATGATTAATTGGTTTTTAAAGTTATTGCTTGCAAATATTGCTCAGTTTTTTAGGGTTAAGTCATATTTACATAAAACTTTTCCCATAAATAAGAACTGATTGGGAATTGAATTCAGCGAACTGTTAGAAAAGTGTACAAGAATTTGATGTTTTGAGAAGTATTATTAAGAAGTCGTTTATCATCGATGGTTTGAATCTGTATATAATTCTAGTCTCGAAACTAAACACGTAGCAGACTTTCTTTCTATAAATATTGTATTGCCATGGCATTCCAATTGCCCTTCGGAAGTAGGTGTGCCACTCTACGACACTTCTGGTCGGTAAAAAAGCTTACTTTACTTTGGGGAATATGGGAAATTGTTTCTTCTGGGCGATAAGGCAAAGTCTCGTCAGGGAGATACGAAAGCGAATCTTTCTGAGGATTCGAAATATTCTCAAATATAAAATTTGATAATTTCTATAGCCACAAAAAGAATTAAAATGAAGGCAACAAATGACATGTGATTTGCTCATATTGTTAGTGTTCACTAAAAGTTTCTTTCTGAAAGACTTACAGACGATCTCTCATCTCTTATTTAGCTGCTATGTATCAGATAAACTAAGATTTTGCTCTGATATCTGTAGGTTTATGTGACAGATAGCTCTATGTATTAGATTAGAAAATGGCACTTAGTACAGGGTGCGCCATATAAAGTGTCGGTATGGCAACACTGAATAAATATAAAAACGAACAACCGATTGCTATATGTTGATCTTGTTCCTTTAATTTGGTCCTGTACAATTTATTTCGACTACTTTTTGAACACAACATCAATCAAGTGGCCGCCTTTATTGGCCACAACAAAATGTGCCCTTTTTGCGGCATTTTCCATCACTTTTTTGAGCGTCTCAGTCGATAAAGTGGCGATTTCGGCACGAATGTTGGCCTTAAGCTCTTCAATGGTCTGTGGATCGCTGGCGTAAACCTTGCTTTTTAAATAGCCCCACAAAAAGAAGTCTGGGGCGGTCAAATCTGGAGATCTGGGTGGCCAGTCAATATCGCCTCTTTTTGATACCAGGCGTCCAGGTCACTTTTTGGTCGTGTAAAGGTAATTCATGTATGCGGTGTGGATTTTCCGTGCCCCATATGCGACAATTTTGCTTATTAACACCACCAGAAAGCGTGAAATGGGCCTCATCGGTCATCAAAATTTGTTTCCAATTGTTAGCTCAATTGAACGATTATTTTCGATGAACAGCTTCACTATTTCGTCACGTTGTTTTGGTGTGAAGCGTTCCATGGTCAAAATTGTACTAGATTGATGTTTCCAAAACATGTCTAACAAAAGCAATCGGTTGGTAAATGTCAAAGTTATTCAGTGTTGCCATACCGACACTTTATATGGCGCACCCTGTACAAAATTTGTCTACTTAACTTTACCTTGTTTGGCTGGAATTCGATTATGTCTTAATTTCTTAAAGATATGTTCTGCTGTATCAAAGAACATTTGTAATGAGTTGATGACTTCAAGAACCTTAGCGGCTAAGAGCAGTATTTCTTCCGATACCGGGAAGCCTGCAATTGAAGTGCTGTTTTCAAAAGTGAATATATCGAATTTTATACTTGGATCAAGAATGTTTAATGTCACAAGTTCGATAAGAATTGGAATTCTGGATCTAAGAGCGAAATTGTTGATCCAAATATGAGTTTTACATACCGTTCTTCTTTGAAATCATGTAGAAATACCCTTAAATCAAATTCTAAAATGACAAGAACCAAGAATGTTTGCTCTTGTATCAAAAATCTCTTCAATTATTGAGTAAATCGAAGTTCTTGAGAAAGCTGATAAAGCTAGGAAAAAGGTGTACAGGAGCAAGCCTCAACACTATAGCAAAAGATTTATGAAAATCTTCATGCAATTAGCATTGTCGAGTAAAACCAAACTAAGATATTTGATGCTTAAATTAAGAGCTTCACAGATTTATAAGTAAGGGCCATATTTCATTCAAGCAACAATTATAAATCAACATTTCAGTATGTAGCAAATATTTGAAATAAAGTTGATCTGCCTACGGAAAATGGGAGACTACACACAAAATATAGTTGTCCTAGCTCTTCTAGTCATACTGACGGACAGGGCTATGTAGACTTGGCTGTTGATGCTAATAAAGAATATATATATAGTTTATGGGGTAGGAGATGCTTCCTTCTACTTGTTCCACACATTTGCACGATTTTGGTTTACCCGTTTTACTCTACAAGCAACGGTTAAACAAATAAATTGTCCAACTATAGATACCCTGCAGTTTTACGTTTCAGTACTGATTTTATCAGGGCTGATTCAGGCCTGATCAGTAGGAATAACTGAATATCATGCCTAAATTCATACTGAAATCATGCCTAAGCTCAGCTAAGGTCATGATGTAGCAGGGCATGTCTGTTCTAAAGTCATGGCTGAAACGTTCTTGAACCACGAACATTTTGTACTCACAGTAAAATCCAAAATTCAGGAAAAGTAAAGAAAAGAAAAGTACAAAATATGTTAGATTGAGTGCAAAGTAGACTTTTAATGCTAGCTTTAAAATGTGTTAAAACATTAGCATTATTCTTAAGCGAGTCCGTTCTTAAAATTTTCAACTGGTTCTAACACTTTTGTTAGGGAGATTATTTGTAATGGTAAGTTTCTACAGTAACTATAATAATTTCATCTTAAATTTGGCTAATTAAAGCACCTTCCCAGGTGCTTTCCAGCTCCGTTTCCAGCTTTCAATGGTTCAACAAAAACTCTTTTTAGAACAAATTGGGAAAAGGTTTAGAATATTATGCGGCCAAGGCAAAAACAATATGTACAATGTATACAGTAAAAATAGTATCATTTGGACTTTAACATCATTTTAATCTTCCAACGGAGCTGAAAAATTATCCAAATGATCATAATTTTTCATATCCTTAGGATGATTTGCAGCTCCATTGGATGATTAAAGGGATAGTTCAGACATATTCAGACCAAATGGATACTGGAAATCATTTAATGGATATTTTGTAACATTCTTTTAGCTCTCTGTTATCCCGTTTATACACAAACACAAATTCATGAATTTTGAGGTATACTATATATGTGAATATGAATGATTAAGGAGTCTGTTTTTGATATTTGCCCCATTATTATGGATAATCATATATATAGCATACCTTAAGGGGCAGAATTCATGAATTTGTATTTGTGTATCTACGGGGTAAGTGTAGTTGTTTGAAGTGTGCTAATTTTCTTTCGGGAATGATTCACATTAGAAGTTACTGAAAGGATTATTTTGTATTTATTTTGAGAGATAACCGTTCTTGACTTAAGACCCTTACAACCTTAAAGCATAATCCTTAAGATTTTAAAATAATTCAAAATATACTAAATAAATCCCGAATAAGTCTTCGATCAAGTAATTCGGGATCTTAAAAATCGTACTTCAAATAAGAAATTTTTACTTGAATCAAGTATTACTTACTTCAAGTACACAGTTCTTGGATTTTTTTTCTGAGTGTACACAGAGAAAAAGGACTATGTTTTAATAGATATCCGCTGGTTTAATACGATTTTTTTTTTATTTCAATGGGAAACAAAAAGTAAGTTTTTTCGATTTGATACTGGAAATGACTGCCTGTTTATCACAGTGTAGTAGAGCACAGTCATACATTCTACCTGTCTGGACTTAAAATCATCACGGTTCATGGCCTTTCTGTGGGTGGTTTCTCCTGCTTTGAGTTTAAATGTCGCAGTTGGCATACCTATCGTGCTTTTACAGCCACCAGATCAGAGCCCAGACAGCCACACGAGATAAATTTTAAATTATTCAAAGATTCGCTGCACTTGGTAAATGTTTTAGCATTATATAGGTATTCAAGTCAAGTGCTTTGAATGTAGCTTGGCGGTGCCAAATAATAAATACATTGCCTAACTTGAAAGAATTCCTTCAGTTCAGATAACTTCCACCTCTGACTTAATATTTCTATAGATTTCAAATTAATTGAAGTGCTTGGCTAGTTAAGTGCATCTCTAGAGTTTATTAAACCTTTGTAGTTTTGTATGCTCTGTAAATAGCATTTAGTATTTTAACAACAAAAATGTGCTACTCAATTTATTTTCAACAGTCTACACTTGCCCTTGCTGCAGTTTTGTTTTTAATCCCTTCCAATCAAACATAATCAAAATTGTGCCAAGCACTTTTTCTGCCATAACCCTCATTCAATTCACTTGAAAATCAAAGGCAATTTTCCAACTTTCAGCCAGGACACGCAGGTCAGCTGAATGAGTGCACTTGTTGCCATTCGCAAAATGCTTTTCATTTTTATTACATTTACCATCGAATCCTTGCTGTGGCAAGGACGCAAGGGGGCCAGTGCCAACAGGTAAGAGAAACTAATAACTCAATGCGGGGCGTGGGGGGGGGGGGGGGTTCCAGAAGTGTTGTTGCTTTCGGGAAGCCAAACAAAAACTGAAAACTGAAAAACACTTGAAATTAAAGTTGGGCAAAACAAGAACCCTTTGGTCAAGCAGAGAATTCAATTGCATTTTCTGTTTAGTGCACACGCTGCGTATACGTAATGCCATAAATTATCCAAAGTACACACACACACGGAAAATCCCCACGTGGAGCAAAGAAAATACCAATCGCCCTCGCCTACTTCCACACCAGCAGCACAGCCGGCTGAGGCAGCGTCAAAGGTTAGCACAATAAATACTGCCAGTGGGCGTTGCGTTTGTCTGTGCTGCTATTTGTTTGTCTGCTCTTCGATATCAACAAGAAAATTCAAATAAATGCATTTTAATGCTTGGTGGGTCCCCCTGCCCACTCAGTATTCATCTGTCGACACTTTTAAAGCTGGGAAATGCTACAATTTATTTCACTTTCAACTGTCAGGGGCAAAGACAGCGCTTAAATTTTGCTTAATATGTTAACCATTACTACTTAATTACATTCATTTGAATTCCCGCCAACGAGCTGACAACCCCAATTGAAATTTTCATTGCATCATTTGCCACCCTTTAATATTCCTAAGTTTTGGCTTGTGGGAAAAAGTGTTTTCTTATTTTTTTTTTGCTGCCATGAAACAATGCATTTTTTTTTATCTCGTCGCACCAAATAAGACTCTTACATATTTTATTTTATTTTTTTCTCACTCATTTCCATTCAGCTTTGACATAAGCAAGCACCGACACACACACACACACAGCTAACCAAAAATATGCACACTCTGAGTTGCTTATTCGTTTAATGTGGGAGAATTAGGCTGGACCATGTTGTGGATGTATTGTTATTTTTTTGAGGAAATTCCATTATTGAATTATAATGCAAACATTTTTGAAGCAAACTAAGCATGCATATCCATAAAAGTATGCAACGATTAATGCAAATTATATACAAATGAATCTGTACTTCAAATTCCCAACCTGTTTTAGCGCGGGACTGATACAAAAACCAGAACAGGAATAGCTAACCGAACAAATCGTTTCAGATCACCTACAGGAATCGCTACTAATTTTTTTGTGGGAACAGGAAACCGTTTATAGTCATGAAGGAATGGAACCGACTTATCAAAATGTTAGTATCGGTACAGTTTCGCGGTTTGTTAGACTCGGATGCGATATAAGCAAAGCTTGGAGCTTTTTTTCGATTTTTCTTCTATTTTATACTCATTTGTTTGTAGTAGACAAATGTCTAAGCTGCCCAGAAGCAGCTCAAAGTAAGATTATTGGTTTGCTAGTCAACTGATTTATATCAGGAGTGCTCACTGACTATGCGCACGGCACTCATTTGCTCATATGTATGGAACACTGCGCATTGCACCAACCAAAACAAATTACAAAATCAACTTCGTATGTTTTTACTCTTCTCTTTTTTGTCTTATGCTTGTGGCAAAGCTGAAGCAAAAGCAAATACAGGGTTGCCCAAATTCGACGGACCCATGTTTTTTTTAAAAAAATCAAAGAAAAAAATAAAAATTTGGCGGTTGGCAATCTTAATCATTTAATTTGTTCCAAGTAGATTTGTTTACATCAATTTTTGAATATGATATCTCTCAAATGGCCGCCTCTGGCGTTGATGGCGTATTGTGCCCTTTTTGCAGCATTTTCCATCGTTTTCACCAACATTTCGGCCGGAATAGCGGCTATTTCTTCACGAATGTTGTCCTTGAGCTCTTCTACGGTCCTTGGCTTGTTAACGTAAACCTTTGACTTCAAATATCCCCACAAGAAGAAGTCAGGCGGCGTCAAATCGGGCGAACGCGGTGGCCAGTCCAAATCACCACTTTTCGACATCAAACGGCCCGGAAACCATTTCTTCAGAAAATCGATTGTTATGCGACTTGTGTGCGGTGGAGCGCCGTCTTGTTGAAACCAGAACTGCCTCATACGCTTTCGACGAATAATTGGCATCACAAAATTGGTCATCATGTCGCGATAACGCTCCTGGTTGATGGTAACAGCATGGCCATTTTCATTTTGGAAGAAAAACGGCCCAATGACCGTTTTCGCACTAACGCCGCACCAAACTGTGACTTTTTCGTCATGAAGAGGCACTTCTTGATTCTCCTGAGGATTTTCAGTGGCGCAAATACGGCAATTTTGCTTATTTACGGTCCCATTCAATGTGAAATGGGCTTCATCGGACATGATAATTTTGTTCCAAAATTGCTCGTCATCTTCGGCCATTTCGATGACTCTTTGGGCCCATTCCAATCGACGAGGCTTGTCCGCAGGCAACAATCTTTGCGTCAATTGAATTTTGTACGGGAACAAATGCAAATCAACGCGAATAATCCGTTGTAAAGTGGACCGAGCCATGCCCAACTGCTGAGAACGGCGTTTTTGGGATGTGCTTGGGGACCTCTCAACACTGGCTCGTACGGCAGCGATATTCTCGGCCGATCGCCTTGGTCGACTTTTATTTGGCCTCTTCGGATTAGAAAGAGCCTCACCAGTCGAAAATTTTTCGTATAAACGCTTAATGGTGTTCTAAGAAGGCGCACTTTTCACATTTTTTAATTTTTTAAAAGCACGTTGAGTTTTCACAATTGACTTGTTCTGTTGAATGTAAATTTCAACTATTTCAGAGCGCTCGCGTGGCGTGGCGCTCGCGGTATGTCATTAAGCGATCTGACATCTCTGTCAAAAGTTATGGCGTTGCCAGATGGGTCCGTCGAATATGGGCAACCCTGTATGTGGTGATCCATTTGGGGTGAATTAATACGAAATGTGAAAGTAGACTCTATAATTTCACTTCAATTGCTAAATCTAGAACTATTCTTTTTCTGCTCTGGCCTGATCTGGCTTCTGCCACTTTCGTCTGTCTTGAGCGAGATGCCACCAGTTGAGCGTCTTTCATAAATCTTTCGCTCTCCGTTTGTACACCTATTTTGCTGGAGCTTGGTCATCCATACGATTAACATTTCCTATCCAAAGCAGCCGCTGATGCTTTATGCGCTAGATAAGATCAGTGTCCACATATAGCTAGGACAGCTCACGATTTTTTCAGATGCGAAATTCGTCGCCAACTTTTTTCCTCCTAAGAACATTTCTCTCACAAAGGCAAATTGCCGACGCATCCTACGCTGCTGTTAATGTCCATGCTTTTGCGCCGTATTGCAGGACTAGGATGATAAGCGACTTGTATTTTCGTTTTTCAAGAGATCTGCCTACTGAATCCGTTGCATGAGTAATTCTTCTTTGACTTTCCAGACTGATGTGGTTGTCGCTGGTTAACGTCGTTCCGAACTAGTCAAAATCCTTAACTATGTTGAAGTCGTAGTCTTCCATTGCTTTCAATAAATACTTCGTCTTATCCTCATTTAACGTTATGCCCATGAGTTTTGACTGCTTCTCTATCTCTGAAAACGCCTTGCTTACCGCACATTCGTCCTTGCCGATAATATCAATATCATCGACATATGCAAGTAGCTTTATATCTTTGAGAACTATAGAAACTTTTTTGTTGAAATTCGTTTTGTTTTATTACACACAAATCGAATGGTTTAAATTTATCTCGGAACATAGTTGTCGGAATATTTCATAAAATTATACTTGTTAATAAAAGACAAGGCACCTTATCGGAAACGGAACCCTTAACTAACCTTTACTTTTGGAACGTACCGAAACGAAATTCGTTTATCGATTCATACCTTCATCTAACACTTTGCTGTTGAAGTGATAAGATTTCAGACCTGCAGTGATATCCCTGCAGTTCTATGACTCAGTACTGAATTATTCAGGGCTGATTCAGACCTGAGCAGTAGGAACAACTGAATTTTATGCCTGAATGCTGGCATATTTTAGTACTTCACATGAAACTCACTCATGAGTTCAGTACTGAAATGATACCTATTATCAGCAGAGGTCATGATGTAGTAGGTAAGTGTAAGTTAAATTCATGGCTAAAACTCATATAAAATATGCAACGAATTTAGTACCAGCACTTTCATTTCAGTGGTGATTCAGTTATGATTTAGGTGTCAGCCGAACTAAAGGTACCTTTGTAATGTTTGGTTGGTCATAGATATGCAGCCCAATTTGATAACACACGAAGACCCTGCTTTTGGCAAAAGGCCTCAGAACTTTGTGAGCTGTTGCACTTATTTGATGTAGACCTTCGAATTTTTGACAATTAAACGCTGATAAGCTTTTAGCTATTTTAGAAATGCAGCCTCGATTTCATTGGGATTGACCTAAGACAAAGCTTTTCCAAATGGTAATATGCCTAAAATCGCTTAAAATTTGAGTATGTATAGCTAGAATCGTCTTCTTAAGGCAAATATTAATAAATATTATCCAAAGTGGGTCAAAATCGCAGGAAAGTATGATTGGAATAATACATTGTTAATGTGAAACATCTTTATTTTTCCTAAATAAATATTAACATAAAATTGTTCTATTCCATAATACAGCTATTTATATGAATATAAGATATGTGATTTCCGATTCTTAAGCGAATTAGAGAGCTGCCGAAACATCAGAGCAGGCGAGCAATCGACGACAGCATTGTACTGAACACAACTTATGCCAGAGAGCTGCTGAGACTGCGCAACAATCTCAATAGCGGACCGATAAGCAAGTGGAGCGGCAGGCCAGGCTTAGATCTGCAAAAGCGGCAAAGCAGGCGAGCAATCGACACCAGCAGCTTGACATCCACACTGCATACCAGAGAGTGGCTCTTTCTACAAGGTCGGAAGGGACCGAAATCAAAAACTCGAATGTTGCCAAAAATTTAATTCAGTTTTGAGTACGCTAAAGAAGGTTAGTTAATAAAGGGCTGAAGTACATCAATATACTAAAATAAGTTTTTATTATAAAGAAGATTTATTAAATGACAGCTGTAGACTGGTATTTTGAAGGTTGATGGTTCGAAAAAATCTATTAATTTGGTCCATTTTCCTATAAGTTCAGATCAGATAATGAACATGCCTAGGGTGTACGGGTAGTAAAGATCGAACTTTATAAAGAGTTAAGATTATCAAGAACATTTAATGGATGGCAATCGTTTTGAGTCTTAAAAGCTAAAGATATTGTCGAAACTCACTATAGCTAACTGCTAGTACATTATATAGGAACGGACAAGAAATGTTACTGGAAAAATTACTGGCCGATTTGATATCTTCTAGATAGCCCTATAATCTAAGAAGTAAATTCTGGGTTTAGCAGCAAGCTTGAAGATGTGAAAACGGTCTTAAACATATTAAGCTAAATAAAGACCATGATGATAGAATAAAACTCTTAGCCTAATCATGACTTAGTTTTTCGATTTCTTTCTTTTTAGTTAGAAAAACCCAATTTCTATGATAATTTTTGAGCCACTCTACTGTGAATCAACCTATGGCCCATAAGGCTCGGCACACTCTCGTCTTCATTGTCTGCCTTCGTCTGCCCTCCCGCATGCCCTGGCCCCCAGTCTAAACTAAAAAATGCAAGCCAGAATGCATGTCTAGATACGATACTACAACTAAATACTTAATTTTGCTTCTCTGCTGTTGCCTTTGATTCTTTTAATTTTCCAACCATGTTGGTCGGTTGGGTGGGGGAAATTGCCTATGTCTGGCAGCACTTACGGCCTACGCACACACACAGCCGGAGACAGAAGGCTACAGAAATGGGGAGGGGGATGCATGGGAATGGGCTGGAAGACAGCTGTTTGCAAGCATAGCCAATACACATTCACATTGTGAATGCAGCGGAACAGCAGAATAAGTCGGTCTTTCAACGTTAGCGGACGCGTCTAGACGAACCAAATATCGCTCATACGCAGCGTGTGGCGCGATCGAGACGCGAACAATGCGGAAGTGAAATTGTTTTCTGATTGAAATGTAAATAAGCGAAACGCTCAGCCAAAACAAATATTTAGCATCAACGTTTATCAATTTTGGAAAATGCCAAAACTTGTGCCACAAAGTGCAATCCACAGATTGACGCAGGCTGCCCGCCCCCCAAGGAATACCAAGAATGCAATTTTTGCCTGGGCCTTGTGTCTTGTGTCAGCACATAAATCAATTTTCGAAAGACATTAATATTTGTTGTTGTTCAATTTTGAAAAATTATTTTCAAATTAAGCAACATTTTTAAAGTTGAATTTTTGCAGGAACAATTGGTTTTGGATTACACAAATTGTTTTAGACTTGAGTAGGAGAGTGATTTGTTGACAGACAGCCATTAACAGCACAGTGGGGCGAAATAGCTAAAGACAGATGAAAAAAGCGTTTGGCCTGCATTTGCCCTGGCCTTGTCTTGCCATGCAGATCAACGTTCCAGCCAAAAAACATAAGAAAACATCGCCTAGCATTGAATATATCATTCAATGACTTCTATTGGTTGTTTAGTCAGGTGTTTAAAATTAATTACACATGCTCTTGTATAAATAAACATGTGGAGAAAAAGCAATTAGGCAATTTAGACTTAAAATGATTTTCAATTAACTTGGAAACGAAAGCACAACAAAAATATTCTTTATGAAAATGTCTTGAGTCGTCGTCCATTTGACAGATTTTGTCTGAATGTGAGGAATGCAATTGGTTGGCATTTTGAGTTCTTGTTTAGTGATTTATGAACTCTTAAAAGTGTTTTTGACTTTGAGTGGGTAATTAATTTAATTTTTTTGGTTGAGCCATCAAAGATATTAGATTTATGATTGGAAAATGATAAGTTAATGGTTAATGGTTTTGCGTTCGAACTCACGATTTACCAATTAAAATAGAAAACCAAAGAACATTTCTAAAGCCTGTACACCTTAGACTTTAGTTGATTATTATTTAGCAGATTCAAAGAATCAGAAATCAGACACATAACTTCTAGTCATCATCTGAAAGTAATATTGAAAGGTTATATAAGCATTATATTACCAATGTGTCGCTTGGCTTCTGGGTTTTGCAATACAATAAACTTTTAAATCGAGGATATAAAAACAAAAGACTTAACTCTTTAAGTTGGCGATGAATTTCGCACTCGAACTAGTTCAATGGGGAAACTGGTCTGAGAGACATTAATAGCAGCGGTCCAAACAAGAAGAGAGAGCTACTTTTCATGACTTAAATCTTACCTGCGACTGCAATCAACAGCAACTTTATATTGCATAAATATCCTTTTAATTATCCAACGGAGCTAGAACTCATCCAAAGGATATGAAAAATGACCATCCTTTAGATGATTTTCAGCACTGAGAGTTATAGAATAAATAACTCTTGGTTTGGGCACGGGACAAACTACGTCCTTAGATTATGTAAATGGATTCAGTCAAGATTTTTGTTGTGCTATATTTTGTTAGTTTCAGGTACACAAACCTGCTTTAAGACAAAATGATCCAAGCTGTAGCTAAGCCTTGAAATACCCAGTAATATATTGGACGCACACTATTCGATTCATTTCTACGACATTTTTGATGATCTTTCAGTGGAAAAGGTATCCCCTTACTTATGTAAACAGGGCTACCTAGGCAGAGCTCTAAATCTTACTTTTGGTCTAAGTCTTAGATATCAATTGAATAAAGAGAGAGCAAAAGTAGTGGTTTCGATATGCTAGTTTCAAATCGAAGAACAACAAATCCTCATATTACATTACCTATATAACCGTCTCGAAGGTTCTTTTGAAATTCTTGTCCCTTCTACTATTTAGATGACAAGGCGTAATTATAAAAAGTTAACTTTGGTTCAGCCAAAGTTTGTATAACCTCTCAGCACGTTTTTCTAACTAATTTGAAGGACATTTCCACTGAAAACCAACAAGTTTTGCCTATTAACACTACTTTTCTTACTCTACTTTTCTAAGACAGCTATACTATATAGATGTCCGATTTCGACCAAACTTAGTGGAATCATGTTATAGCATAGCAAACTAAGAACTAAAAAGTTTGGAGACGTTTTCTTTGAAAACAAAAAAGTTTTACAGACTAAAACTAGTTTCTCGACCGATCATTCCTATTGCAGCTATAACCTATAGTCAGCCGATTTTGACAAAACTTTCAAGAATTGTGTAAAAGCTTACTAAATAAATATAGGCCAATTTTGAAGAGGTTTACATTGAAAACAAAAAAGGTTTTCCTACTAAGACTATTTTTCTAACCTTATTTTTCTATGGCAGCTATGCCATATAGAAGTCCGATTTCGACCAAACTTGGCGACATTATGGAGAAGCTTAGAAAACTAGTAAATACAGGGTTTGGATACGTTTGCATTGAAAACAAAAAAGTTTTTCTCAATAGAACTAGTTTTTCGACCGATTGTTTCTATGGCAGCTATATGTTATAGTCATCCGATCCGGCCGGTTACGACAAATGTGCAGCGTATTTGTACCTGAAGTCGCGATAGCTTTAAAACTGTCGGAGGAGATAGTAACAACTCAGCTTGTCATGCTGATCTCGAATATATATACTTTATGTGGTCGGAAATGCTTCATTCTACGCGTTACAAACATCTGTACAATTTCCCTCTGCAAGGGTATAAAAAGCAACTAGGAGAGTTTGTTATTGAAAGGGTTTTTCGTTTCTTAAATATGTTTTGTTATTGGAAGTGCTTAAATTAAGAACGAAATATTCTTAAGACGAAAACAACTGTTAGTATTATTGAAATGAGAACAAATGTGCTCGAATCAAGAACATTTCGGAAGCCTTAAAGCCTAACAGCGCATTCTTAGTTCAAATACAAATGATCTTAGATTGAGTACAAATAAGACTTACAAAGCTGTCATAATAGCTTTAGATTTTGTTCTTGTCTGATGTGGTCTAATTTTGTTTGAAGAATGTATAGAGGGTGACCTTAGATTCCAAATTACACTTCAACCAAGAATATTTTGTTATTATTTTAAGAATTAATTGGGTTTGACTTAAGACTACTAAAACATTAAAGTAAAAGAGAACTTAACATACCCCGAAACAGTCTTAAATCAAGGAATTTGAGTTTTAAAAAACCGTACTTGACATAAGAATGTTGTGTATTTGAAACATGTGGTTTCGAAACTTCAATACATCATGTTCAAAAGTAGGAAGTTTCACTTAAACTTAAAATAGTTGCCCTTGCTTGTGTTTACATCACTAGCTCAAATACGTTTCAGTTTCTTTTGTAAAAAGTCCAACTTGCTTTCGTCACTATTCTTCTTACTCTTCAAATAAAGAAAATGGCAAATATTTGTTGTATATTTCACCAAGTCGCTGTAGGCGTTTTCCAATGACAAGTAAAAGTATTGTATATATCAATCGCAGTTCGATTTGCTTATTATATGGCCAATAAACAAATCCCGCAACGCCAACGATGAGCTCACATTTAAGACGTATGCAATCTCAGGTGTACCGATACAATGCTAAACGTATTTCGATCTGTTTATGTGCCGACATGTCTAATAGGGAAATTGGCCAGAGCCAAATGAAACTATTTCCACCTAGCGAAGTACAATCGGACAATTGGTTGTCTGCTTCTGTATAAAATAAACACAAAAAAAAGGTACAATAAATTGAGGAGAACTTATATGCGTGTGTGTGTGTGTGTGTGTGTGTGAGGGAGCAACAAAAGTACAAGAAAATACAAATATCGAACACAATGGAAACAAAATAATGTGCGAAACGATTGGAAAATGCGCCACAGTCCCTGGACGGGCAGCGGCAGTGTCAGCGTCCGCTTCAGTCTCATTCAGAAGCGTCAGGCGTCGACAACAAGAACAACTAAGACTACAATTGAATCGATTAGCAGAACGCGAGTGTACTTTTATTTTTGTTAAAGACTTTCAACAATTAGCAAAATTGGTAATGAGAATTGTTAAAAATGTTGCCTAAATCACTCTCCCCCACCCCATTCGAACCCACAGCTCTAGCTTGGTGTTAAAGTGCAATGTGCTAATTATGTCACACGGGGCGTATGCTTGTTTGTTGAAACCAAATCCAAAGTGAGAAAAGAAACAGAGAAACGACACAAAAGAATTATCGTTTCCCAATACTTGTTGCTTGGAATTGAGTGGAAAAAATAGAAGAAGCAGAAGAAGAAAAACACAAACAAATGTCAACAGCCAATGCCCTGCAAGTGTAGAAGCAAAGAAAGAAAATGAAGTGTCAGCCGATTTGACGCCAAATTATCAATTTCTCAAGTGCTGAGAATTTTTGTGATTTATCTAGTGAATGTCTTTCGGGCCGCCCCCCAGACAACAAAAGTGAAATAATGTCATGCATTGGCTCGACGGCATTTCTTTGGATGACAATTTAATTAGCGGACGCGCCAGCGGCAGCGGCAACGGCGACGACAACAGCGACGGCAATCAACGGAAATCAACGCAAAGCTCATCGCCCACAAAAGCAAGTAGGTTGCACCAATGTTTTATACAGTATGTATGTATGTGTGAAGGTATTGTGCCAGCAGAGGTACAAAAACCTGGCCAACACCAGCGCACATATTTGCCTTGTGGCTGGCTTTAATTTGTTAGCGTGAGTTTAAGCGAGCGTGTTTGTTTAGCTTAGCGAATGAAGGAATTTCGCTTTAGTCAAATTTACACAAAAAGTGTGTAAGCGCAAAACGGAATGGAAATGGGTTAACAAATTCGGATTGATAAATTAAATACAACATATTTTGATCGGAACAAACCAAATTGATTCCAAATCGATCGAGGAGCTTGCTTACTTAGTTTTGAAAACGCAAGAAAGAAAAAAGCGAGCTGCATTATGGTTTTTGTCACTGCAGGTCTCTCTTTTCTCCATATCCTACTTGTGGTTGTAGTGGTTTGTCAAATGATTTTGTTTAAGAGCACATTTAAAAGCAATCAATTGCTGGACCAAAGCTAGTTTGTCCCCCTAAGAATATCAAAAATCCTTCAAAATACCAAAGCAAGGCGCTCTAATCCAATTTACAGTTTTAGAAACTCTAAGCGTAGATTTACCCTTTTACCTTCTACTTTTTCTCTAGGCGATCACAACAAGGCTAGCCTTGATTCAAGAGCCTTTGACTTATTTCCGGGGTTCTTCCCATCATCTTATTCCTCTCTACGTTTTGGTAACACTTGTACAGCTGTTTGAAGAGGAACCACCCTCTATCATCAGCGATCAATGCCTAACAACTGAACGTTTCTCAAAAGTCTCTCCATGCCTGCGGTGGCATAACCGTTTGAGAATCCCAAAGCAGAATGCGCGCAAAAACATCGAGAGGCAGCGTAGAAACAGACAGTCGCTTTCCCTGGAACCAGCCTTCTTTGTGGTGTTGTGTCTCCGTTTAAAGTTGTGCGAAAGCATAACTTGACCTCGAGCCGGCTAAAAACTGCAGGTTTACTCAGTATAAGGGTCACAAAAAAACCAGTCACTTATGACATATCTTCTTCCAACTCATTGAGTGCTTTGACAATTACTGAAACCTCTCTACTTTCATTTTGAAAATCACTCAGATCTTCCTACTCGTTTTTTCTAAGAAATTTCACTTTTCCCAAAGTTTAAAAAAATAATTGTAATATTTACTAGTTAATAGACCATTGTACACTTAATTTTACTACACCTACTCATTGTGGATATTATCGCAGTTTTAGAAGTTATGGACTAAAAACTGATCTAAATTTCGACTTATTTGTGATCTATTCAATCAATCAACAGCCGAGTCGATATAGCCATGTCCGTCTGTCACAGATCTCAGAGATGGTAAGAGATAGAGGTTTGACATGTATGGGACATATGCTTCTTATGTCTGCAGGCAGATCAGGTTTATTTTCCATTTTGGCTACGTCCCCTCCCGCCCCCGTAATTTAGAAAAAACGTCGTATCTCCCACAGTTTTAAAGATAGATGGTTCGTTCCTTCTGGACATATTTAGTAATCAGGATAACTTATCGATGGTGAATGGTGAAGATCGGATAAACGGTTGTCGAGTTATGATCAAAAGACTGATCGCTAGTCGAATAATTTCGTTGGTACAGAGTATGTTATAGTCGGACTGCACCGACTTTCTTTCTTGTTATAAAATTTTCATCTAAAATTTACATAATCTGGAAAAAATCCTAGTACAATAATTCAATTCACACGTTTCACAATATATTCGTTGTTATTTCCTAGTTCATAGAAATTTTCGTAGTAATTATTAAGAGACAAAAGTCGGAAATATGTACACTTTTTGGACCATAACTTCTGTTAAAAAAGTGTAAGTGTAGTATAATTAAAAGCACAATGCTCCAAAAAAGTAGTTTATTTTGTGATTTTTTACAATTGGTGGATAATTTTTACGAATTTTTTGAATTTGGAGCAAAAGCGAAAATTCTCAGAAAAAATCATAATTATTAATTTTAAATCAAAATGCTGGGTACATTAGGAATCAAAACAGAACTTGGTTATTCGTCATCGTTCTTCAACTAAGTTTACGTAGAACTGCATAATTTAATACTTGTGGCTGCAGGACCTAGAAATGTGAATAAACCTCGTGCAACACTTCTTCTTCTTGTCTTTCAGCTCGATCGATTATGATATCACTCCCTTTTCCTGCTTTCAGAACTTAAAACATTCTTTAAAATACTCCAATGCCTGTAGCTGTAACCTCAGTATTTGGTATTTTACTCTTTTCACTAATGATCTTCCCACAACTTTGTTTTATTCTCTAATAAGACGACCACATAAGGAGTTAAGATCATCTTCCAATCCAAAAGAATGCATCTGGTCATTAAAACATAATCTGCCCTGTTCTGAATTCCAAGTCGATATTCGTGTCATCGTTTGCTAGAAGATCAATAGCCAAAAGGGGTATCAACGGTAATTAGATTTGAAATCTTTTGGTGTTTTAAGAACCGATTACTAAATGCCAACTGGAAGTAATAGACCTGATCCTATAACCACAGGTTTTCTTTTCACTTTTCTTCAAATTTGTAAATCTCAAATAAGATTATCAGCTATTACATTCAAACCGACTCGGAACAGAGCCTTCAATGATACTATTGCTTTGAGAGCTGTCGCTTCTTGGCGCCACTGCGCACAAGGAGACAGAACGACAAGTGCAATTGACTCGTTTCGAAACGAGTTTGAAAACACCATGTGTTTGATTATGACTTTCGGATAGTGGCAAACCTTCTCTGATTTTCTATAGGCTATGAAACCTAGCAACGAATGTAGAAAATCGTTAAGCTTGGCATTCTTTTGAACTCAAATTGAGTTAGAGTCCTAAGATCTAATCTGTTGATGAAGAGGCGAATGGCGTAATTGAGTTCAATAAACGTTAGTCGAACTAACTTAATGATTCCTACATCGTAAAACTTATTTAGGCTGCTCTGCACCGTATCGCGCTTGAACAATACAGCTCGCCCGTTTGGTAATCTTAGTATAAAAAGGCAAATTTATCATATTGAATCATTTCAGATGCATTTCTTGCTTTTTGACCTTTGTGGCTTGAAACTGGGCCTTCAATCTTCGCTTGACATCTACTGTTTATTCACTTAGTTCACTCGATAGCTCTTTCTTTTCTTCATAATTTTTCTATTTTCGATGTAGACACTTTATAACTTTCTTGTCTCCTTAGCTTTGTTGTTTTCCAGAGAAATCTCTGAACAATCTTTATCACTTATAGTATAATGTTCTCACTTTCAAAACAAATTTTTGAGATCACCACTACTTGAAGTGAGTTAAAATGTTCCGTTTTTAAGAACATTTAAAACTCACTTGGTATAAAAATTTGATGGAGTTTGGTGCAAGGTTCTGGGAAATTTCATTTACTCAGCTCGGGAGATAGTATTATTTACAAGTGATAAAGATGTACTTATAAGCCGCCTACTTTATTTCTTAGAATCAGTACAGTAAGTAAAGCAACTTCAGTGACGAGCCAAACACCACATCTGACTTGGTTTATTTTATAGAGCGATCTCTATACTTTGGCCAATCGAATATCCGGGAATCGAGCCTCTTGTAGAAGCACGTCTATAAGCACAGAAAAGTACGTTGGCTGTGTTGAGTTGAATTGTGCTCATTCAAGAACATTTGGAAACATTTGAGAGATGATCTTGCTCTAATTTTGAGTTGAAGGAACAGGTTTTTTCCTTGACTTAGACTCTACTGAACTTCAACTGCGCTGTTCTACGAGGAAATCTCTGACCACACCCGGCGGAGTGTATGGACATAGTTTGCCGGACTGGCTGAAAAATCTTTCTTTACAGGAGGCCAAAGGTTTAACTCTTCCCGATTGTCATATTTATAATGTTTTTGTTAGCTCTAATATACCCTGTTTAAACAGAACAAAATTATCCTGATAAATGCTCTTCAAAGTATGCTATGCTTAATAATATTACTAGTTCAGAAAATCAATTCTCTTATAGTTGGCTGACTACTAACTCATTTTGAATACCTTCAATTAGTACGTCAATCTTAGTGAATGCAAAGTGTGGATTATGTATGAAGCAGGCATATCTGACTCTTAGTTATTTATTTGAGTTGAGAACTTTTTAATTAAATGAAAATGACATACTTTTAGGGGCATTTATGATATTCTTTGTGTATATACGGGGTAATAGCTCCACTGTCTACAACTGACAGTTTGTTGGGGCTTAGCAGGCCGGTAATACAAAAATTGGTCTATTAACATATAATTTAAACTTCTGAGGATATAGAGTCATTCAAATTTCTATACAAATATTACAGCCAAATTCTGTTTCTATGTTTAAGAGTATTCCAGCTTCGGCTTAACTAAACGTAGTTTCATGATTCATCTCATGATTCTCAGGTGCTTAAAATTCCGTGCGTTATATTTGGTGCTACCGAATCTCAATTTCAATTATGATGTAGAAATTCTTGGAATGATTTCTCAAAATAAAGTAAATTTCCACACACACACATTTCCATTTCATATTAATTTGCTCGAGTTTTCAGCTAATTTAGATGTGGGTATTATTAAGCTGATTTATATATTATTCCCTCGACACAGACACACACACACCTATGTAAATACTGGGTCATTCAGTCAGTTTAGGAGGTGAGAGAGCGAACTAAATGCTATTTAAAGCTTAGTCCGTTGAGTCAGTTGTAAGCAAGCGAAATTTGACAGAATAAGATTTACAAGCGGTACAAGTAAATTATTTCCCAAATACAAACAATGCGTCACACAATTTGGTATTTGCTAATTGAACCCAACCAGATCAATGCGATTTTCTGGCCCCGATCCCAATGATCAAGGTAACGGAAGCGAAACAATTTAATTATCGGAAAACAAAATTAACGCAGCGCACAATCGTAAAGAAAACATACGAATCGCTGTTGCCTCAATTGGGCCAAAATATTCCCCCCCATCACATATATTGGCCATCATCCGTCGCAAGTTCAACGAGCCGATGCGGCTTTTTATGAGCACAAAATGAAATGCAAATTATTTTCAAACGTTTTCCCATTTTAATTTCATTCACTGCTAATTGCACAGACTAAATGGAAATTGATGAATATGTTTTTAATCATAATTGAGTATGGAAAAATGTGTATAAACGTATACAGAGTTGCAGCAGCGAAATATATCCACAATAAATATTTCCCCATTCGGATACGATTTCATAGGCGAAACCTTTAATAAATTTATTGCAAAACTGTGTGGCTCAGCTTAGGGGAAAATCAATTAAAAATATATTTTCAAGTACATTTTCGCAAAAGTAATTGAATGCTTTTAAAAATGTATTATTTATGTAAACTTGATCTTAGTTCGCTTGAAAATATCTGCTGGTCAGGTAATCTGCTCAGTTTTTCATACAGTTTTAAGTAAAGCAAAGTTTATTGATTCAATTGTTGATCAATTAAATGTTTGATACATTTACACTCTATCAAATAGCCACAGTTCTGACTTTGCCTTTTGACAGTCGCAAGTCACCGACTCAATTCTTAAGAACTAAACAACTTATAAATGTCACATGTTGGCAATTAAAACAGAAATGTAAACTACAGTCAGCATCAAACAGACTTTTACTTTATGCGTGTGTGTTTAATAAAAGATTCTTACATAAATTATGGCATCAAAAAAATAAAACGCAAAAGTAGGCGCAAAAAATTATTATGAGCCAGACAAGACCCACTGCCCCCATAATAGAATCATAAACTGCAACAGGCTTTGGCCTAGAGATAGATAGAGAGGGGTGGTTAGGGTGAGGGGGCGCACAAGAAATAGACGGAAAATCTTGTGCGTTTTGCTTATTTGTTCGAGTTTTGCTTTGGTTGTGCATTTTGTTTGCTTGTTTCGGTTAGCTCACGCATGTTTTCGTTACATGGGCTTCACTTTTGTTGCCACACCCCGCATTCACTCTCTGTTTAGGAGTCGTCTAGCCAAAGACGAAGAAAAGCATAAATATTTATATATGTACACATACATATAAGTAGACAGCAGAGGGTAGGAATATAGGGACATGGGCTTATTTATGTTACAAAAGGTTGAGCCTTTTCATTTTATACCGTAAGAAAAATTCATCCCTTTTAAACCACGTAGCATCAACTTAATCTCTATATGAGAGACTGCTGAAATGTTAGGTAGGAAACGCTGAAATAGGGTTGCGAATCGAATCGAATCAAAAAAATTCAATCAAATTTGCCCTAAAATTAAGAATTTTGCCTTAAAAAAAAGGGCCCAAAGAGATTCCCCATATTTTTGAAAAAGAAAATTCTAAAATTAAGAAAACATTACCTATGACTAAGAAACTATTTTCTTAGTTTTAGCAAACATTTTTGCTAGATATTCGAAAGGAAACAAGAAAGAGAGTCGGTCAAGCCCGACTATAACATACTCTGTACCAAGAAACAGTCTTTTGTTCATAACTCGAAAACCGTTCATCCGATCTTCTCCATTCCCTTGGCGGATCGATAAATTATCCTGATAACTAAATATGTCCAGAAGGAACAAGCCATCTATCTCCAAAACTGTGGGAGATATGACGTTTTTTCTAAATTACTGGGGCGGGAGGGGGCGTGGCCAAAATTGAAAATAAACTTGATCTGCCTGCAGACATAAGAAGCATATGTCCCATACATTTCAAACCTCTATCTCTTACCATCTCTGAGATCTGTGCGTTCATACGGACAGACGGACATGACTCGGCTGTTGATGCTGATCAAGAATATACTATATATACTTTATAGGGTCGGAGATGCTTCCTTCTGGATGTTACATAAATTTACACAAACTCATAATACTCTATGTGCCTACGGTACAGAGTATAAAAATATTTTCCAGGTACAGTCGAACTTTTCCATTTCGAACTTCACTACAATGAAGTTTTCTTTATAGCGAATTTCCAGAACACTACAATATCGTTCAAAATTAAGAGAATTCTCTATACCCAATCTTTTTCTAGTCCCCTTGAGATTCGCTATATAGAGGTTTGACTGTATTATAGTGGAAATAAAGTGACGGCAGTAGATGGAGAACTGGAAAACACAACACCAAGACTAGTAGTTACCTCCTCTCTTAAATGAAATGGTTCTTATATATTTCAATACAATTTCTTCCCCCGTTGGTTCAACCAAAGTCTTTTCTCTCTGAAAAACATATACAAAATAGTAATCTTTTTTTTTAACTTTACCTTGTCTGGGATTTGAACTCGGGATCTCTGGGATACTTTGACATGGAAGGCTTATTGGTGCATTCGACTATCTCAAGCAATCGCGGAGACTCAGTAAAGAGCGCAATGGAATGTTAAGCATTTAGCCAGACGAATATCAGATTTCCTTTGAATACTCCGAATTCAGGGAATTCGTACTTGAGAATTACAAGCGGTGTCTTGTTAATATTTTTCAAAATATTAGGGCGGTCTTAAAGATAACAATTTCTAAATTTTAGGGCGAATTTTCAAGTAGTTCTTCTAAATTTATAAAACGTTTTTTCTCAAATTTTTGGTGTTGTACCAACTTCAATGATAGTCGCCCCATTTTAAGACACCGTGCAATGTACTTCTTTTCTATAATTTGAGGGTAAATCTGCTCTAAGATTTAGAAAGTTTTTAGAAATACTTCTTGAAAAATGATCTTAAATTAAAAAAAAAATCGCCAAGTTTCTTAAATAAATAAATAATTTTTTAAAAATGTTTATTTTCGGATTGTCCTTTCTTAGCTTAAGCAAAAACAGTCTAAAAATACGAGGCATATTTTTCAGGCCTCTCCATTTGGCCGAACCTGTTCTATACCAGCGATGTTCACCCATAGCCACCAGGGGCCGAACACATTCGGCAATTGCCGAAGTAATGCTTCAGTGAGTGTCAGAGAGAGACAGAGAGCTTCACTTTTTTAACATCGCTGTTCTAAGCGCATCGGCCGCATTTGTTGTTGTTTCGCCCAAAGCCATTGCCGCTCATAACGAAATTGCAACAACAACTTCGTATGTGTCTCTCTTCTCATTGTCTTCTATGGCTCTTGCAAAATTAAAGGCAACAGCTATACGAAAAGGCCTGTCTGCAGTTTTGAATTTGTTTTGCAGTGTTTATGAGACAGCCACAAGCACTCTTAAACAGCATCAGGCCATAACTGATTTTTTCTTTCGTTTTCTTGTGATTGTGGTTGCTTCAGACTTTTTTGTATGTTATTTGTGTTGGTAAGTGCGAGAGCATTAGGCGCTGTTGGTGCCCCTGATTTATAACCTTGATCCAAACTCTATCAAATTGATTGGATTGATCGAAGAACAGGTATCAGGAAAAAATTATACATCGAATAGAGTCTGCTAAACGACGTGCTACATTTTTGGACAAAGACTTTAAAAGAGATTTTTTGAAGAGCGGCATAGACACTGATCCAAGATACGGATATTGGTATTGAAAAATAATATCGATACATATACAATTGCAGTTGTAGGTATTGTGTTTTCTGTCGGCCACTGATATATAGTCACAGTTCTCTAACTTAAAGCATGTGGCTCTATTAATTTCTTGCTGCGAAGCAATCTTGATTTGGGCTCTAGTCTCTGAGAACATGACCATATCGACTCGGCTGTTCAGGCTGATCAAGAATATATACTTTAAGGGGTCGGAAATGTTTAGTTTCCGCCTGTGACATACTTTTGCACAACTTTATGATACCCTTTACCAATTTTTAAATGGGAATAGGGCTTAAGATACTCCTTAGCAAGTTCTTAAAAGTAGCATAATAAATACTAGATTTTTTTATATTTCTTTGTACCTGCCAAATAAGAAAAAACAAAATTCCAATTTGAGTGAAATTTCCTTAGAGCACTTAAATTTTGTTGAACAATTCACAACACAACTTGTTGCCCCAGACTGTATTATAGTTTGGTTAAAGAGCCTCACGCACATTTCGGCAGTTTATTGGTTTGCCGTATGCTTGCTCCGCCCGTATGCAGTGCTCCCTGCCCTCCCAGCTTAACACACACACACAAATCTCAAAAACACAAAAAAAATCAACAAATAAATTTCGTGTACGCAAATATTTAACACAAAAACGCAGAATACAACTCAAAAACTAAAGCGAAGTGGTTGCAGTTCCCAGTCGCGTGCCCGTCAGGTCACAACGTATACGTATCCGCCCGCGTGTCGTGCCGTGCCGTGCTAGAAGATACTTTTTCTCCGCAGCTGCAGCTTTGTCAACGCATTCGTGTAATTGCACAGGTCGTGTGGGTGTCGTCGCTGTTTTGGTATTTTTAACAAACCGGGAATTACCTACAATTAAACCGGCATTCTTTATGTGCGGTAGTGGAGTGTTAATTGTGGTCCATTATAAATTATTATTTTCCAAGAGCATTTCATTAAATATCGCGTATTTGTAAATATTTATGAGTTCTTATTACGATACGGAGTAAGTTTATTTATAAATAAAACCCACGACTGCTTAAATATGATTTGTTTATGCCAAAAATGTAGGTGTTTTGCGTATACTTAACACATGTGGGCAATAATGATATGAAAATATGATTGGATAATAGGACATTTAGGCCAAAATGGAAGTATTTGAAGAATGGGGAAAATATGCGAAAAGAATGTTGTCTTTTTGTTTATGAATTTCCGTTCGGAAACCGGTTCCAGCTTAGATTCTTTATTTTTTTGTAGCTCATATTGAAAAATAGACATTTTCCACATTTATTTCATACGTGTGTAGTAAAACGAAATGAAATTAATCATAAAAAAATACTAGATTGACATTGAACATTGTCATCTTATCTAGTAATCAGCATTTTTCAGGAACTTTACATACAAAGGCCATTTATTTTTAATTCGAAATGAGAACGCTTATACGGAAATATCTAGAGATTTCTGGGACACTCCTTGACACTCAACAAGCAAAAATAATTTAAGATAAGAACTTGATTTTAATTCGAGGCATGTTTTACCTAAATCAGAGGTGCATATAAAAGATTTGGAGTATGAAATAAAAGGATGACTTCATTTTGCGTTTGGTTTTCGCTCTGGTTTTATCAGTTTCAATAATAGGGGTCAACAGTTTTCAGTTCTTAATAATATACCACTTCTGGTATGGGAATTGAAACGGTTTATTTCGGTTGAGGTTCCGATTATAGAATTTTTTAATTTTTTTTTTAATATTTGGAATATTGTTCTTTAAAGTAGAAGAATGTTTTTGAGTATCTAATCTGATCTTATTTAGTTTGCAGCTTCATTTTACGTTAGATTACTTAACGCAGAGAAGAGAAAAGTTTCTTAAGACACCTTAAGGCTTTCAAATATTTTTATATAATATAAGGAAAATGCCTCAATTGTGATTAGTGATACACTACCCAAACTCCAAGATAGGCCCCACTAGGAATGTAAACAAAAGCTTAGTCGTGTGGAGATCATTAAACTCTGAAGACCAGCATTTCATAAAACTTACCGAACCCATGACTTTGTTCACAGAGATGTGATTCGCCAAAGATAAGTTCTTGCCTCAACTGCTTTTATTAATCTCAATCAATCTTTTCCTAACGTTGAAAATTTTCAATTCTTTTTTTGGTCTTGTGCACAGTTTTTGCCTTCATCTTTTGAATAATCACTTCAAAAATAATTGCAAACAATATATTCCTGGCCTGTGTGTCAGCTGTTTCTCGATTCACACACGCTTTCGAAACGCCGCTATCGATATGCCGCTATCGATACGCCGCTATCTAGACAATTGTGGATTTCGTTCATGTTGCTGGATACACAACAAACGAATAGGTAAACTAAAAAGTTCCTGGCAAAGTTTTATTTGTGAAGTTTGGCAGGCATTTTTAGATTCCGTGGTCCTGGATACCCGGTTTAAGTGAGAAATATCCATTTTGCATATCCTTTGAATGATTTTCAGCTCCATTGGATGAATACTTAAGATCCATTCAACAGTAAATTGATATTTGTGTATCCAAAAACAGAGGTTATAAAAGACGCATTCCAAATGGATACCGAAATCATCCAAAGGATTTTCTTTTAAATCCTCTTTTTCATTGAACTTAAGTAAGGGAAACTTAAGGGAATGAGGAAAAATTCTTCAAGTCCCGTCCCGGGCAATAAGAGGTTGAGGATTTCGAATAACTTTTCCGGAAAATAAAATCCAAGTACTCCAAGTACAATATAATGACATTGCAATCGTGTTAAGTTCAAGAGGTCTTGAGTTCGATCGCCAGTCATAAAAGCAGAGCGAAGTGCAGGTTGCGTAGGATAATAAATTTTGCTTTTTAAATATATTTTTTGTTTTATTGTATCAACATTACATTATAAAATTTAAACTTGATATTGAAATATTGATCTTATCTGCTGATTCATTGGTAAGCTTGAAGTGTATAATATCGGCTTCACATCTGATCTAAACTTTTATCTGTGGTGTAGTTCCACTGCATACTTAAATCATTTGCTAAACGAAAGCATACAAGCAATTCGCCACAATAGCGTCCTTAATACTTTTTAACTTATTTCATTAACCAGTTTTTCAGCCATATTTGAAGCCTTGGCTAAGACAACTTGTAGATTAATCAGTTTGCAACAAATTATCTTTCTTAATTCTTCCAAATTCCCAGATTAGGATGTGAACTTTAACAATATTAGTCCTTAGTTTCAATCTTTAGCTTCAACCAGAAACGATCCTAGGTATCCTTCTGGCATTAGCCACAAGCTTTTTAAAAAGAACTTGTTTTGATGTCCTACTTTTGCCTTACAAATTCATGGCATAAGTTAATAAAAAAAAATTATCACATTTTACATTTCCACTACATAAATATTGTTGTCCTCCGTGTGCCAGTTACATCATCAAGTATAAGACAATCCTTTTCAATACAAACAAGGCAACACAAACAAAAAAAATCTACCAAGCTCTTTTTTTTCCAATGCTGCACAAAAGCAAGAAAAGAGAAAAGAAATCTTTCAGTGGGGAGGAGGAGGCTTGAAACTGTGAAGGAGCCCGAGCCAGCAGCGTTGAATTGTAACACATGTAAATATGTATTAATGAAGGATGACAATGTGTACTTGACAACTTAATCGATAAATCAATTGCCCCGCCAGATAATGCTTTACCCTTTTGAATAAAATACATTCCTGCTTCTGCGTCTTGTGTGCCACGGTGTGTTGTCGGCTCTTTAGAGGGAGGGCATGGGGGTCTGGCTGTTTGGTGCGTGTGTAGCATACATCCAGGCTCTGCCGCCAGCAAAGCCATAAAGTATAGAATGTCATTGAACATCAAGATATTAAACTAGGCCTTAATATTCCACACAAACACACACAACGACAGCTGCAGAGGATTTTAAAATGAAATAGTTGTTGACTTTCCAAAAGTTTCCTTTGCGCTCACACACTTTGGTTTTCGTCTAAATAAACACGCTCGCCTCACTATTTGTAAACTGAAAGAAAACAAATTCAAACAACAAAATAATTTTCCACTCTTGTTATTATTTGGTTGTTTCATTAAAATTTTTCTTTACTGTTTATGTTGGTTTCTTGTTTTTGGGTTTTTGTTTTGTACTTTATGTGTCTTTTTGCTTTTTTGTTTGTTTTGTTGGTTTTTCTTTCACATGTGGAAAACTAATGCACGACTATGCTCCGAGAACGAAGACGTCATGCACACTATAAGCTAAATAGCAGGTAATTCTAATGAATATATATTTAATTAAGTTTGTTTTTCTAGCATAAGTTGAAAATAGTATAAGTCTGAATTCTCGATCAGTATAAGAGAGGGAAAGCTTTTGAATAAAGCTTTTGATTTTGGTTGAGAGAAAAGATTTGTTTTTAAAATAATTAAGAATCATGCGCAGTTTACAGCTGGAAAAACTTTTGTGATCGTTAAAAGCTATTGGTAGAAATCAACTAAAGATGGCGCTGCCAATAAGAAATAAACAAAGCATAACACATAACTTTTAAAAAAATTTCAAAACCTAGGCGGACTTAGTAGAGACCCAAACAAGTCCTTCTTTGAACCGGCAAAATTATTGCTACCCTGTCAAGTCACTGCTCAAAATGTCTGGGATGCAGGTGTATTCAAATCGCATGCAACTTGTTTGCAAGCATCTACATCATATTTTAAAGTAATCGACTAACTTTTTTCTTAGATATCGCTTGGTACCACTCGGGGACCGGCTCACGCAGGCTTAGAAGCATTTCGAAATGGAAGAATAATATGAAACTCCACACATAATATGAACTTACTAGCTCATAGTTGTTGTTTATAGATCCAGGTTTATATCCAGATTTATATTCTCATCTCATATGAAATCCTTACAAGTGAAAATACAGTTTAAGTTATGGTGACGATAGACAAAATTATCGCCACTCTGTCGAGTCACTGCTCGAAAAGTCAAGGATGCATGTGCATATATATTGGATGCAACTTGTTTGCTACCACACAGAAAAAAAAGCGGATTCGGGATTAAAAACCGGGTGATCCCGGGGCATGCTTGAGCTGATCTTGTTTTTCGGGATCAAAAAAAAAAGTGGAAGTAAAATCAATCTTTTTCCGGGATCAGCTCAAGAATATCCAGGATCACTCCGTTTTTTATCCCGTTTCGGATTGATTTTTTTTGATACTAGACAATATGATTATTCTGTACCGTGAAAGCTGCATTTGACACAGGATTGCAGTAATGCTGTATGTTGTTGAGCTTGACACACTTATGTACTTGTTTTATATGCTTTCACGCTCACAGAATGCCGTAGATCCTTAAATGAGATCGCTCGGCATCTCTGTATCCAACTTATCTGGCTGCAACATTGAGGGTAACGAGTCAGCTGGCCAGACAGGACACCACCATACAGCTCCTCCTCCTTGGCCTCATATAAACTAATCACATGAAATTAAACCTGGCGCCTGGCTACTGTACAATGAAACAACCTTCCGGTTTGCTCTGTAGCTAGGGTCACGTGGCCCACTTTCGACCTTAAACGTACCACAAGTCTATTACGCCAAAGTAGAGGAAACATATCACTTCTAGTCGGAGCCCTAAAAGGTCACTGCCTTATCGGTAGACACGCAGCATGCTTAGGCAAGTGTGAGAAAGAGGAGGAAACATTACTGCATCTTATTTGCCGCTGCCCCAGCACTTGGTAGGAGGAAACTCCAAACACTTGGTCACCCCTTTCTACTCAACCTCTCGGAAATATCTGATATAGAGATTCCTACTCTACTAAAATTTTTACTGATTTCACAATGGTTTAATACACTCAGAGTAAAAATAGAGAATTTCATACTTGGATCAAGAATTTTCGAGATCAATAGTTCAAATTCTTGATTCTTGATCCAAGTATGAATTTTTGATCCCGGTTTTCTTGATCCAAGAGCTTCAATACTTGATCTAAGAACGAAACATTCTCAAATCAAGTAGCAAAATTCTTGAATCAAGTGCGAAACGAGCTTAAATCCAAGGTTATTCATTCTTGAATTAAGAGCATACAGCATTGACCAAATTATAGAATGTTCTTCCGATTATCAAGAGCTCATCAGATTCAAGAGTAAGTTCGTGTACTCTTAAATCAAGAGCTTCATAGATTCC
The DNA here is from genome assembly GCA_035044985.1 of Lordiphosa fenestrarum. NCBI lineage: Eukaryota > Metazoa > Arthropoda > Insecta > Diptera > Drosophilidae > Lordiphosa > Lordiphosa fenestrarum. Next base: position 46,165 of record JAWNNO010000100.1, on the reverse strand, counting down.
AATCATACAAAAATTTAAAAGCAGTTGTTTTTTTCCATTTTGTTTAAATTTATTTCATGGAAAACTAATTGTTAAGCCATGTAGCAAATTTTAGCCGGCTCGAGGAATACATAAAACCTCAAAGGAGTATCAGTCTTTGTCTGTTAACTGGCAGTCGCACAGCCGTCGCTCCATGCCAGTAATGCCATAATTGGTTGGGAATTCCAAAGCAACATGAGTGCAAAATTCGATTGCGCTCTCCGCTCGATAGCTTTCCCACACACCCTCTTCCATGATGCAACTATATAAGGTGAGGCCAAGCCAGTGTGATGCGTACTTTTGCCAAAAGCTTACGCTACAAAAGTACGCGCAGCACTGAACGTGGAGGTACTTTGCAGAGAACTCACACTGGCTTGGCCTCACCTTATATAGTTGCATCATGCCCTCTTCCATAAAAAATGAAACTGAGAGAGCGAGTTCAACGCTGTGTGCTCTCAAATGTGCTTGCTCTCCTCTCTGTTTTTTTACCTCAGTCCCCTTCCCTAAATACATCATACTAAGAACGAATTTAGCTCGATTTCAAGAGCGAAATTCTTGAAGATTCAAGAACGAGTAATTATTTTTTTAAGAGCGTTCGCTCTTAACGTATTCGATCTACTTTTTTCTGGGTGTAAATGTGACTGTCATTGATGTTGATTAAAATTCGGATAAACATTCAAACTGGCCAGTCTAATTGTTACAACAGAGGTCAGCTTATGAATTTACTCAACTAGCAATATTCAAAACGAAAATGAAATTGTTGTATAAAAATGATTTAAAACCTTTATTTATTTTCCTTACTTCATATAATATTTGCTTTTCTTATAATTGTATTTGTTTTTGTTTGCTCTACTTAGCCTAAAACGAACTAGAGTAAACCAAATGGTAAGTGAGCTCACTCACACCTTTTAATTGGTATAGCTTTACATACCTTTCGCCTACATAAAAGTACACATAGTTGAGCTGATTAATATAATAAATTTACGACTTAAAGTCGCTCCAAAAAAAGTTCAAACCAAATGCCATTCTTAAGACCAGATATTAAATTGTTAGCACTTAAGATTAAACTGTCCACGTCAAATTTATGTCAAAATAAACAATAGATATTGCTTCATAGAATGACAGCTGCGATTAGCCCAGTTTGCTAAATTGGCACAAGTTTGGCCAAAAGTGTCGGACTTATTTGATGATTTTTCTACCGCTTCGTTGAAAATTAATTGGTCTGCATAACCTTTGCCTGATAAATAATACAAATTTAAGCTGTCTTCCATATATAAAAATATTATTTATTTGAATAATGGTCACCCTATGAACCAACTCATATATTGAATACAAAGTGTGCATATTTTTAGATGAATTCTAGTTCCAAATATAGTTTCAAGATTAATTTGAAAGCTTCTTTATTGTCAGTGTCATGACACATTTTCATACGTTATACAAGCTTAAGAATTTACAATTCAAATTAATTTAATATATCTGTTAATTTAATTGAAAATGCGGTGGTTGTTAATTTACATCATCTCTGTTGTTAAAATAAATTAAGTTTTGTTGTTACATTTTTTTCTCCATTTCTTTTTTTTTTTGGAATGTTGTAGTGGAAATTAACTAAACCAAGCATTGAATGCGATTAAAGGCTTGATTAATTTCCATGCAAGTGACACCAAAAAATTCAACAAATTTATTTAAAACGGAAATTCGTTTTCAAGTTAATAAAGTCAATTTACATGCAACCAAACAAAAAAGGTTTTTTTTTTGGTTTAATTAGTTGAATAATTGGTTGTGTAAGCACTTCGATTAATTTGTATTATTTATTAAAGTCCAAAGGATATTAATTGGTTTCCAAAAAACCATGAAAATTAATTGTGCAGACAGTTTTATGTAACTAATTTCGTTTGATTTATAATATAATTATAAAAATTTTACCTTCACATAGTTTGATTTACTTAGGAAAAACCAAATCGACAAAGCTTTTTTTTTTGCTTTGGCTGATTACGTCAAAAAATAATTTCTCTTGCTGACGCTTAATCTGTTTTAAATGCTCTTTCAAACTGGATCCATCTGTTTTGTCAACCATTCAGCTATACTCAGCTCTCTGTTGGAAAGCATAGCGAGAAAGCTAAGCTAACTTCGTCTGTGCCGAAGTTTTCAGGTGCTCGCTCAAATATTTTCAAAAAATACAATTTTTCCCATTTTCCGACCGATCGTTTGTATGGCAGCTATATGATATAGTCATCCGACTTGGCCAAAAATTTGTAAAATTATGTGAAAGCTTGTAAAACAAACAAAAACAAAATTGCAGGATGGCTATCATTAAAAACAAAAAAGTTTTTCTAACAAAAGACTGTTTTTCAGACCTATCTTTTATATGGCAGCTATACCATATAGTTGTCCGATTTTAAAACAAGAAAGAAAGTCGGTCAAGCCCGACTATAACAAACTCTGTACCAAGAAAATTTGTCTTTTGATCATAACTCGAAAACCGTTCATCCGATCTTCTTCATTCCTTTGGCGGATCGATAAGTTATCCTAATAACTAAATATGTCCAGAAGGAACAAGCCATCTATCTTCAAAACTGTGGGAGATATGACGTTTTTTCTAAATTGCGGGGGCGGGAGGGGGCGTGGCCAAAATTGAAAATAAACTTGATCTGCCTGCAGACATAAGAAGCATATGTGCCATACATGTCAAACCTCTATCTCTTCCCATCTCTGAGATCTGTGCGTTCATACGGACAGACAGACAGACGGACAGACGGACGGACCGACAGACGGACAGACGGACATGGCTATATCGACTCGGCTGTTGATGCTGATCAAGAATATATATACTTTATGGGGTCGGAGATGCTTCCTTCTGGATGTTACATACTTTTGCACAAACTTATAATACTCTATGTACTTACGGTACAGAGTATAAAAACTTGATAGAATTATTAAAAAACATAGAAAACCTACAATTACAAAGTTTGGAGACGTTTCCATTGAAAAGAAAAAAGGTTTTCTCTCTAAAACTAGTTTTCCGACCGATTGTTCCCATGGGAGCTATGAGATATAGTCATCCGATCTGGCCGGTTCCGACATATTAGTAGTGTGGAGCAAAAAGAAGATTCTGTGCTAAATTTCAGCTCTATAGCTTTAAAACGGAGAGACTAGTTCGCGTAGGAACAGCAGACCGACTGACAGACGGACGGACAAAGCTCAATCGTCTCAGCTTGTCACCCTGATCAAGAATATATATAGTTTATGGTGTCAGAAATGAATATTTCTATGCGTTGCAAACTTCTGGGCAAAGCTTAGCAGTGCCCACCTCATATATAGAAGAATTATAAGAAAGGCTTACGAAATTAGCTTTAAGCTTCCAGTACTGTTCCAAAGTCAACCCAGAATAAGTGATTTTGATTAAAACAAATCTTCTAAAGATCCAGAAGCAAGGCTACGTGAGACATGCTTAGTTTTAAGTAAGAATTTGACATGCTTTGCCTATCTTTACAGTTTTATGTAACTAAACATGAGTAGGCCTACTTGACTATGACGAGAGGATTTAGCTTACGAGCCGAGAGCTATGGCTCACGAGTGATTTGGCTCACGAGAGCTATGGCTCACGAGAGCTATGAATCACGAGAGCTATGGCTCACAAGAGCTATGAATCACAAGAGCTATGGCTCGCGAGAGCTATTTCTCACTAGAGCTATTTCTCACGAGAGCTTTGAATCACGAGAGCTATGCGGGCTCACCAAAAGAGACCCGCATAATGGCACACGGATAACGAGTTGAGGACTCTCAGCTCAGAGCCGAGTTCTGCTGCTCACGACTCCCGACCTAGTGCCCTCAGCCAAGTGCCGAATGTTATGAGCTGAGAGCAAGAGCTGGCTCTTGAGAGCTACCAGTAAAGAGCGCTTTCGACCCCTGCTAATACCCCGCTTATACACAAAACAAAAATATCATGGCAAATGACCTAACGAGAGCGTAAGTTAAAGTCGGCCCTGCCCGACTTCGAAATACCCGTTACTCAGCTCAGCTCGGATAAGTATGCAAAATTTTTTTAACTCGGCGATTTATTATCCGATCCTTTTGAAAATTTTTGATTGATTGTAGATTGTAGATATTGGCCACATAGACTACACTGCAAAATCTGAGCTCGATATCTTTAAAATTGTGGGAGTTATTCAATATTTTTTATTGCGGGGGCGGGAGGGGGCGTTTCCAAAATTTGAAACAAACTTGATCTGCCTACAGACAATACTAGCTTACGTATAAAATTTGGTTGCTCTAGCTCTTCTAGTCTCTGAGATCTAGGTGTTCATACAGACGGACGGACGGACGGACGGACAGACGGACATGGCTATATCGACTCGGCTGTTGATGCTGATGAAGAATATATATACTTTATGATATCGGAGATGCTTCCTTCTGCCTGTTACATACATTTGCACGACTTTAGTATACCCTTTTTACTCTACGAGTAACGGGTATAAAAAGTAGTACAAATTGTTGTCCTTTAAGAATGATCACATTAAGTGCCGAATACTCATCTTCTACATAAACTTATCTGTTACATAAACTTACAAGAAACAGTTTAAAATCAAAATTTATTAAACATTATTATTATAGAAGATCGAGAAATCGGACCTTAATGAGTAATTGAGAGTAAGTTCTGCCAGGGACATAAATAATCCACACATTACATTTATTCAGATTGTCAGTCCACTTTTGAATACCTCAACATTAATCAAGGGTAAGCAGAATAGATGAAAAACTTGTTCCTGTACTATAATATTCATAAGCATAGCATACTTTGAAGGGCATTTATCAGGATAATTTTGTTGCGTATAAACATGGAGCATCATGTCTCATGCGTCGAGCAGTGCATACAAAGACTTAGAAAACAGATGCAGTGCAAGGTTTGGTAGGCACTTTTATATGAAACTAGCTGAAACCCACTGAGCAAAGCTCCGCCCCTTTACCCGTCTGAAATTACTTTTAATTAAAACTTCATAATTATTTGATTTTAATTATATGACACACTTCCAACGAGTGCCCTTGTGACTACATAATAGTTATCGCAAATTACAGATTCACTGAACTAGACATTCTTTTCTTTAAGACGGCCCTTTCTAAGTTCATGCCACTAGTACTACATAATACACTACTGTTAAATAGTCCATCACCCAGCGGCGCTGGAGCCCATCAAAAGATCGATGTTCTCTGTAGGAGGCAGTCGATTGTTTTAGTTTCTTCGTAGACTTCGAACTGAGCAAACAAAATATATTCCGGCGAACTAAATTTAATAAAATAGTACTGTGTTGTTATTGTGCGTGAACGGGTAGTCTGATATAATTTTGCATAAGCATCCTGAATTCAAAACAGAGTTCTATGAAATCGGAAAAGTGGGCGTACAGCAAAAAAACACATTCGGCTTTAGACTTCAACTCAATATACAATTTGAGATTATGTTGGCGATCAAGTATGCGTTCAGCTCACAAGACGAAATACATTTGGGAATTTGTTTGTGGACTTGTGGACTAACTGTACATGCATCGGTTATGCGTTGCAACTTTACCATGACATCTTCTTGTCATACTAACAAATATTTATCTGGATTTTACTTAGTTTCAACATACTGCCACATAACTGGCATACAAAAATCTGCCAGCCTGGCAATGTGCCTTCAGGCAGCCTAAAACTAAGTATACACATGATACAAAAATGAATGAATACATTTTCATACAAATTTGACTAAGATCGGCCTTGGAACTTCAGCTTTAGTGTTAAGCCCTGCAAAGTATATCATCATGACTATTTAGTCAAGTGGTCATTGAACGTTGTACAAATTATTTGCAGAAGGGCCCTTAGCCTCAGTCTTTAAAAAATTATAGGTTAGGTACCAAAACTGTGATCCGGTTCGAAAGTGTTATGAACTAGATTCTTTTAAAGCTATGAGCTGAAAATTTGGTATAAAGTGTGATTGTATAGAGCAGTTACTTATACAGTATAAGTTATATTTGATTGGTTTAGCAACTGAATCAAAATTGAACCGGTTCAAAATTGCTTTAGGGCCAAATTTCAGCAATCTATGACTTAAATGTCGCTGTTTGGTTTACTAATATAAGGCTAGAGGTTTTCTTAGATCAAAATCGTCAAGTTGGAACCGGTAAAAAACGGATTTGGATCGATTTTCCTATTATATAAATGTAACTGAAATTATTCCTTAAAGGGGCTTAAAGCGCTGAGCCTATGTGCATGAAATTTTCACTATCGGCCCTGTTTCCAATTCCGAGTCGGTTTTCGTGTAAACGTTGGTTTTTCTAATTAAAATATCACAGATTTCTATGAAAAGTAACCTATATATCTCTGATATCAAGATCAGGTCGTCTATTTCCGAGGAATTAAATCCATTTGGCATCGTGCTATCGGCTTCAACGGCCTAAGCAATTCCTATTTTCCTCAAACCTGATCTAGTAACCATTGAAATGCTTGTCACCTTACTTAAAACATTGCTGCGTTTAAGCTCTACATGGCAACGTCTATACGAAATCTGACTGGGAATTGGGAACAGGGTCGAAGATGTTCTTATCGATTAGAAAGGCGTCTTAAGGTATATCTCAAGTCTGTTCACCGGTTCGAAAGCGGTTTAAGTATGGTTCAGAGCCACATTGGTGTTTAAGTAAGCAGTATACAGTGGTGGCGAAAAGTGGTTAAAAAGTGGCTTAGAGCCATATCTTATAAAATATTTAAAGCTATACGTAAATCTTTTTGTGTTAAGCTTATTAGTAAGAAGTTTGATTAGTCTTTTCCTGTTCAGAACCAGCTAGGAGAACTGGCTCTAAAAGTGGTTTACAAACATATCTCAGAAGTTTTTTGTGCGGAAATTTGTTAAGGAATTTGGAAGAAATTTGTATGGAGTTAGATGTTTTAATGGTTCTGGACTGCTTTAGAACCGGCTTAAAGACGAACCGCTGCAAAATAGATTCAGAGCCACATCTCATTAGACCACATTTAAGCCTTGAACTGTGGTCTGTCCGTTGGTAATTTGAGTTTGATAATTGCGATTTTTTTGTAAACACTTTCGAACTGGTTCAATAGGTGCTTAAGGCCATATCTTAGAAATTATTTGAGCTACGAACTCAAATTTAAGTAAGTGGGCTGCTAGCGGAGGGTTGGAGTCAGAAAGCAGTTCAAACCATACTTTTGAACCGCTTTCTCGAAGCATGTCTCAAGAAATATTACAGCTTTGAACTTGAAATATACTGTCTGGATTAGTAACTTGGAGTTAGAGATTCCACTGGCTCAAGAACAGCTGCCAAACAGTTTGAACCGGCTTAAAAGTAGCCTGAACCATATCTATGAAACAATTTATTATTGGTATGTTGGCTGATAATAAGGAGTTTGAAATGTTTCTTAGGCCGTGCAAAGTCTTGTTTCAGAAGTTATTAAAGCTATAAAGCTGTGACCTGTGTGTGAAGATTTGAAACAGTTAGATATATATATACTTAGATAGTTATATGCCCAGTTCAAACACAGTTCCGAACCTGTTCAAATATAGAAAACGATTTCGAGCCGGCCAACACTCATTCAAGCGAAATGTTGTACCAAATAAGTATTTTTAGAATAGGTCTCAAGCTTTAAAACCGTTTATAAGCCTGCGGATCAAGCCTTCTACACAGTTTTAGTTTCCTGCAGCTTTGATACATCTAAATAGATATGGAAGCCATTCCAAAAATCAACATAAAATCTGAAACCTTATCATTAGAGTATTTTCCATTCGCTTCTCTTCCAAAATGTGAGTGAAAAGCGATATTTTGTTGATAATCTTATAAACGAATTCTCAGCCCAGCGTGCGTACATTTTCATTGAGAATGATGATTTGTTGTTATGCCGTAGTGCCTTTCAGATTTGCTCCGCCGCATATTGCTTTATGAAACTTTTGTTCTGGTTTCTTTTCTTTCTTTTTTTCTCCCCTTTTTTTGTTTGGTGTGTTCTTTTAATATTAATAAAAATTGAACCAGTGAGGCCATCGTCATAGACACAGCTTGTTGCTCTTGGCTGCCGCATTCAATGCCAGTCGTTGGCGTTCGTTTGTTGCTCCTGTTGTTGTTCTAGTCGCTTGTATTTTCTTTTTTTTTGCCAAAACTGATCTCGCCTAACTGTCAGTTTTCTGTTCATAGTCGAATCGTGCGGTTTGCGTTGCGGTCAAAATTTTAGTTGTTGGCTAATTTTTCATTTTTGTCACCAAAAAAAAAAAAAATACTAAATCGAAAAATTGACAATTTGTTGTACAAAATGTGAACAATTTACAAAATCTTGTGGACTTTATTAATTAATCAATGCAATTTGAAGCCAAGTGACTTATTTACTGAGTTAAATGAAAGGTGCAAAGCAGACACGAACTCATTATGAAAGAAGCCGCAAGAGCAACAAACGCTCGGAAAAGTCCGCCAAGTAAGCAGCAACTCAGTTGGCATAGATTTTGCCCACTTTCCTTGTATTTGCAACTATTTTTGGTTGCGGACATCTGGTTCTGGTGCCAGATATCGATAAATATTAAAAGTCATTAAAATTTCGACTATCCATACACACTTCAGCGATCGTAAAATAAACAAATAGAAACACAGAAAATCTAAAATTAAAAAAATTATTATTGTTTATCAGCTCTACTCGTCGTCGTCGTCATCGTCGTGTACATTGTCCAATTCCAATTTTACACTCCCCTGAGAAAACATTGTTTTGGCAAATGTTTACACGCGCTTCCAATGAACCGTCAGAATTGCTCTATGGACAGCAAAACAGAACCAAAAAGAAATGAAAAGAAAAGATGAAAACTGCCAAAATTTATTCTGGCTATCGATCAAGCGTTTATCGATTTGCTTGTTGTGTTTTTGTGTGTAGGGGGGGAAAACGTGCTAAGGCTGAATTTTGTGTATAATCAAATTTAGTCGAAAATAGATTTTTGAAAACAGGGCTGGATGGTCCAAGTGGTTCCGGAGCAGAAACTTAAAATGTTTAATAATTGTAAGCGATTTGTAGATAAATTATTCATTACACCGCATTTTTGAGTATAACTTGGAATTTGTAATCGATTTAAAAGATGTTGGAAATATAGATAATTTTTTGAATTCAGTTCCTTCTGATTCACCGTTAAGGAGAGTTTTTAATGCTAAGATGAGCCAAATGAAGAAGCAACTTAAGCTAAATCAATCACGAAATGATTTATTGTCATTTTAAGCTAAGTACGCCTGATAGATCTTTGGATCCTGTTTCGAGTCCCAAGTCGCTTTTTGTGTAAGCGTTTGTAATTCGAATTCAATTTGTATTTGCAAGTAAATAGAAAATTAAATCGCTTCAGATTGAGCAATGGATTTAGCTGCTAAAATAAGTTCGAGTTTGGTTAAATCTAGTTACCCTTAGTATATTTTTCATTCCGATTTGCAAATTGATTGAAAATTGTATTGTTTTTCGAGAGAAGGCTGTTGTACTTTAGAACTCCTGCAGGTTTATTTATTCAAAATATTTATATTCAATATATACAAAGAGGAAAGAAATCGATCACATTGGACTCAATATGAGCACTTTCGTTGTCAACCACTAATCGCTATAGAATATTCTCACTTCAAGAACTGTTTCTCGTTTATGAGAACAACTTAAGCTCATTACAAGAAACAGTCTGCGCGTTTGATCTCAAAATTTTTGAGAGAACATTCTGTTCTTATTTTGAGATAAAGAAATCTTATGTTCTGAACACGGTTATCCCTCCGTGTGATACTTTGTCAAAGAAGGAACAGAAATTATAAGAGACATTCGTAAAGGGTAATTTTAATGCTGTTTGGTTTTTCAGTGTACATTTTTAGACACCTCAATCGTGATTCATAACATGCTCAGTAAGGTTTGCCATTATTATCAAAATTCGTGCTGTTCATAAACAAACCAACAAAATTCAAGCTATTTTGACTCAATTTCGCACCAGTTTAACTTTATTGGACAATTATCCACCATGACGAGTGCGGAGAGTGCTTTCGCATTAGAATTTTGTTGCAGTATTGGCCAGTGTCTATGAATATCGCGATATGATTATACATTTTGCTGAAAGGGCCTTAAAATAGTTGAATGAATTGAAAAAAGGATATTAGCAACGAAGCTCAATGGTTTCGTCAACAAACAGGATTGCCGAATTCAGTCTAAAGAGCAGCTGGAGAAAGTTTTAGAACTGACAAATACACTGCGATCATCCTTATCATTCCAACCCTGCAATATTGTGGTCAATGGAGCAAAATTACAGTGCTATGATTACCCACTCTTTTTACTAAAAATTAACTATTAGACTTGTAAAGTAGAATGGGAATAATAAAATCGTGCAAATGTATACAAAAGGCAGAAGAAAGCATTTCCAAATCATAATGTAAATATATCCAAGTCTATATAGCCATGTCCGTCGATCTGTATGAACTTCTAGATATCAGAGACTATAAGACCTAGAGTAACCATATTTGAAATTAAGGCACATATTTTCTGTACGCAGATCAAGTTTGTTTTAAAAAAAAAATGTTGAATAACTCCTACAATTTTTTAGATTTCGATCTCAAATTAAAAACTCACATTTATACCTTCAATGTCTATGCTATTTCAGCATTCGCTGTCTGTTAACATAGTGTTAATATGTTAACGTTAATGTTAATTAACATTAAGCATGAATATTGAACTCTTCTTTCTCTGAGTAACAGGTATATTGGGCAAGGCCGACTTTAACTGACGATCTAGCTTTTGTGAGGCTAAGTCTTTTGTGTACAATGACAAACCAGCCACAATTGCAGCCATATAAGACAATAATACAGCTGCCTTAGGTGAGATACTTACCGGCCGAAATGCTGGGAAAGACAGCCAAAATATGAGCTTACGGATGGACCACCTAAGCTGTAGCCTGAAATAATCTTTAAAAAGGAAAAGGCATGCATCATGTATCGGTGTATTCTGGTTTTCTTTCAAACAATCGCTTAACTTTTAGATTAAAAATTCGTGTCCTAAAGCAGGCATGCAAACCACTCGAATATAAACGACTGGTGCGGTTCAGTGGTTCAGACAGTTTCTGAACCGCCGGTTCGGTTCATTACATGGTTTTTTGAGCTGACTGAACCGCGGTTCCGGTTTGGTTCAGTGAGTCACAATGGTACATTATAGATTTCTATTGTCATGTAGACATTTGCACACTTTCAAATTGAATTCCTATAATCCATTTGAATATCTTTAAAATACTTAGAAGATGTCCGGATTCAAAGGATTCGTCTATATGTTCCTTGAGGAACGATCTTCGAAAACCGAGAATGTCGGCTAGAAAAGATTAGAATAGAAAAGTGTAAAAACTCCCCTGGTTAAGATTGAATTAAGGTGAAGAAATATTACAGAAAATTCCAAATATTGTCCACTAGATGAAAGAATGTAGATTGATGGTATGTATATTAAGAGATCGGAGGGCAATTACAGAAGACTTGCAATATTACTTGTTTTTACATTTTCGTCAAGTCATCCTTAAAAGTTCCGGCATCGGTAAGAATTTTGAGAGCCAAACGATGTGTAGAAAAATGATCTTAGGGAAACGATTCAAATTCCCAAATTAATAAGTATCATTTTCTAGAGGAAAGCGAGTCACGTCTTAAAACTCGTCAGAGAACTGAACCGAACCGAACCGTTTTTATTTGTGGTTTTCGGTTTGGTTCAGTAATTCTTAAAGGAAGCCGGTTCGGTTTGCGGTTCGGTTCACCAGCTGGAATAAGCGGTTCGGTTCGGTTCAAAACCGGTTCGGTTCAGAACCGGTTTGCATCCCTGGTCCTAAACAGTTAAAACAAAGCTATTCGAAGTAATCCTAGTATGAGTTCGAATCTTTAAATCTTTTTGAGCTGGCAATTTGAAGTGTTGGTTGGTCATATAAAGTTAGTCGTTTTTCTGGTTTTCAACCAACCCGAAGAAACGGTTCAAAGGTGGTTTAGCTAATATATGGCATAACTCGTAACACAAAACGATTGAGCTTTGAAGTGGAAATTTGTGGTGCTGGCTGGTTGATTGATATTGGTAATTTTCCCTTTTTGAAATCAGACATCTAAGCTGGTTAAAAGCCATATCTCAGTTATAATTTAAGCTGTGTACCGAAAAGAACTTGAAATGAGTATTTTGTTCTCTGATTTGGTTATGCCAAGATTATACCATTTATACGCAAAAAACATCAAGATAAATGTGACTAAAAGTACTCTAAATTTACTTTCCTTAAATAGTTATCAGTTTAAATGAAATAAATGAGAGTCAGTAATGTCAGCGTCAAACAAAATTCTCACTTTAGATTCAATCAGATTGTCAGACCTGTTGAAGGTATTCAAAATGAATAAATGTTAAGTCAAATCTAAAGAGAAATGTTTGCAGCATACTTAAAAGGGCACTTATCAAGATACATTTTTGGTGTATAAGCATAGTAAAAGTCAGTTGTAGCAAAGCACATTGGTTCCTGTTGTATGGGGAGGGCGGCCAAAAATACTTCCAGTTGAGGTAGAGGCTTGAAACTTATCACAAAATTTTTATAAATTTGTAGTAAGATGATGTATAAAAATCAGCCGGATCGGAGCACCATATCATATAGCTGTCATATGAACGATCGGTCTGAAATCAAGTGTTTCTATGAAAAAATTTTTTGTTTTCCATTTTATTGCAACGTAACCTTGTAACTCTCCATTAAAAATACCTTTAAATATACAGGGCGAGCCTTGTGAAAATCGGGATACTTTTTTATATAGCTGCCATAAGAATAATCAGTCTAAAATCGTGTTTTTGTTGAAAAAATCATTTTGTTTTAAAAGACAAATGGCAAAAACGTGACATTAATTTAACTACAACAACCAAAAAAGTATTCAAGATTTTTTCATAGCTCATATGGAGACGCTTTACATATAAAGTAAAAATTCAACAAATATAAATGAAAAATGCAACAAATACAAATATGTAAGAAAGAAAAAAAATAGATATTTTATATAGATTCAACTTTGGCTTACATGGAAGCTTTCTTCGATCTTTAATGAAAGAATCAAAGCTTAAAAACAATCTGTTAAATGAATTTGTTAAAGTTGAGGTTAGGTTACCTTTTTGTGTATAGCAAGAGCCTGGGCACCTATCGGCAATTGAATGAAACATAATCATAAGCTTAAAATGTTAATAATTCTTATACAAAAAGATTTATTGAGTTGTGAGGTGACGGTCATAACTAAAACTCTAACGAAACACAGCAGAGACAAACACAGAACGTCCACAATAAAGTACTTAATACAATACCGATTTACACAAAACACAGCAGGAAGTACATATACTTTTTGTTGTATAAATATAGTTAATACCTTTATTTATAATATTAAACCCTTCCATCGCACAATAACTTTGATTTAAATGCTTTTTTAATTTTTTTATTGAGAGCTGTACTTGCAAGTTGCTCACGCTGCAAATGTCAAAATAATATCATGCTGTCTTTTTTGATGCTATTCTTGAAGAGAAGAGTAAGAACAAAACAAAAACAAGTATACAGTTTATTAAACTAGACCAATTATGAAGAGGTGTTGATACATTTAAAGTCAAAAGTTTAACTTTATCTTTTTTATTTTTGGTCTCTGTGCAAAGGTTAGTACTTGAGTTTCCCTGGTTTAAGTATAGAGTTCTGGATTTTCATATAGAGTTATCATTGTTATTTTTTGCGAGCTGTCACATAATTCCTCTAAAATTGGACACTTAGTGTTTTATAACTTCAATGGGACCCTACATAAGTCAGCCAAAGGGAAACCACTTGTTGATTTCAAAGACAGCTTATTCATTTTAGCAATGCCTAGTATAACCTTGCCGATATTTGTATATTTCGTTTTGTGTTATATGTATTCAATTACAGTTCCATGCTCAAACATTTATAAAGTGCATCGAAAAGTATGCAACATTTTGTTTAAAACAAATTTACAAACTAAAGAGACAATCTTATGAGCACATGAAACTTAAAAGCTCTTTCCAAATTGAAAAGCATTTCCAACTCTTCTTGGTTTTGCCATAAAAAATGACAGGTTGGGCGACAACGCCTCCCCAAATAGTGGGGCAATACTTTTTTTTTGCGTTCTACCCAGACACCGCAGACCACGAACCAAAAAACAAGCAACACCACAAAAATATATAGACATATGTACAAACTTATATACGGAACATTCCATGTGCATAGTCTTGACAAAAAATCTTAAGAGTTGGGACTAACAGATCGGCAGTTTGTCAAAATTCTTAGACCAGACAGCAGTGTCAAAAAAGAAATCGCATTCGCATTCCCGGTTTTTTTCCCATTTTTTCTTTCCCTCAAATAAAAATCAAGTAAGTTATGGAATATTTAAATGGCTCATTAGGGGATATCTTTTAAGTGGACAAATTTAATCAGCAAATATCACAAATAAAGCATTTCATACGATTTAAATAGTTGGCAAAAAGTTTCAGGCAAATATTCTTTTCGTTTTATGAATGAGAAATACATAATTTATTTATGCTTTGACAAGCTGGCTGTAATTTATAGCCTTGCTTATTTTCCCTACCTTCATGATCTTTGAATATCGGACTCCTCTTCCCAAAAGCATAAAATCAGTGAAATATTTTTATTTATTTTTTCTACGTCGCTTTTTTATGATAATTTCTTTATTTATATTCCGCGAGTGTGGAAAAGGCCGCTGGCCTGTGCTAACAATTAGGCAAAATAGCATAACCAAATGGTCGAAATGCTGAATCTAACTAGCTCAGTTGACTTACAGCACTCGTTGAAGCAGGGTTCATATATATAGTTCTGACAAAAGTTTTTTGAGCAAACTAGAATGCTAATAGGTCGCCGTTCGCCATGGCAACCGCTTACAAATCAAAGGAAAATATCCTTAAGCTAAGATACATTTGCGCATTGCTTAATATTAATTTCAATAACTTTACAGATTGGACAGAAAGTCATCGCGTGGCATGATATACGAGAATGAGGAGCTCAGGTTGCGTACCATCAACATAAATGCTGAAGTTGAAAGAGGTAAATATAAAATGTGTGAAAATCCAATTAAAAAGACATTAGAAAGTGGAAAAAGAAAGCAGCCAAATACACCCACACACAAACATACAGACAAAAGGAATCCGTATATAAATATATTTATAATAAAAAAAAAGAAAATACGAAAAATAAATATTTTCATTGCCAAAGCCAAAAGAAGATAAGCGAATGTAAACAATGAGATTTGAGGTGACTAAAGGTCTGACAGCTCTGCGTGATGCCCCACGTGCTGGAGGATTTGGCCAAAACATAATGAGAAAAATTAAGAAATCTTTGTGATATTTGAACAGGTCTTAAGGTGTATAGAAAGACTGGAAAACGGACTTAGAAAGGGAGTGGAAGAAGTAGAGAATTTATAAATGATTGATGCAATTGGGCACTACACTGTTCTTAGTTGTTTTCTATGGTAGCATCTTTTAAGTAGGCAATTGTATGTATATGCAGTGTCTTCTTAACCACAATTGTACAGAGTTTGATCAATACTGGAAATTTATCAAACAACAAGGCTGACTTGACAAGGCAGACAAGGCGAAAAAAATGTGTTCTCAGCATGAAGTTCGGTACTGCAGTTGCAGCTGAAAGCAGCACAGCTACTGCGCTGCAGCAGTGAACATTCCTTTGCTTATAACTTGAGTATCCTTCACCTGATCTTTAATACCCATTCGGAGGTTCGATACATAATCGTGATAACTAAATATGCCCTAAAGTTTTGTACCTTTCTATCTATAAAATTGTCGGAAATATGAAGTTTTATGTGACATTTGAATTGTGAACGCAAGAGCGCAAGCATAAGAAACTTCATTTTATTATCCATTGATGCACCCGGCTTACCTTAATGTTGGCAAAACATCGATAGTGGACACCATTCAAAGTTTTGTTAAAGTTTTATACATATTTTTAGCAGGGCTGCAAACCAAAAAATATATTCGGATCTCCGGTACACTGGTTCGAACCCAAATTTACGAATGGTTAAGGTTCAGAAATTTGAGGTTCGTGGTTTTCGTTAGAAATCCATGCTTTAATTTCTAAAGGGGTTCGGTTCAAGGTTCGGTTCACAGTAAAATAAAAGTCGGAGTTCCGGGTTTGAACCGGTTTGCAGCCCTCATTTTCAGATATCAAAATATTTTTTTGCTCAAAACAAATGTTTAATGTTTTAAGCGCAGATATTGCAAAATCTAGAAATGGATTGGTCGTCGCATTCTTCCGAAGCCTTTCAAGGTGCTGAAAGTTGTACGGAACTCCTCTCGATTCTACGATATTTAAGGAATGCCTGCTCTTTTTTCATTGTGCTCTGACGGATACTATTTTACTGGAATTTATAACCTCTCAGGACGTTATAGTCGCTAATTTGTTCACTTCACTGTTCACTATTTAGTTTTCTGTTTCTGTAACTGTTTTGAACGTTGTTTGGTCACTGTTTTGGGCACTGTATTGATCACTGTTTTGGTCGCTGTTTTGTTCACTGTTTCGATCACTGTTTTGATAGCTGTGTTGGTCATAGTTTAGTCATTATTTGGTCACTGTTTTAGTCACTGATTTTGTCACTGACTTTGCGACTGTTTTGATCTCTGTTTGGTCACTGTTTTGATCATAGTTGTGGTCACTGTTTTGATCACTGTTTCGGTAACTGTTCTGTTCACTGTATTGATCACTGTTTTGATCATTGTTTTATCACGGTTTTCATCAATGTTTTGGTCAATATATGGATCACTGTTTTAACCACTGTTTTATCACTGTCTTGGTCATTGCTTGGTCACTGTTTTGGTCGCTGTTTTTGTCACTGTTTGTTTACTGTGTGGTCACCGCTTGGTCACATTGTTGGTTGCTATTTTGGTCACTGGTTCCCTCCTTTTGCCACCTCTTCACCACTCAACCCACCTGCTTCTAAGCAAAAACACATCTGGAGTAACTCGTCAATAAGTTAGTTTAGGTTTGCGTCAACTGATCGACAAATCTCTATCTCACGTAGGCCTCATGGGCTTATTGCGATGCCATATCGCTCACTTACTTCATAACTCAAAAAACTCGAGTTTTCAAATAATGATGCACAAATATTCCCCATTTCGTGTTTTATATTGAAAATGTATATACTGCTATCTTTAATAGTCTCCGAGTGAGACTATGAAAATGTCGGAACATTATTTTCCAGCTTCATTTTCATCGATAAATCGATATATATCAGCTATTATACGAAGACCCTTTTTGTTGTATTAAAACATATATTCGAATTTCTTCAATGTGCATTTTAAATATAAAATATTTTCGTAGATTGACACAAAACTATAAAATCTATTTTGCTAGGTATAATCAATTGAGAACTTTCACGGCGACTTTCACAAATGGATTATTTCGAGTTATAACAGTGTTGAGTGTTAAGGGAGCGACTTATATCTCTGTTAAGCCCTATGACAGTGTTAAGTATTAAGTGAGCCACATGTATCCCTTTAAATCCCAAGGTTAAAACCATTGTGTAAACTAGTGCAGGGAGCTCTAGCTCGAATGTCTTCGGGGGATTGAATATTAGATGTTGTCCAAGTATCTTATGACGTCGTCTATAATCTGAGGCCACTTATTTAGAACTGCTGGCAGAGCTATTTAATCGAAACATATCCTAAGGGTCATCTGGATCTACTTCCATACAAGGAGCGCATTTGAGCTTCCAACCTTCTAGTGCTGAAATGAGGCTTCTGAATAGGTTTAGCAGTTCAAATCTATTTATTTGTAAAAATTGGAAAAAATGCTGGGGTTGATTTAATGAGCAGCGGACATATTAGGAATGACATGAGATCATCAAGAAGCAAGTAGGCGAATAGGCTATATAATTCATGAAAACTGGTTCCTGAAGCACACCTCCTTGGTGTCTAAACCAAGACTTTTACTTCACCTAGAGGCTCGAATGGCGATTGCAAACAAATACCGTGTTTGGGGCAAAGAGTGGCAGAAGGTCATCTTTACAGACGAAAAAAACTTAACTTGGGTGGCGTTGACAGCTGCAAAAGAATAGTGGAGAGATATGATTCATGTAAAAGTTTGGTAGAAGATCCGATGGGTGTATATCGATCTTCTGTACATCGAATTAATACAGTTTTGTGAATATTTCAATGGCGATGAGAGGACTTTTAGACCGGACAATGCGTCAAAACATAGCGCACGGTTGAATCTCAAAATGCACATATAAATATTTTCTATGGAGACTCTTTTTAATTCAAGTCTGATTAAAGTATAAAATTTCTGCATCATCTTCTTCAATTTCAGGCCAATCGGATATCAAGCGCTTGCGTCGTGAAAACGAGCAATTGCGTCGCGAGATCTGGACGCTGCGTGATGAGTGCGACAGGCTCAACAAGCGTTTCAAGCGGAATGAGCAGGAATATGCCAGTTGTCGTGGAAGTGGCGGCAGTGGAGGTTGCAATGTACCACGCTGCAGTGGCGGCCGCGGCAGTGGAGGTTGTGATGCTAACAGTGATGTGAGTAGAGCGTATTCCCTATTCCGTACACTTCTAAGACTATATTTTTCACTTCCAAGGATTCTGATTCATGTGATACTTGTCGCGGGGACGACGATGGAAACTGCAGCGATGATTGCTGCCAAGAGGGTGGCTCTTGTGTGCCCAATAAAGCACCACTGCCACCAGAAGTGCCAGTCGAGGAGAATAATGGCTCGAACAAGCCCGAGAATCAGCCCATGCATTTCGATCATTTGTCGGTGGTGTCCGAGGAGACGCTCAGTAATCCGGAACTGCTGCTGGCTCAACAGCATGAGCATCTGATGATCTGCACACCCGATCTCAATAGTTCGCAGAGTACTCTGCCCAGTTTGATGGGTCCACTGACACCTTTGACGCCAATTGAACTGGTGGCCAATCAGCTGAATGATTTGCAGGCCATGGTGCCGCCTTTGTCCTACTTTGAGAATATTCTGTCGCAGCACATGAACATTGGCCGCAATGCGGGTGAGTGTCTAATGAAGATGAAACCCTGGGCACGAACTGTTCATAAGCATTTCTCAAATTTGCAGCTCTGACGCCCACACCAGAATTGGGCACCAGTTCCAGCACCACCACAGGCAAAACTATGCGTCACACCAATGGCTGGGACTACAATCTGGAATCGCCCTTCACCCAACGCAAATACTCGAATCCCTCATCACCATCCCGCTCACCACCGCCACCCGGTCCGTTGACCACATTTGTGCCCACCTCCACACACCAGACCATGCCCAAGATTGCCCTAAACGCCCCGCCCCTGGGGCACGAGATGGGCGAAACGGTGGCGATTACCACAAATGCAACGCAACAAGCGCTCAACAGTCCCAAACATTTTTTTGCGCCCATCAAGCCGCGCCTCAAGCTCAACACAAAGCTGGCCAATCAAGGACAGGACATGCTGCCACCGGGCTCACCGCCCCCGCCATTGCGCGACCCGCCGGACATATTTGTGAACAATGCTTTGGCATCGCCCTATCAGAGACAGCAGCCACAAGTAAGTCCGCGCCATCGTTCGCACTGCCAGCACACGCATCCGCACGCGCATCAGCATCGCCAGTGTCCAGGCCAACAGCACGACCCCCGCTCGGATTGCGCCCTCCACCGGGCGGTTGTCAATGTGGCTGCTGCCGTTGGCCTGGGCCTTGGTGCTGCCAATGCGGGAGTCTATCCGGGCAGCGTGG
This sequence comes from Lordiphosa fenestrarum, assembly GCA_035044985.1. Taxonomy (NCBI): domain Eukaryota; kingdom Metazoa; phylum Arthropoda; class Insecta; order Diptera; family Drosophilidae; genus Lordiphosa; species Lordiphosa fenestrarum. The sequence goes on along the minus strand of JAWNNO010000100.1, from coordinate 26,408 downwards.
TTGACATCTACACCGTTGCCCTTGCTAATGCCGCCGCCGTCGCCGCCGCCGGGGCTGGCAAATCTGCCTCTGCGCCGCCAACACCGCTGCCCCTGATTCGCTCCATGGAGCCCATCTATGCAACCGCACATAAACGTTGCCAGACCACTTGTCTGTCGGCCACTGCATTGACCCAGCCGGTAATGACCGCCACCACCAATTCCACCAAAACCACAATGTCACCGGTGCGCTTGCCAACGGCTAGTGGCAGTGGTGGTGGGTGCCAGATCAACGCTAGCAACGTGAATGTGAATAATGGCTGTCAGGTGAGGGAATGGGATCTGCAAATGCATTTTGGATCAACCCATACAGCCAAATCATTCGATGTTTGATGTTCTAGATTCTAGATGGATGTATTCAGTTGTAGAAGTCATTTCTTGTATCATTTTCTAGACTTTAGTGTGTGTGTTTTGTGTTACCTAAGAGTTGATATCTCCAAAAACTCTTTATTAGCTTCTCCGTTTGTTGAAAAATATTTGGAAAAATTTAGCAGAGCTACTAGTTGGGATAAAGGAATTCTTTCAGGCCACCCTTATAGAATTTTCTTATTAAGGAATAGGAAATTGTTTTGATCTAATCCTTATGAAAGGAACTTATGGAACTCACCATACGAAAACTCAAGCGATTTATGGGTAATCAAAGAACAGAATAGAATTTTTGAAGTTTTTTCTAACTGACGATATCCAGTAATATAACTTTCCGAAAAGATTAAAGGCAAAGCCCAGACGTTATGTTGAAGAATAAGGTTCAAAAACAGATATCAATTACTGTGTGCTTACATTAAGTTAAAGCGATGTCAAGTACAACGGTTTTACTTCAAGTACTATAACTTTTTTCTTTAATTCTGAAATACATGATCTAAGAATGTTTCGGCATATAATAATAGGATTTCGAACTATTTTAAAATCATTTAAATGTATTCTAAGAAAATGTCAGTATCCCTATAGTTTGGCTGCGGCATTAACGAATCCCCTAACTCTTTGTAGTAAACACTTGCAACCAGACCAATCACCAGTTGAGTAATTGCCTTACAAATTTTTGTATGGGAACCATTCGAAATGACGTCGCATTACCGGTTGTTAGGTAGGTGATGGGCGCACACTAAAGTTCATTAAGTGAACTGGCGCTGTGATGCATCACCTGTCGTTAAGGGGGGGGGGGGGGGGTAAGCTTAATTCGCACGAAAAAATGCACTTTTTTGTGACGACACAGTTAAAATCTCTTTATTAAAACTAAAAGCACATTCAAGTATGACATTTAAAGAATGTTGTATACAATTTTTACGATGAAATATTAAAAAACACGGCAATGGCAGCAAATATTCGAAAGTCTCTCGTAAAAAAGGTGAATTGCGGTGCCCCTCATAACTTGGTGCTGGATCATCCGAAATCAAGAAACCAAAGTATATTCGTTAGATAATAGTTTTCCCCAGGTAACGCTGTCGAGTTTTTTTCGAAATTTTAATTTTTCTCTTTTTTTGAAAATTTTGAAGTGGAAAAAGCGTTTTTTTTTTTGGAACAAATTGGGCTAATTTGTTATTGAAGAATAAAAATTATTAACAAATTTGAAAAAAACTCGACAGCGTTACCTCGTAAATTATGTTCAGAAATAGTGTGCAAAATTTCAAAATGATCGGTTCAGTAGTTTTTATGTTATGAGGGGCACCGACTTTGAAAACGTGAGTTGAGGGAAAAACGCTTTAAAGTTTTGAACACTAAAAAATTTGTACGGTACCTGAAATGCGACAGGTATAAAAATACTCGTAACTTCGTCAATTTTGCTCCAATCGACTTGAAATTTTGACACAATATTCTTAACATTTTAGGCATTCATAAAAATAAAATAAAAATGTGAAAAAAAATTTAAATAGCTTAACAACGGACAAACGCTCAGGGATATAATAGGAACATTTTCGAGCTCTTTTAAAATCGTTTTGATGAGTTAAGCAAACAAAAACTATATTGAATTCTAATAAATTCTAAATTCAACCTCAATACATACTTAAAACCAAATGAGAGCACATTAAACAAGAACCTAATGTACTTGATTTCAGCCCATAAAATAATAAACCTCTGCCCAATGCCGACAAAGACCTAAAACTGAAAAAGGCTGGAAAGATCACATTGCTATGATATTGAGTTATAGCTGCAGATATAAAAGAACGGTGTTAGAGTCAGTTGGGAATTTCAAGAACAGATTTATGTCAATATTGCTTGAGTTCCGTGAGCACTTTTGGATCTTGCAGTTGAAGTCAATTTTTTACTCAAACCAAGTTTTTGTACTTGAATTAAGAAGGAGCTTTGCTTACCCTTGCAAAGGGTATTATAATTATTATTTATAATATTTATTTCCGACCCCATAATCTATATATATTCTTGATCAGGGTGACAAGCTGAGTCGATTCAGCATTGTTCGTCCGTCTGTCCGTCTGTCTGTCTGTTTCTACGCGAACTAGTCTCTCAGTTTTAAAGCTATCGAGCTGAAATTTTGCACAGAGTCTTCTTTTTGCTGCACACTACTAATATGTCGGAACCGACCGGATCGGATGACTATATCTCATACCTCCCATAGGAACAATCGGTCGGAAAACTAGTTTTAGTATGAAAAACTTTTTTTTTCAATGGAAACGTCTCCAAACTTTGTAATCGTACGTTTTCTATGTTTTTTTATAATTCTACCAAGTTTTATTAAAATCGGACAACTATATGGTAAAGCTGCCATACAAAAGATAGGTCTGAAAAACAGTCTTAGTTAGAAAAACTTTTTTGTTTTTAATGGTAGCATCCTGCAATTTTGTATTTGTTTGTTTCTCGTGCCTTTACATAATTCTACAAGTTTTTGTCCAAATCGGATGACTATATCATATAGCTCCCATACGAACGATCGGTCGGAAAATGGGAAAAAGAGTATTTTCTTAAAATATTCAAGCGAGCACTTCCAAGGGTATAAAAACTTCGGCACAGACGAAGTTAGTTTAGCTTTCTCGTTCGGCTTCCTGCAGGTACGAAAAGTTACTGATTCAAGCACGTTTGTTCTCGTTTTAAAAATATTTGATTGAAGTTCATTTTTAATTTATAAATGTTTTGTACTTAAATTTAGTAACTTCATCTACAAATTTAACCTAATACTTAAAATATAATAACCCTGCAGTTCTACGTTTCAGTACTGAATTTGTCAAGGCTGATTCGGACCTGAAAGGTATGAATGAAAGCCCTGAAGTCATGCCTAAAATCAACAGAGGTCATGAAGTAGTAGGACATGCCTGTGTTAAGTTCATGGCTGAAACTGATATAAGGGCAGGCCTGAATTCATGACCAGCCCTTCCATTTCAGGGCTGATTCAGCTATGATACAGGTCTGAGCCGAACTGAAGGGTAGTTCGTAGCGCCCACCGTATTTAACTTAAATAATATGCATTGAATCTGACAGGTTTCTAAACTCGGTTTCAAGCGATAATGGTGGACATTTATATTATATTGTGTCTGTTTTTCAGTTTTTGTGTCATTTAATGATTCGTCAGTCACAGCAAATGGATTAAAATATTGTAGATTCGAGTAGTTCTAAGTTCAATTTATAGATTTCTGTCGAATAGATTCTGGTTATAATGAATTCAAGGGTATCAAACGATTGCGGCTTATTGACATTGACTTGAGACTTCAAAAACAACTTCACAAGAATGAGTCTAGCGGTGTTAATTATATTATATCAAAATATGCACAAGGCACTGTTGCCTGGTCAACCTCTTGTAGGTTTGAGTTTTGCTTGATTTGATGACATAATGATGAATTCTGGACCAAAATCCCAAAATTTTTAGAAATTTGATTACTTGGACGTGTTTCTCAGTTTGGTAATTTGGCATGAGTTAATATAGACAGCAGCAAGTAAAACACAAGCCGCTCTCGTTTGTTATCAACATTTCACTCTTAAATGTTATATTTTACCTATAAATTATACATGAATCTTTAGTTCTTTGTTTTGTAAGGCCGCTGTGTGTTAAATAGAATCTCCACCATTATAATCATAGCGCTTGGTCCCAACCCAAACCCAACTAGTGATTGCCCATTGCTTACCAATGCTTTAGACAAATTCACTTAAAATCCACAGATTATTTCAAATTTCTAATATTGAAAACTTCTCTACCCCCCACAGACTGACTCTGTGAACCTAGAGTCCATACTGAATGACATAGAAACTATTTCAGAAGATATCCTAGCCATACAATTGGAACGCAGTAAGTCGCGTGACAATCTCAACTCTCAGCAGGACAATGATAAGGTGAAAAAACCCTATCGCTCGGAGATGAACTTGTATCTGCAGTATGATGGCACAAATCCCACTAACTCACCCGCCACAGCTAACACAACAACTACGTCCAATTCCAAATCCACCGACTCTGGGAGTGGTGGCAAGCTAATGCGACGCACTCGCTCCCTGGAACGAGAGCATACAGATAGTCCAGTACCGCACATACCTGATGCCATGGCACCATTTCCAGATAAATGTACATATCTGGGCTTTGAGCAGGTCAACCAGGCGGCAGTCAGTCAACAGCAGTCACCAATTGTGGGTCAACGTCCACCGATAAGTGCCAAGCCAAATTTGCCTGTTAAACCACCGCCACCTTTGCCACCGGCCAGGAGGCCGCCAGCAATGCCAACAGAACCGCCACCACCACCTCCACTGGCCTCGGCAGTGGGACTGTCACCCAACAAGAGTCAGTTGTACAAATCTCTGGCCTCGGCAGCGACGGCTAAGCGGGCCATCTTTCGGTCCTCACCGTCGCAAACTCAAACAAGATCTCTGGATGTGCACACGGCTGAGAATGAGGCGGAAGGTGATGATAAGGGAGAGGCGTCAGTGGAAAATGCTGAGGTAGGGAATAAACTATTAAATATCCACCTGGTTTTACTCATCATTTCCATTCTCCGTTTTCCTAGGCGGATGAGGCAGCCAAGCGTAAGGCACGTCGCGTATCCATTGTCTGCGGTTCGGGCGATCACCAAGTCACCAGCACTTCCCAGCCCGTGACCACAGCACCCACGGTTACAGCCAGCTGTGTGGACTTGAGCACCGTGCTTGCACATCCCAGCATCAAGGCCTTCAAGCAGATTAGTCACAGTACACCCAGCTCACCACATTCCTCGCGCCGGCGCACCAACAGCAACACAATGACAGCACCAGGAGTAGCAGCTGCACTGGCAACGCATCCTGAACTAATGGCCACCGCCTCGGCACCACCGAGCACCACCCACCATCATCATCATCGTAAGGAGGGTAGCGATCCGGCACCCATGACGGCGACTGTTAGCCGCACAAAATGCTCGCGTCGTCACTCCGAGGGCACGGTGCATAATGTGCATCGCATCAGCAATTCCAGTGGCGGTGGTGGAGGACATCATCATCATCATAGTCATAGTCATCATCCGCTGATAAACCATAATCCACATCATAGCCATCATTCGCATCAGGATAGCAATCATGAGACGGTTACATCGCTATCAGACAGAAACTCAAATAGTTTCGCCTCCTCCCGGGAGTCGTCCACTAGTTTTAGTATGCGTTCAAATCGCAGGAAAATTTCAATTAGTTCGCATACGGGTGGCAAGATACCCTGGTGTGGGTGCTGGGGTAATGGTTGCCTCTAAAAGGAGAGAGAGAGAGAGCGTGGGAAATGAAATCAGTGGGGGCCGTCCAATATTAATAGAACATCATTTAACCTAAATTTGGCGGAGCGTAATGAAGAAGTGACCAGGAATGACAGGTAAGCGGGGACTGTTTCTGTCGAAGAGAAGGAACTAAGTAAGAGACTTCTAAGAGAGTTACTGAGTTACAACTGTTTTGCAATACTTCTTGCTCATTTCTAGTCTCCCCCGGTCACTTTTTGACTCCATCAGCTGATGCAACCGTTCACTAAAACTAGTCAATTCGTTGTTCAATTCTTCGTCACTTCCATATTCCCTTGGTTATTTTGCCCCAGTCTTCAAATCAAGTACAAAAAAAAAAACAAACACCTTCCCCCAGAATTCGAATCATTTAACTTTTAGGTAAAAACTTCTTTTCAAATTAATCTCAATAAAATAATTCCAAAGCGGAAATTGATGCAATTAATTACATTTATTATGTTTGTACATACCATTACCTTTTTTTTTACCATAAACTAATTAATTATAGCATTTAATTTTATCACTTGAAGAATTGTAAATTATAATTGTTGTCCAATAGAGGAAATATATTTAAAAAAATTTGAGCCTTTTTTTGGGTAGTCGAAGAGGCGGGTTTTCCATATTTAAAGAACTCTTTATTTCAGTTTTAATTGTCTCATCGTATGCCGTCTGAGGAAATTACCACCAAATTATTAACTAAGTGTGTAAGTACGTTTAAGCACACAAAATTCTTGCTTAGTGCCCTTTAAAGTATGCTATGCTATATAAAATTCATATTTAATATTAAACTTAACTCAACATTTTGTTGAATACCCAACAATCTGAGTGAATATGCAGTGTCCAATATCTATGCCAGACTTGCAATGGCTTCATTTAAATACACATAATAACTTAAGGAAATAACGTTTGCATACTTTGAAGGGCATTAATAACGGGCATAACGAATAATAGTCTGATATTCTCAAACTCGCAATTTATGCTTTAATTTGCAAACAGCTATCAATATTTCGATATATCTAAGATGCTCATTTTCTGCCGTAATTAAATTGAGAAATCGTTTGAGTTCATAAACCGAGCACAATCTGCCTTGCTACTTGACATTCATATGGCCACAATTGACAACTGCAAAGGAATTCAATTGGACATTCTGTTAGTTTTTAGTTAATTTGGCTTAAGTGCTACATTTTGGTCAATCGATATTGGAATATGTTGATGGTATACCATATTCCGTATCAGCTTCAAACTCAAATGGTTGCTTAACAGAAGTAATTTTCATGTTTGATATTCTGAGTAATTAAATGCTTTGATGGGAGCAGAGAATCAGCGAGAGTTGTGGTAGACGCAATGGAATACGGCGGAGCAAAATATCAGCGATTCTAAACTTTACTAACAATTTTCTTATATTAATGGTTTTTAGCCTACTGGTTAAGAAATACTGGCCTTTTATCTTCAATAAGCTTGACTTAATATTAAGAGATGTCTTTTCTAAGATTAATTTTAGATATTATATCAGAACTTAACGTTGAATTTGAAAAATTCCCAGCAGTTCTACGCCTCAGTACTGAATTCAAACCTGAACAGTGGGAATATTCGAGTTCATGACTGATTTCAGTTCTGTTTTCAGTACTTTCCATAAAACTGACTCATGATCTTAGTACTAAAATCATGCTTGAATCTAGCTTATATTATGACGTAGAGAAAAAACAAAATAGAACCAAGATTATAGTTTCGAAACTGAGTGTCAAAAGTTGACAAGTACGAAGAAATCTCAAACCAAGAATATAATAATTAGACAGCGGATTTTGCATATTTTCAAACAGATTTTCATTCAAGTAAGCCATACTAAATGTGCACAACACTATATAATGTGCTGACTTTTTACGTTAATAAAATTCCCAAAATTCTGCACTCAATTCCAAGATGACTTATGTAATTTTTTCATGAACTGGAACGCCGGCAAAAGTCAAAATAATGTGACAAAAATTGTTAAATACACATTTTTCCGAGTCTACTAGGATTAAAATCGGTTTAAAAATATGCTAAATCCGCTGTCTAATAATAATAATAATTATAATTTAATCAACAATCGTGAATTAAGATCATTTATTTTCGATTTTAACATGAAACAATCTTATTTAGAGGATAATACCAAAGGTGTTAAGTTTCTGCATAAGTGTGTAACAGCCGAAAGCAGGCATCTTCGACACCATAAAGTTTCCATTTTCTTGATCACGTTTATTTTTCATTTTTGCCAAGCCTTTTCCCGCCTGCTCAATGTGGAGTAAAGTCATATTTCTCACAGTTTTAAACATAGACGATTCGTAACTTCTGGACACATTTAGTAATCAGTATTATTTGAAGATCGGATGAACGATAGTCGAGTTATAGGGAAAACAATCATTTATGCTGGGCAGCACCGGCTGAAACAGCGATGGGCACCACTTACAATTTTTGGGAGTTACAGACTATGCAGTAGTCGGGCTTGACCAATTTTCTAATTTTTTATTGTTACTTTCTCGAAAAAAATGTACAATCTATATTGTTTTCTCAATGCGAGTGGTCAACGGCATTTTAACATTTTTAAGGGTTATCAAACTTCTCATTCTGTGGAAATTCTTAGCGAAATTTGTAGCTCAAAACTAGTACCAAATAGATTTTCTGTTCATTTCATACATTTCTTCACGCTTGACATGTAGGTTGTCCAAATAAAGACTTGGAATTACAAATGTTAAGTGCTACCAATCTTGACGAAACATGTTGTTGAACACATTCGCTCATGGTCGCTATTCGCTTCCCAGCATTAAGTGTAATTGACGGCAATACCGCGCGAGTGGTAGTTGGTCTTATGAGCTATGAAGCTGGCTTTCGTTCTTAAGTTCCTGTGACAAGGCCAATGAGCTCTAGTTCCAAACAGGGAAAACTTAAAAAAATGTAGTCTGTAAGTTTTTCAGAAGATACCTACCCACCAATCTAATCTCGCCTAGTTAAGATTACTTTCTTTGTATAAATAGTTGTATTTAATTTGTTTCCTTTTCTGTGTCATGTCCTATATAAACGTAATTGGTGGAAAACGCCTGTCGAAACGTGTAGAAAACATATATTTTCATGCAGATTTTACAAATTTGGTGGTCTTCATTGAAGATATTTTGTACTTTAATTGAGAATGCGCTGTCTTAAATTTGTGTCTTACTGTAAGTACTAAAAGTTCTTGATTCATCAAGGTATCTTCTCATTTCTTAAATATTAACATACATACGTTGGTTTATCGAGCTTACCTATACCATATATATTCAACTTAATTTAGGAACATCCTGCAGCGCTTTTTCGTTAAGTGTCGCTTCCAGGATAGATTCAGGCTCCTTTTGGTAATTATATCGATAAGTTTTCAATCTTGTGTGCACATAATCAAGTCAAGCGTCGGCTGTGGTGGCCAATACACATTCAGGTTTAGTATGTACATTTGCATTGGAATCCCCAAACTTGAAGTGTGCATATATGTGTCTGTAGAATTAGGTTATCAAACCGAGAGACTGGCTGGACTAGACACCACATACAGCTGCTGAGAATTTAAAGCTCTAAGTAAGATTGAAAACTACCTTCAAGATTGATTTGATGGGAGAACTTTTATGAGCGAATTAACGAGTTCACTACTTAAACTGACTTAAGTAAACTGAAAAGTTTCCGTACAATTCAACATAATTATGAAAGTAAATGCTGTGTTTTTTATTTCTCTTTCCAAATGTCTTGGCCAACCCCTCTGCAGTTTCCTTCAAGTCCATTTAAAACAGTTTTTTTTCTATTTAACATTTTCAATTTCACACTCGTTAGTTGCACATTTTCCATGCGCTTAACAACAAAAATAAAAAAAAGAGCCTGCATTGCGTTGGTGTGAACAAAAACCGCATTTGCCTGGACGGGAAGTGGCTGTTGGAACTGCAACTGAAATTGCGCAACAAGCGAAAACATACAATATGCAAATTAGCCACAAATTAAGGTGTAAAAATGCATGACACACAAAACGCCTCTAGGTTATGCACGAAACAAATTAAATTCCGCCATGTAACTGTGCCAAATTACGGGTTCCTCGGGCGGCTCTCAACCATCCACTGTTTATTGAAGACCTCCATCGAGCACTGTTGGACACTGGCCAGCTGCCAATCAATTTCATTTTAGAAATAACAAGTTTATGGCATCTTCGTTAAATCTAACGCAGACAGCAAACTTTTCCAGATTGCCACGAATTGGATTTTTATTGCAATTGTGTTTATTTTTCGATTGGCTATCTGGTCACTGGACTGTTTCCAGATGCACATGGTCGTTTCGCTCCGAACATGAGAAATCAATTTGTGATCATTATGGGTTTTGTTTATTTGCCAATGAAATTAGCATTGAGTGAACGGCCATAAAGGCTAAGTGAATGCCAAATTTATGGCTTTAGAAAAGGACAAACAAAAAAAAAGAAAAAGAATTAAGACAAAAAAATCTACATGCCCCGGGTGAGGCTCGAACTCACGACCTTAAGATTATGAGACTTACGCGCTGCCAACTGCGCCACCGAGGCCTTGTGTAGGTGCCAGCTTCTAATCCCAAAACACACAGAAAACGAATATAAAAATATATTTTTAGTCCACACACCCCAAATGACATTTCCAACTGCAACCGTAACCAATATAAATTACGATTTCATGGCCACAACGCAATTGAATTGAGGATGTGGGTCGAGATTGGGCGAGAGCTGGCTTCTGTTTGTTTTGAGCTGGGAACTGACACCAATCACTAATTGCCTCTAAGGGAGGCGCCCGGAGGGGTACGGGCGGACAATCTGTTTACAAACCATTGGTTACATTCACCAGTCCACATTCACATTGCCATTTCCATTTTAGAGCTGGCCAATCTGCTGGCACTTAACACTCTCTGTGGGTTGTTGACATGGAAACTGACTTAAGGTTAGTTTGCAGCTTGCTGCCGCCCGTAATCCGGAATGGAACGCAAACTTCGCTGGCCCAGCCAAGTTTACGACAATTTGCAGAGTCATAAACTCGGTACCCAGCGGGCGGACAGTCGTCAGTGGCGCAAGGAAGTTTTGTTTCGGCTGAGCAAATGCTGGCACATGTATGTGTGCGGCGGTCCTCTCCATTACCAGCGACGACTTTATGTTTATGGAAATTACAATTCCGGAGTGCAAAATATGATCAGGGTGCACCTACACCCCACTATAAACTTTCGAATTGTTAAGAATCTTTTGTAAGGCAAATAAATAGTGAAACAAATAAAACATACATCAAAGTTCCATTTGCCGGCGAACAGGGAAAGGAAAAACCAACTTGGCTACACGCATTTCCCGTACAGAAACAATGTTTGTCATTACGATGAGGTCGTTAGAGTGCCTGTGTGCTGGGGTGTACCTATATATTATTTTTGAAGCTAAAGCATCATTTGCATTTGACAATTGCGCGCCAGTGTTGTAAAATGTTGCAGTGTGGATAACGTATAATGAGACATGGGCTAACATTAAAACACACACACACACATGCTCTTTTACAATTGAGCTGGCACCATGGGATGCAAAGTGTTTAAACCTCTAGCAATCACTTAAAAATCACAAAGCGATTGCAGACGTCGATTGCTCGCCTGCTGCGTCGATTTTGCAGATCTCACTAGCCTCAACCGCTCAACTTGTTTATTACTCCAGCCTGAAAAAAGCACAACAACATCCAATTGTTCTTGAATTTTCATAAATTTAACTATTTAAATCAAGCTAGATTCTTTCTAAGTTTGGTGCTTTTAGGCACGATGCAACAATACAGGTGGGGCGGTGTCAGTGTGATGCGTACTTTTGCCAAAAGCTTACGCTACAAAAGTACGCGCAGCAATGAACGTGAAGGTACTTTGCAGAGAACTCACACTCATGCCACCTTACCTCACTTGCTTTTATGCGAGAGGAGTATGATGAAGAAACTGAGAGAAGAGAGCCAGCACATTTGAGAGAATAGCCTTGAGCCCGCTCTCACAGCTTTCGTTTTTTATACACAGAAAATAAAAAGGGGGGAAAAATCAATCCCAAAAAAAATTGATTGATTGAAAAGTCGTACTAGATCTGAGATATCCGAGATCAAGTCAATCTTATTCGTACTTGGATTGAAAAAATCCGGGATTGACCGACTTCTGACAACGTTTGGTATTAATTTAATCCCGGATGTCTCGAATTTTTTTCTGTGTAGGAGAAGAGTGTGGTTGTGTTTAGAAACTATCGAGTGGAGAGCGCCATCCATTACGCACTTATGTAACTTTCAAATTCCCAAGCAGTTATGGCAGTGCTGACAGTTGACAGTTGATGCTGCAGTGTGTTCTTCGAGAAAGCTTAAACATGTGCTGAGCCCTATAGCTGCATTCCTCACTGTTATTTATCGCAAAGTCTCACGTGAGGGCGTCGGTGGAGTCGGTTGAGATGCCGCCTTTCGTGTAAAGCATGCGGTCTCTGGTTCAACTCCCCGCCGGGAACGTAAAGTTTTTTATTTTTTCTTTTAAATAGCGAGCACAAAATGGTCTTAGAGCATGCCCATGCCGTTCGAAAAAATGTTCATAATATGAAAACCACTGTTCACGATTTACGAAAAAAACGGGATTACTCTACTTTTGTCAACGAATGGACTTGATTGCGGTAGATTTTGAACGGATTTTTTTCTGAGCTCTTAATTCTACAGTGAATGATCTTACTCTTGATCCTGATGAGCTTAAGATACAAGAACGCACATGCTTGGTTTTGATAGTGCACTATGTTCTTGATTCAAGATGGAGCCAACTTAGATTTGAGTTCGTTTTGGCACTGTATTCAAGAATTTGTCTACTTGATTTGAGAATAATTCATACTTGGTTCAAGTATTAAAGCTTTAGGATCAAGAAAATTGCTTCAATACTTGAACCAAGTACGAATCATTTCCAAATCAAGTGGTAAAATTCTTCAGACAGTCAAATTTGCATAATTGTATCAAAAACATTTATTCTTATCAAACTTCTGACACTAAACATTCTTGATGTAATTATAAAATGCTCTAGTTTTTACTCTCAGTACGCGCCTGCTATTGTTTCGCAATCTAAGAAGTATGCCAGGTTTTCCGCAATTCATTGCCATCGATTGCTCGCCTGATCTGTCGTTTCAGCAGCTTTCCGATTCGTTTGACAGCTTATCCGTTGCCTTCTCCTAAGCTTCGCTTGCTAAATAGTAACTACTTATGACACTCATTCGTCTTGCTTTTAAATGTGGCTTACGGCAAATTAGACTTTCGTTTTCTAGAAAAAATCACAAAAAATGCAATTTTTGGATTTATGAAGTCAATTTCTTAGAGCGTTTCCGTTCCGTGCAAAATTTCACCAATTTCTTTCAACCTTTCTTTCTTTCTGCTATATACACATGACTTTACGTTCTAAGTAAGCCATATCAGTCAGTTTTACCTTGACATTCGAATGACATATACACTCAGAGAAAAAATCAAGAAGATCGTGCTTGATATCAAGAGGATTTGATGTCAAAAGTACGGTAAGAATGAAAATTCTTGGATCCAAGAAGAAAATACTGAAACCAAGCACGGATTTTCAAGCACGAATATTCTTGGTTTTGAAATCGTGCTTGCCGATTCATGCTTCAATTCTCTGGGTGTACTTCTCTATCTACACAGAACTACAAGAGTGCCTTACGTTTGTATACATTTTAATTTAATTTATTTGCACAAGCCTGAATGTTTGTTTTCTTCTCCGATTGGGGGTCAGCAAGCAAATACAAAAGGGCATACAGTATCTGGTCCTGTAATGATGCGTTATGAGGCCAAGTGGCTATATTCTTAACTATGATTTGATAGCCAAGTCATGCGAGCGGTTGATAGTCATGTGCACTATGATGCAGATGTCCTACATATCAGTCAATTGGCATAGGAGCCCAGTTACTTCATACCTCTTGTTTCCTTGAATCTGCACTGTCTAACATTTTCACTCCAATTCCATGGTGCAGCTCTTGCCAAAGCACGACAAACTAACACCCTCACACACACACACACTTACAAAATAAGAAGCCGGGATGTAGAAATGGCATATACATAGACACCTCCTGGCAGATGCTAATCCAGTTGCGCTTTTGTGTCAGCTCTTGTTGTCGCATTGCTGGGCTCTCGTTGATAATGGCCCCGAAGCTTTATTGTTCCTTCAGACAAACGCCAGTCAAGCAGCATCCCCTCCCCCGCCGTCGCATTACACACGCCACTTGGCAAAACTCATCTCATTAAGCTTTTCATGTGCACAAATTGAAGTTGTACTCCAATTTGCATTTGCTTCCATTTCAAGGCAAAGCTTTTCTTTGAATGTCGTATAATTGGTAGAAGGGTGCTTTAAAGCCCATGTGGGCCGGCAGCGGCAATCTTTATACAAATACAAAACTACAAATAACGCATCATTACAGGACCAGATACTGTATGCCCTTTTGTATTTGCTTGCTGACCCCCAATCGGAGAAGAAAACAAACATTCAGGCTTGTGCAAATAAATTAAATTAAAATGTATACAAACATAAATTATTTAGAAGATAATGTACTTGGGGTCAGGCCACCAACCGACAAACCAACCGGCTTACTACCAACAATAACCAGCAATAAAAGCAAATTCAATAACGAATCCGAGGCAACCGGCAAGACAAATAAGCGAGGCACCGGCCAGGAGTCCCAAAAGTGAATTCCGAATAAATCACCGAAAATGAGAACCACCAGCCGGAGGATGGAGCTGGATGGCTGGGAATGGAAAAAGAAATATATATGTATGTATGTAGGCGATGCGGCTTGCTTTCTGTTCGTTTCATTTCACTTTTGTTTGTTATTTTCTGCTTTAGTGAGTTTCGTCTTGCTGCTAAGTCATTCCATGAGAATAGTGAGCAAAAATTTATTGAATTGGCCGAAATAGATTGGTAGCCGGGCGAAAGTGTTGGCGTAATTGAAAATGGCGGAGACCGGCGAGTAAGGAGCGAAAAATGTAAGAAACAAGACATTTTGCATTTCTCTCTCTCGTGTAATGTGAGGTAAGTAGAAAAATAAGCTGCTTTCTTGGGGTTTTCCATGGCCCAACAACTTATTTAAATGCAAAACTCAAGAAACTGAGCAACAATCGAGCTGCAGCTGCCTTTTTTTTTAGTTGGCCATACTTAAATCTCTGAGTTTCTTGCACATTCTGCTGTTACTCTTGGCCTTGCATTCAATTTGAATGTATTTAGGATTTGTGTTTGTCTGTGCAATTGTCAGTTATTCCACTGCGCAGGACTTTAGAGTGCTCGGCTTGTAAATGTACAATTTAAGTGAATATTAAAATCCCAAAAAATACTGAATAAAAGTAGATTGAAGTCAAGACTGGGTTGGATTGGACAGGGCTGGGAATTGGTTGACTCAGTTTATGAGTAACACTTTAATGATAATTCTCAAGGTAGAAAACCCCTTTTCTTGATAAGCAACAGCAGCAAACTGATAAATAAGGTTCTCAAATTATGTTCTAAGAAATAGTATTGATCTTTACCGGTTTGGGGCTTGATTGGTATTAAAACTAGTATGAAAGAAACAATGCTTAAAACTGTTCATCAAAATTTCAAGTAAGTATTCTACTTAAATATTAAATAACTCACCATTAAGATTAAAGTAAGTAAAATATAATATAAACATAAAGTAAGAAACCGAAAGCAAGTTCAAAATGAAGCCAGGCAAGTGACAGGATTAAAGTGTGTAAACATTTACTCAAAGGCTTTTGTCAACTTCCTAACTTGACGGCATGTGCCAGAAGCACATCTAACATACAACTTTTTCCACTTAGAAGAAATTGCAAAAACCTGCAATCTTCGAAAGGGGCAATGTCTGGCCTATATGACGGGTGGGGTAAGACCTCCCAACATGTGATCGAAGGTTATGATGTTGCAAAATCACCTTGTGGTGCGTTTTCTCATTTACTGGCCGTTTTGGTTTTAATATTTCGCTCATTTTCTATCACGAAACGAACGATTTTTGAAGCCTTTGCTTAACTCAAGAACTTAGCTTTATCCACTTATTGCATTTAAGGCTACATTAATCGTTTTTATTGTAAACTTTATAAATTTGATTGTGTTAGTCCGACGTCTCTTGGTTCTTGTTAAATGCACCGGAGTCACAACGACCCACCTGTGTCACGATGAGAGAAACATGACAACATTTCTTTGCGTAGGCGTTGCCCTCAATTTTTGGAACAGAACATTTTTCCCACACTCTTTTTATTCCCTTGCAGAGGGTATATTGAAATTGTCCAGTTGTTTGGCACGCGTAAAAAGAAGCATTTCCGACCACATAACGTATATATATTCGGTATAACGTATATAGTCTGTTTCTATGCTATCTCCTCCGTCAGTTTTAAAGCTATCGCCACCAAACTTTGCACGAAGTCTTCTGGTACTAATACGCTGCACATTTGTTGGAACCGGCCGGATCGGATGACTGTAACATACAGCTGCCATAGGAACGATTCGTTGAAAAACTAGTTCTAGTGAGAGAAACTTTTTTTGTTTTTAAAGCAAACGTCTCCCAACTCCGTATTTACTGGTTTTCAATGCTTCTCCATGATTCTTCCAAGTTTGGTCGAAATCGGACTTCTATATAGTATAGCCGCCATAGAAAAGAAAGATTAGAAAAATAGTCTGAGTAAGAAAAACGTTTTTGTTTTCAATGTAAAACTCTTTAAAATTGGCATGTATGTATTTAATAAACTTTCAAACAGCTCTACGAAGTTTTGTCAAAATCGGATGACTATAGGTTATAACGGCCATACACAGAAAAAAAATAAGATCAAATATCGAGTTGATCTTCCAATATAATTTCAAAAATATCAATTTTTAAATATCCAAGAGTTACTATTTAATATCAATATGATGCTGTAGTATTGCATTGATACTAAAAATATTATATTAATAAGTGAAATTCTCACAGTGATATGAAAAATACCCTAGTGACGTGATTTCAGATCAAAGTAGACATCGAAAATCTGATGGCAGAAAGAGACAAACAGAGTTTCTTAAAACAAAGAGAGACAGCTATAGTGCAACTCGAAAAAGACAAGAACAATGTTCATGTCTCTGCCGCAGCAAGTGAGACATCGAATACTCTTCCGATTTGTCTGTACTTGCTTTCATTGCTGATTGCAGTTCCCAACTGCTTAAAGCGGTGAGCGCATGGAGAGACAGTCAAACAGCGACAGTCATTAGCTTTTCGCTAATGACTACTGAACTACTACCTACTGAAGGTTGAATCGGGAGATTCATGAAACATTACTGTAAAGGCAACCAGCTCTTTTTGGTGTATATAAATCCATTAGTTGTTCAAGTTGTGAACAAACGAAACTTTTCGTGACCCCGAGCCAACTAATAATTATTCAAAAACATTCGAACCATATGCTATGGGTATTATAAAAATATAGCTTTGATATTATTAGATACACCATTGGTAATACATTAATACCCCTTTGATGTTTGATAAAACAAGAAAGAAAGTCGGTCAAGCCCGATTATAACATACTCTGTACCAAGAAAATTTGCGTTTTGATCATAACTCGAAAACCGTTCATCCGATCTTCTTCATTTCTTTGGCGGATCGATAAGTTATCCTAATAACTAAATATGTCCAGAAGGAACAAGCCCTCTATCTTCAAAACTGTGGGAGATATGACGTTTTATCTAAATTGAGGGGGCGGGAGGGGGCGTGGCCAAAATTGAAAATAAACTTGATCTGCCTGCAGACATAAGAAGCATATGTCCCATACATGTCAAACCTCTATCTCTTACCATCTCTGAGATCTGTGCGTTCATACGGACAGACAGACGGACGGACAGACGGACATGGCTATATCGACTCGGCTGTTGATGCTGATCAAGAATATATATACTTTATGGGGTCGGAGATGCTTCCTTCTATGCGTGACAAACATCTGAACAGATAAGCAAGTCAATAAGCAACCTTCCCCAAAAAGTATGCTACAATATTTAAGTCTTTCTAAAAGCCCACCACTATAGTGCTAGGCAATTATCCATTTGCCAGTTAAACTACATCAGTACTCTGTTATTTATTTAATGAAAATGACATATTCAATGCGACAAGTTTTCTCCTACCCCCAAACCAAACCAAACCAAACTGAAATCTGTCGCTCGTTTTGCTGCGCTTAGTTGGTTCTTATTTTTCGCCACCCGCTTATCCCTCGCCATAGGCCAGGCTTGCCGGCATGCCGTGTGTCCAGTGGGATGGGAGCCCGGCGGCAGGCAGCTGAAGTAAAGACGAAGTACTTGCCAAGTTCATAAAATATTCAGCTGCACTTTAGCCAACAAACTGCCGCTAAGAAGTTGCCTGCAATAATGTTATTTTCCCAGCCGCACCTTGAGTCGAGTCGGAAGGGTAGCGGACGTGAAGATGTGGCAAATCCAAGCGGTGCCAAATGGCAGATTAAAACGGTGTTAAGTTGCGGGCTGCCGGAGATTTCAGTTGCGGCTCGAGCGGCTCAGGGCGGCAAGTGCTTGAGATTACGCAAAGCGAATAAATAAGCCGACTCCGCGACTTTTGCGGGCGTGGCGCAGGCACATGCGATTTTATCTGCCCACTTTTGAGTTATGAAGTAAATGCATGAAGCCAGGGTACTGGCACTTGGCACTAATTGTGCTAAAATACCTGCCATTTCCTGCCTTTATTGAGGTCGACATTTGAATGTGGAACTCAAAAACAAGTCACAATTTATTACGAAAATGCAAAATGACTAACGACCAACGATCAAAAGCGTTGAGATACACTGGAAAATTGTGCGTAAGGTTTAATGACACCCTAGAGAAATAGAAATTGTAATCTAAGCTAAAAGAAATCGTTGTGGTCTCATTAACTATTGGAACAAATGGAAAAAGATTAGTGGATATTTGATTTTTGGTCGACTTTTATGCATTTTTTGGTTTGGTTTGTGAGAATAATTAGAGAACTTAAAGAACTTTTCCATTAATTCTACTATTTAGATCTAATAATAAAAAGTGTGCCTAATATTTTTACACCACTTTCAAGTTTATTTTCAAGTGTATGCAAAATGGTTTCAGGATTATAAGAGGGCGGTCGGCGACACCTTCAGCCATGTCATCAACAGCAACAGAAATGCTCCCCAGCTGAAGGACAACGCATGAATGCAGAAACGTCGTCGGCATTTGGATTGTGTAAACATTTTAATTTCTGCTGCAAACAAATGTGCAAAGCAGCAGAAGCTGCATCAGCAGCCACAACTGCCAGGCCAGGCCAGGCAACGGCAACGGCAATGTCACCTTGTTTTGTAGCTTCCAACCAAGTGGACCACATTCAGACTCGTTGACGTAAATGCTTTGTCTCTGCGTGCGACAAGCACCAAGCCAAGTGCGCTGGGGGTACCAAAACATTTCCAGCTTCAATTTCAATGCTTTCGGAAATGTTGAAACCAAACAAAGTTCGGTCAGAGAGGAAACAAGGTGTCCAGGCATAGAAAGTCGCATGCCAGAGATGTGATAAATGAATTATTGCACTTAGATCTGGTGCGATTATTATTGCGTATGGAACGAATTGTACATGCATAGAACCTGTTATCAGGGACAATGCCAACATGCAAATCGAATTTGGGTGTGGTTTGAAACTCAAAAATGTTGAAGCTGAATTTAGATTTACTAACCGGCAGTGCTACGACTTGAATGTAAGTTTCATTGTTGTCTTTTAGTTCATGTTCTAGTTTGAAACTTAAAAAATATGTTTTTTTGTAATATTTTCTTAAACGTTAAACAATCAAGCCTCGGCTTTCAGTTGCTACCTTTGCTGGAAGATCTATTTTTCGGCAACTGGCGCCATTCTGTCGCACAAGCAGCTGCTACGATTTGACGTGAGTTGCGAAAACAAACTCCAGCTTGGCTCACAAGCAGACTTTGCACTCAGTGTGTGCGTACGACACTAGGGTTATCGATAACATTTCGATTAATCATGTGACTGGCTTTTCTGTGACCTTTATACTGAGTAAACCTGCAGTTTTAAGCCGGCTCGAGGTCAGGTTATGCTTTCGCACAACAATAAATCGATACATCGATGGATTATCGATAGTTCTTAATTAAAATCAAGGATACACTGGGGTTGTCGATAACATTTCGATATTTCAATGGATTATTGATAGTTCTTAATTAAAATCAAGGATACACTAGGATTGTCGATAACATTTCGATACATCGATGGATTATCGATAGTTCTTAATTAAAATCAAGGATACACTAGGGTTGTCGATTACATTTCGATAAATCGATGTATCAATGGATTATTGATAGTTCTTAATTAAAATCAAGGATACACTAGGGATGTCGATAACATCTCGATAAATCGATACAACGATGGATTATCGATAGTTCTTAATTAAAATCAAGGATACACTAGGGTTGTCGATAACATTTCGATATATCAATGGATTATTGATAGTTCTTAATTAATATCAAGGATACACTAGGGTTGTCGATAACATTTCGATAAATCGATGTATCAATGGATTATTGATAGTTCTTAATTAAAATCAAGGATACACTAGGGATGTCGATAACATTTCGATAATTCGATACATCGATGGATTATCGATAGTTCTTAATTAAAATCAAGGATACACTAGGGTTGTCGATAACATTTCGATAAATCAATGGATTATTGATAGTTCTTAATTGATATCAAGGCTTTCTGCTCAGTTGTATCGCCTCTAATGATGAATGTTATAATATTTCTTTCACGTTTTATTAATTCAGAATATATTTATATGCTCGAAATTCTATAATTTATATAGAACAATTCCTTTAAGATAATCCACTGACCTGTTACTTACTGAAAACTGTATTGTGTAGAGTTTCACTCAAGTTTTTGTATTAGAACGGGCATTACCAACGATTCTTGCCTATGTAATTGTAGGAACGCTATCGAAAATCTTTTCAGAAACTTCAGAAATCTTTGGGAAATAACAATATGTAGGTATTTTGCGGGTTCAATACAGTAAAAAGCGATTTTGGTTTTCAAAATGTTGGATATTCTAGAAAATATTGTCTACACTGTGCTTAATTTATACATTATTCATCAACTCTGCTGGTATATTCCCACAAAGCTTGCTGCCCTCTTCTGTACCTGATTCGTTTAATTCTTCACCTGGCATCTCATGTTAGCAGCAGTGCCTCATAACATCGGATGTTTTGTTTAGGTGATTTGCAAGAGTACCTGTGGCATATTCATGTCACAGAACATCACCTTCTGGGCGGAGTCCAGGAGCAATGTCTCCTCTGAGAGTGTACGTCACAGAGACGAATTGTGCATGATTTATAGATATATTCCAAGTGCACACACAGTCCTTTAACCTTTTTATGTCCTCTTGTTGAGCATTGGTGGCATTGTAACTTAAAACGATGTTTTTTTGAGTTTCTAAAGAACGTGTAATATAAAATTGTTGGAATACCCCCAAGCCAGCGAAAAAACTACACTTTCTAGCAAAGTAAAAAAGAAAAAAAAGATTAAGTTAAAGCCGTCCCTGCCCGACTTCGATGCAGTTGTTGCTCAGGGAACTAAATGATAAATGGCCTTTTCCTTATGTTAATAAAAGAAGCATTAACATTAAAGTAAGAAAGTAAAGTAAAGAAAATAGCTCATGCTTCTCCGTAAAGTATGCAACATTTTAAATAACCTTTATAACTTTGCCTTTTATTATCCGATCTTTATGAAAACTGAAGATATTGATACGTCCTTCAGTCTGTCTGTCTGTCTGTGTCTCTTTGCCTGTTTAAACGCTTTAATTCCAGAGACAGCACGAGGCTGTGTGACTGAATGTACATATAAAATAAGGTCCAATATCTACAGATTCTTTTAAGTAAACATAGATCGGCTACTGCATTATCAGATAGAGCATGAGTATGTGGTTTTGTTCTAATTTTTTATGTTTTATATGATGCAAAGAACTGAAAATCACAAAGTGTGGGACTTACAACTGACTCATCTACTTAAACCACCCCTAATCTACCTTCACTCTAGCGGTATCTTCGCTAAGTATAAGTATAAGTACTCCTGAGAAGGAGCTGGCTTGAGGACCTGTACTTGATTGCTATTCAGAATTTGAAGTCGTTCTGAGCTGGCTTTGATAATTTCTTCTACGATTTTGCTAAAA
Organism: Lordiphosa fenestrarum; assembly: GCA_035044985.1. Lineage (NCBI taxonomy): Eukaryota > Metazoa > Arthropoda > Insecta > Diptera > Drosophilidae > Lordiphosa > Lordiphosa fenestrarum. Next base: position 4,505 of record JAWNNO010000100.1, on the reverse strand, counting down.
GGAGGCCAATTTGTTGACGAGCTAATCAAAATAGCCGTCATATCGTTGACTATGAATGATTTCCCGATCTCTGAGCTTAAGTCTTCCCCTTCAGCAGCGAAACTAGGACAGACTGTCGGCAGAGGATATGAGATGGAATCTTTTTGCAAACACTGGGCAGGGATAATGAGGAACATGCATTTTGAAGTTCATCGTCTTTTAAAATCCCTGCACATTGTGTGCAAAAATATGTCGCTATGTACTTTCTGCACAAAGTTCTTCGTATACCTTCGGAACCAAATTTGTAATCAAAATTATGTATCGATCAGCCAAAAGATTGCTATAGATCGGATGAGTGGTTGTCGAGCTACTGCAGCATCAAGAATAGTGCTGTGCCTACACTTTTGTCCTTCAGAAAGTACCAATCTGAGATTCTTCACAAAATAAAAAAGAAAACGTGGGCTTCTTTGGAAGGCAGCAACTATTCTGTGAGTGAGGGAGAGGTAAAGCTTCTGGCAGATCTAGGGTGATCCTAGCTTACTGTGTCCCAAGTCGACCCACACCACCTCGCCCCTGATAACGGAGCAATGCACTCGCAAAGCTGCTGGCTAACGTGTGCGTCAAACCACCGCAAGGACGCAAAGGGTTTGCGCATCGAGCTTGGTACCCACCATCTTATAAATACGTCAACATTGAAAACTGCGACAGAAAAGGGATAAATCAGCTGGCATACCACAAGAAATTTGATAGTTGCTTTCTTTCCCCTATTTTAAGAGGGCTAATGTGGTTTCAAGTAACAAAGTGCAACAGTCACACAGAGTTCTGCAAAATTGAGAGATTTAACTTAAGACAATACCTTCTTAGTTAGCATTTAATTAACATTTATGCAGCTATGTGCCAGCCGGCCATTGAATGACCATCTTTGTGTTAAACATTGTCTGGTTAAAGGTGTTTGAGATGCACAATTAGTTCCATTGTTCTGCCTTTGGCAAGTACCCAGCCTTTGTCTGCTTACTGCACTTCCTATTCACGCTCGTCACAGTTGCATCGTTAATCTCATGACTCTTGCAGTATTCACATTGCCATCACTAGGCTTAGGACCTTGCGAACAGTCTATGAAAATCTAAGCTTCTTGTACGTTTTCGTTCTCGAAATGCCCGTTTAGCTTGGACCCACTCATTCACTCACATTCACACACACACAGGGACTGCGAGGGACGCAGCTTCCACACACAAACAGAAGAATATGTTTTTTGTTCATTTTATGCCCTTTTCCACTGCCATAAACACGAACACCTCGATCCCCTACCCCCACCCCACAGCCAAACCATTTTCATGCAAAATGGCAAAACGAGCAGAAGACATTTGAAAACCGCATTTGGTTTCAGCACACACAATACATATTTGTATGTACGTGTGCTGTAATGTTTATATAAAATAGAGGAGAATGCGGCTGCAATGCTTTTTGTGAAAAATGGCAGAAATGCATTTCAAGGATACAATTACAAAAGCGAATGGTTTAGCGTGAGACGAAAGTTTGCTTTTGCATTTCGCTCATCCTCATTGCATTTGGCATTGCACAATTAATGTTGGAATTTTCCGAAATTTTGCGCCATTCGCCTTCATTTGCCTGACAGTTTATTATTTTTAATGAGGCATATTATAATCTGAAAGCTGAGAATGCCAGTTAGTTGGGGCTCCTGATGGCACGCTGATTTTGACAGCGAAATTAAAAACAGCGACAAGTTTCCATTAAAATATTTATTAAATATGCAAAAGTACAACGAAAAGGGAAGCTTTGTCATATGGCAAATACTTTCATTATGCTTTGAACTATGAACTGGAAATGAATTGATAGGTGAATGCAAACATTTGCTGGCTGAAAAAAAAACAAACAACAAAATATTGGAAATTTATTTCAACAACTTTGTATTGGACTGTAACTGAGTTTAATACCAATCAGCTCCATTTGATCAAACAATGCAATGTAAACATATCTTCTGGACATCGCTAAGTAACTTCAGAATGTAAAAATGAATTTACACGTATTGAACACAATTTGTTCTCGATAACCATTGAATGCATCCACTCGAACTTGACGGCTATTGGACAAGTGACATTAATGGTAAATAAATTACTTCAACAAACATTTCTGGCTAACTTTGAGAATCGTACTGTAAAGTTATTTGACTTATATAATGCCATCAGCTTACTGTGTGGACACCAAAAGGCCTAAAAAGCAATGAAAGATCGAATTCGTCCAAATCCACTGCGCATTTAGAAAAATCGTGTCACATGAGATGAATATAAGCAAAGACAGCAAGTCACGCATTATTAAGCGTGAATTGGGACTCAACGGCCAAACGGCCAAGTCAAAATCAAAAGCATTACATCTCCAGTGCGTGAACAATACTCACAGACGAATTGAGTTAACTGACGAGCATATTTTAGCCATAGAGGCGTCGTTCAACAATCTGAACGGAAGAGTGTATGCTGTGTCACTACAACAAGCGTCCAAACTTATTCCGAGAGTTTAGAAAAGTCACCATCCGACTATCCGGCACGATGGCAATATTTTCAGTTAGTTTCATTTCGAAGAAATAGTCACCTAGTCTCCTTTCTTAACTTTTGTAATGTCAGTTAAAGCTTCGAGCTGTAAACTTCCCTCTCGGTTCAGGAGTTAGAGCGTCGCCAAGTGGGGCCTTTTTCCAAAACACGTTACAAAAAACATAGCTTTTGAGCTCCTTAACTTATCAAATGATTGATTTTTAAAAAAATTGTTAGACTCATAGATCCATCAGTTACGGCCACAAATTATGGCATAATTACTTCGGTAATCTCTATCATTCTCTAACATTTTAAAATAAATATTTTTCAACAATTATTCTGATAATATTAGAAATAAGCTGCCAAAACGGTACGCTTTTTGAAGCGATAACAGCCATATATGTTTTGAGATCTTATAATAAGTTCGGATCGGTTAGTTCAGAGTTTGGGCGTATGTATATACCCTGCAGAGAAAGTGTCTGGCATAATACCAGAAGTACACCAGTCTCTAAAAAAACACGCAACTGGTTGCACTTCGTAACCAAATCAATGTATTGAAGTCGTCCATTTTACATCGGCATGTCATAGGCAAAAGACAATTGTCCCCAGCAGCAGCCATTTACAACCAGTTTAGTTCCAATTGTCCCTTTCTGCAGCCATTTCCAACCAGTTTAATTCGAGTTGGCAACATAAGCTGTTTGTGCTGTACTTTACAGTTAATTATGTTTTATTTCACAAGTCTCTTACTTTCTTCTCAACCATAATTCACAATACACTCATTGTCTTCATACAACCTTTTTTAAATTCACATTGACTTTGCATTTAGTTTGACTGAATCCTTGTTTTTCTACACTTTGAATTAATTTCCACTCAGTTTTAACTTAATCGGCTGCAGCTGCGCAGGTTAATAATAAACTTGAAAATAAACACGAAAAGCTTTGCCGTCTGCCGCTTCGCAGTTGCCCAACTCACCCGAATCTAGCTTTTTTGTTACCGGTTAAATTCTAGTTGCTTTACAACTAGATGTAGGATAATTTTTATTGTTGTCCGATTTTAATAAAACTTAGTAGAACTATAAAAAAACATAGAAAACCGACGATTACTAAGTTTGGAGACGTTTCCATTGAAAAGAAAAAAGTTTTTCATCCTAAAACTAGTTTTCCGACCGATTGTTCCTATGGGAGCTATGAGATATAGTCATCCCATACGGTCGGTTCCGACATATTAGTAGTGTGCAGCAAAAAGAAGACTCTGTGCACAATTTCAGCTCGATAGCTTTAAGACTGAGAGACTATTTCGCGTAGAAACAGACAGACATACGGACAGACGGACGGACGGACAGACGGACGGACAAAGCTCAATCGACTCAGCTCGTCACCCTAATCAAGAATATATATAGTTTATGGGGTCGGAAATAAATATTTCTGTGCGTTGCAAACTTCTGGGAAAATTATAATACCCTTTGCAAGGGTATCAAAACGTGCTGTAAGGGTATACAAGTTTTTTTCCATTCATCTTATATTCACCATCGGAAAATCCTGGCATGGAGGCTACAGAGGCAGAGCTGCAATGTCGTCTTAGTATTTCCACAAAGGGTATATTTTAATATCTTTCTTTTACTAATTCTTCTATTAATGCGTTGCGTCTTAAATATGTGTGTAGGTGTGCTGGAAAAGTGCTTCAAAAGAATCCCCCCTATACAGTTTTCTGTAGGACGATCACCAAAGCCCCCAATCGACAAGCTCATCAACACAATCCAGCCCTAGTGCTTCCTCCGTCTTATGGGTGCAGTGATGTGTCTTTCATAAGGTGTGTCCTTGTCACCGGACACATTTGGAACAAAGGAAGAAGACCCACTGTAGGAAAGATGGACCCCTTTGCAGTAAAGCAATTCATTCGACATGGCGTCGTCATTTAAATATGTGTGTGCGTGTGGCGAGGGTAGTTTAAATGCTTTTGCTTGCCGTTATCAGTTCGCTA
>JAWNNO010000097.1:0-12900 GCA_035044985.1 Lordiphosa fenestrarum | reverse complement strand
GTATAAAATTGAAAGTATGTTTGTATGTTTGTATATTTGTTCCTTATGGGCGTCTAAGCCGCTGAACCGATCTTCACAAATTTTTCACAGTATGTTCATGTGGATCAGGAAATTGTCATAGGCTATGTCTCATGTCTGTGACTTGGTCCAAAAACCGCGAAAATTGAAAAATTAAACCGTTCATCCGATTGCGAAGAAACTTTGGAGAATGTTTAAGTGCTTGCCCGGGAAGGCCTCTAAGTTGAAGAAATGGGCGGAAAATGGTCCAAAAACCGCGAAATTTGCAAAGTTCAACCGTTCATCCGATTGAAACATTGGGGATTGGTTAAACGCTTGCCAGTTAAGGTTTCTAAGTTGATGTAATAGAGGGAAAATGGACCAAAATCCGCGAATTTTGCAAAAAATTATACCGATCATTCGATTGCGATGAATTTTACGGAATGGTTGAACGCTTGCAAGCGAAAATTTCTAGTTTCGAAAAATCCGCGAAATTTCTAAAATAATCAAATGTATATCTATGAAAGCGCTTAAAGCTTAGATTAAAATCCAGCCTTGGGTAAATGGACGATGCAGATTGAACGGCTGAATTTTGATATTTTTCATTTGAGCTTAAATTATTATGAAGATTTCATAGACGGCAATTGTAGACTGGTTAATGGGAGGAGTATACCAAACTGTCAAAAAAGCTGCGAAATTAGCAAAGTTACAGTTAAAACTTTCATATTCTCACAATGCAAATACCCGGGCGACGCCGGGTATTCAGCTAGTATTGTATATGAAAAAGTTTGTATGTTTGAGTGTTTGTTAAACAATCACACCGAAATGACTGAGCTGACTTGGATGGCATTTTGCACACAGATAGTTATTAAGCTGAGCTAAGCTTGGCTATTTAACTTTCTTTTAAAGTGAAAAAAATCCACAAAAATCGTAGATCTTAGCTTAACTAGAGACAGGCCAGGTCTGCAGAAACGCCAAAGCAGGCGAGCAATCGACACCAGCAATTTGCAATGCACATAGCATCCCAGAAAGCTGCAGAGTCGGCTTTGGAAGCAGAAGCTCGCAGACGGGTACTGAAAGAGCGGTACAGCATCGACAAACTGCATACAAAATCGCAAAATTTTCAAACAAAATATTTGAGTATTTCCATTATGTCGACGGTGAAAGTCGTACACATTAAAAGTACAGAATAAAAAGGCAAATCAAAACGCATTTCCAATAAGTTCTCTTATTTAAAATAAAGCTTTTCGCTGGCAACTTAATTCTTTGCTAAAGTGAATAGCAACTGAAGTACTGCTTCAAAATTTTGGGTTTAGAACAGGGACGGAAAATAACACTTATTTTCATAAAACTCTTATACGAATAAAACTATAAAGCAAATTTCCTAAAATTATTCTAAATGCACGAAAATATTAGTTTTTCCTTGCGTCCTCGATATTAGCAATAAAGTTTTATTGGCTGAGTTTTACTGTAATGGTCAACATTAACAGTTATTTTTTATTTTTATTTTAATACTCAGTAAATAATAATTATAAAAGAGTTTTATTTTTTGAATCGGAGAATACTAGTTATTTAAGAGTTTTATATATTACTCACAGAATAACTGTTTTTAAAAGAGTTTTATAATAAATGTCATTTAATAACAGTTTTTTAAAGACTTATATAAAAAACTCAGTTGATAATAATTATTAAAGACTTTTATTTTAAGCCTCAGAAAATAAAAGTTATCGAAAGACTTTTATTATAATAAAAAATTTTTTAAATAAAACTCAGTCAGAGACATTAATTTTAGTATAACAAAACAAGAAAGAAAGTCGGTCAAGCCCGACTATAACATACTCTGTACCAAGAAACTTTGTCTTTTGATCATAACTTGAAAACCGTTCATCCGATCTTCTTCATTCCTTTGGCGGATCGATAAGTTATTCTAACAACTAAATATGTCCAGAAGGAACAAGCCATCTATCTTTAAAACTGTGGGAGATATGACGTTTTTTCTAAATTGCGGGGGCGGGAGGGGGCGTGGTCAAAATTGAAAATAAACTTGATCTGCCTGCAGACATAAGAAGCATATGTCCCATACATGTCAAACCTCTATCTCTTACCATCTCTGAGATCTGTACGTTCATACGGACAGACAGACAGACAGACGGACGGACGGACGGACAGACGGACATGGCTATATCGACTCGGCTGTTGATGCTGATCAAGAATATATATACTTTATGGGGTCGGAGATGCTTCCTTCTGGATGTTACATACTTTTGCACAAACTTATAATACTCTATGTACCTACGGTACAGAGTATAATGAAAGTATATTTGATTTAGCTTCAGCATTTTGCGCGAGAATCATAGATCATTCATATCATATAATCTATGCCGTTTGCCGGGTCAGCTTGTTTACTTATAAAGTAGCCATTGCATAATCGGTCTAAAGATTGGAAGTCGGTGAATGTTAGCAAAAATCTCATTTTTATCGGTCAATGATAGATCTCTGGTACAAAATATAGTTAAAATAAAATACAAATATAGGCTTTTCCTTGCGTATCTTACATAGATCATTCACGCAGCGCAGAAAATGCTGAAGCTAAATCAAATAGACTTTTATTTTGTTATACTAAAATTAAAGTCTCTGACTGAGTTTTATTTACATAATTTTATAATAAAAGTCTTTCGATAACTTTTATTTTCTGAGGTTTAAAATAAAAAGTCTTTAATAATTATTATCAACTGAGTTTTTTATATAAGTCTTTAAAAAACTGTTATTAAATGACATTTATTATAAAACTCTTTTAAAAACAGTTATTTTGTGAGTAATAATATAAAACTCTTGAATAACTAGTATTCTCCGATTCAAAAAATAAAACTCTTTAATAACTATTATTTACTGAGAAAAAAAATAAAATTCCTCAATAACTGTATTCTTAGGAGTAATAAAATAAAAGTTTTTAAATAACTATTAAGTGTGTACTTTTATAATATAAGTTATAACTGTTTCCGTCCCTGGTTTAGAAGTGTTTTTCGGGCGCACCTCAGACCATTCTCAAGCCCAAATATGTAGCTTTAAATCTAATGAGTAATTAGTTCTTTCAAATGTATTTTGTTTGATTTGTAACTCTTTTTTACATTTTTTATTAAATATTGAACTGTGTCGATACGTCAAATGTCGAAAGCGACATTTTTTCCATCAACTGTTTATGTGGTTTCTGTTAAATGCCAAGCAACAACCGACAGTTAATTGCAAACACTTAAATTGTTATGGTTTCTTATACATCCTTTTTACAAACAGTTTTTACCCTTAGATCAATCAGAGATGTCAAAAGTCAAGCCACTTCATAGGACTTTTTTCAACAAAAAGTTGCAGTAGAACTCTTAAAATGAGAAAAATTGTGATTGAGCGTCTTTGAGTTCGGTTTGGCCTTATTAAGTTAATTTTGATTGTTTTCCCGGGAAAATGTAAAGTACTTCTTCTTAGTTTTTCAGTCTCCGAGCTCTAGGTATTCTTACAGTCGGACAGGGCTATATCGACTCGTCTGTTGATGCTAATCAAGAATAAATATAGTTTATCGGGTCGGAGATGCTTTCTTTTGCCTGTTATCTGCATTTGCAAGACTTTAGTCTAACGTCTGGCTCACTTACCAAGTGCATTGTTGATGCGAGTTTGGCAGAGAATTCTTTTAGACACTTTGGTTTTCAAAATTAAAAGAATGTTTCGTATATTTCTTAATTGAATCAAACTGATATTGCCTTTACAATATTGTGTTTCAAAGTGTTCCATTTAAGAAAAGAAGTTTATGAATAAAAGTAATCCCAAAAAACCGTCAGCATCAACTTTGTTGGCTGACAGGTTCTTCTCAGTCTTAATATAACTTTACTTTAGGGTCTCTACTTTCCATAGCAACAATCGCAAGAAAACAACAGAGAGAACCGGTTATTGCCTAGTGTTGTGTGTCTGATGCACACGGATTTATTCCTAGCCAACCACAAATTCTAGCTAAAGACAGTCCAAACGTATTTCTTGTTGCCTTCAATTTGGCAATAGTAAGTGAAGAGAGCATACCTACGTAGTTGTTATTGTAGCTGTGATATGCTTGAGTATGCTAGTGTCATTGTGTATAGGTTGCGCGTATAGGCTGTGGGCACACCTGGTCTATGCTTAAATCAACACAGAATTACGAACAATATTGCTGTTTAGTCACTTGATGATATCTCAAAGAATAACTCTGTTTAAAGTGAGATGGCTGCTAAAAAAACTCATAAGAGAACTCAGCTTCTCACCAAAAGGTCCCATTTAAGGATTCACTTTTGGAATCTCTTGATTTACCTCTGGGGTACCGCAGGGTAGCCACCTCAGATTTTTGCAAATGAACTTCCTTAAGCTGTATTTTCATTTGTCGAGATCTGATTTGAGATGCGCGAAAAATAACTCAGTTTGGCTGAGATTTGGCTGTCATAAAACTCATAAGAGAACTCAGAAAGCCTACTTCTTAGGCACATTTTCATATATTTATGACCATTACACTTGTCAGATGTCTTAATTGAGAAACTTTTAAGAGATATTAGCTATCAACTTTAGTTTCGAAATGCTCATACGTCGCAAGTTGACATAACCCATAAACTGCGATCAAACAATTCAAATTAAAAACGAACTTTTCGACTAAGCCTGGATTTACACGGTGCAGCAAACTTCTTGGAGTTCTTTTAGTAGGCAAGTGAATCAGGTGAGATTCGAAACCTTTTCTTTACAAATCGTATGCCTTTTGCCTTAAATATTCCGCCTACTTAGAGAACTTCGTGAAGTTTGAAGAATCTAGTCTTACATTAGAAGTGTATCAAGCTGTAAACAGATACTTAGAAAACCAGCCCCTCAAAATCCTCTTTAAAAAGTAAAACTCTCTCTCTCTTTTGTTATAATTTGAGCGAAATCCAAAAATATTTGTATATATATATTATTTTGTTGTCATATTTTGAAAAATAACAAACTTAACTTAGGTGATAAATACATTTTGTAATAACGTTAATTAATTGAGTTTGTTTGCTTTTTGGTATATAAAAAACTTTGTTTGTTGCTGTTGTTGCTGTGTGTGTGGGGGGTATAAAATAGTTTGACTATCTAAAATGTATTAAATTTATCGGAGTGGATTACAATATGGCCATTGATAGCTGATTATCCTAGACACTTTATATAAATTTTAGAAAATAGTTTTCTCAAACAATTGGGCATAGTTAACAGCAGAGATTCAAATGAGAGAGAGCATCTTGAAATCAAGTGGTGCAATTGATTTATAATTAGGTAGACGGAGCAAAGGAGTTGCGGGTGTGTGTGTATATTTGGGTTAAGTCACATATAGTAATGCCTAAGTAGAAAATTCTTTGAAAATATCACAAATTTAAATATACAATAAATAATTAATTCTGTGGCAAAAGGAATTTTGCTCGGTCGTAGCGTATTTTAAAAATAATCTGGTAAATATTCGAGTAACCTTTAGGTACATGCAATGTTAAAGTACAATCTTGGGGTGTATGTACAATACTTTTGAGTGTAAATAGTTGTAAAGCGATCTATATTGGTGCATATTTCTGGAGTTGTTTGGTTGTCGGAACTTTGTTTGCTTGGTGCGCTAATTGAATTCGCCCTGGCTCAGGCTAAGGCTCTTGGCCTGGCCAAATTTGTGCTTCAGTTGGTTGGTGTTGGCGCGAAAACGCTGCATCAACTGATGTGGACCACTGCTGCTTACACTAACGCTGGACGGTAGCGGCGCCAATGCAGCATCAGCGCTGGTTATGGACTATGAGCCTTTTAGTTTCTTTTTGGGATTATTGCGTGCCTGATCGGTGGTGGTCGATGGCGGCAGTTCACGGTATTGGTTCTGTGGGGGGAAAGTGAGAGCTAAGTAGGCTGTTTCACACACATCTCTAGCCAGACTTACAATAGCCTCATTATCGGGTACACGGGAAAGGAAGTCCAGTAGTTCATTGTTCGGTATGGTATTGGGGCGTAGTATGCGTCGCGAGAACTTCATAAGGCCCCAGAAAAGCAGCAGCCAGCGCAGGGGCACAAAATGCAAGACCAGTATGGCACCCATGAGCAGCACAACCGCCAGCCAGGTCAGCTCGGGGACGGAAAAGTTGAAGGTGCTTATCAAAAAAAAAAAACCAAAAGATAAGTTGAGGTTTCAAAAGAGGGGTCACCTGGCACATACTTGATGGTGCTCTCGCCCAGTGATGCCAGGTAGCCTATGGTATTCTGCACGGACTGTGAGACCTCCTGTATGGCCTGTAGGCGTTCCTTAATTGACTTCTTCTCCTCCTTCTCCTTATCATCATCATCATCCTCATCGTATTCATAATCATAGTGACCAGCATTGGCATCTGTAGAGCCGGTGATCAGACGGATCAGCCATTTCCTAGTAAACAACAAAGAGGCAAAACTCTTAACATCTTTCATGGCACACAAAGCAGCCAACTTACTTGAGAATAATCAGCAGCAGAACCAAGGGTACGGTCTCCAGATCGCCATACACACAGCCCACTATCCACAAAACAAAGGCTATGGCCGATCTGATGGGTGACTCCCATTCAAAGCAGCTCCTAAGAAAATGCAAACAAGTTGAGCCGGCACATTTACAAGTTAACATTATATTTCACTTACTGCACATAGCGTGCTGCCTCCAGTATGTCCATTATAATCTCCTTGAGACGGTTTACATTGCGCAGAAACAATTGCCGCTTGAACTTCGCCTCCTGCTGTATCAACTTCTCCTCCTTGGGCTGCAGGGCTTGACACACAGCACGTATCTCATTCCACACCACCGTCAGCTCCAATTGTATCTGCGGTGAGTTGCCTTTGGCGCGCACTCCCAGATTTCTATCCTTCAGGGTGTACCAACGTTTGACCCCACTTTTGATGCGTAGCAGCGGTATCACCAGTTTACCCAAAAACTCCACACGATGATCACGATCCTCATCAAAAACGGTTATCTCCAGCACTTGTGTTATATCCTTTACATTGCTATAAACAAAGTAGTTAGTTTTCTACAAATCTCTACCTACCCACATGCAACTGCCAACTTACAAAGTGAAAATCTTGTTCCAATTGGGTGACAAAGTCTTGTACTCCGTTTGGGTTTGTAGTCGTGCATTGCCCAGTTCGAGCACACAGAATGGATCCGATTTACCACCTATATCAGCGGCTGCCAGTCCCGTGGCTCCAAACACTTTCACCGTCAAATGACCCACATCCCGTAGATTCTGCAGGCAGCGTAGAAAACGATAACGTTCGCGCAGTAACTGCAACTCTCGTGGATCCTCTTTAAACGCCTTCAAATCGCTAATGGTCTCCAGGGCTGTGGTGCCACTTATGGTTAGCATTAGGAAGACTTCACCCGAACACTCCTCCAGCTGTTTCCATATGCCATGCGTGGTCTCACGCTGAAAGACACTCAAATCGATATTAACCTTGCCATAGAGATTGTTGCGATTCCATAGGGCCAGCTCCAGATTCTGATCCTCATCAAACAAATGCAGATCGAACTGTTCCAGCCAGCGTTCGGTCCAGGAAGACTTGCTTTTGTATTTCTCGTTGCCCAATCTGTGCAGAGGGGGGAAGATAAAGGATATTAAAAGGAGCTAAAGACCATCCATTTCAATTGTAGATCAACTTAGACTGGATTTACAGGGTGAAGCCAGCTTCCTGAAGTTCTCTTAGTAGGCGAGAGAATCGGTAGAGATTCTAAAGCAGTCCTTTATAAAATGCATCCATTTTGCCTTACAAGGTTTTCATTATTGTTGTCCATAGTCGTTTTTAGTTGTATTTTGTAGATTTATTTGTCGTTAACGATTATTTTTTGTATCAACGTGCTTCAGTGCAGTGAGTCCCTCCTTGTGGTTGCCGCAAAAGTGCCGTCTCACTTCCGCCTCTCGACCGGCCACCACCATCAGGGCCACACTCGGCGATACTTATCGAAATATCGCCACACTGCCAAGCAACACTGTCTCAAGCAACACTGTCTCAAGACAACACTACTCGCCTCAAAGGCGATAAATTCAAGAATAGTAATCGAAATTACTTTCGCTCCGACACGGCCATTCTGACGAAGACACGTCCTCGTGTGGCGTCTACATATATTAAGGATCTCTCGTGTCCCTAATCCACGTGACGCTTCTAGTTACTGAAAACCTTCGTCTCTCGTAGACGGATAACACTAATCTGGTTCAAAAACAATTCATCGTTCCTCTTGAACGGATAACCATCGTTCCACCGAACGGATAATCATCGTTCCTCTGAACGGATAACCATCGTTCATCTGAACGGATAACCATCGTTCCACTGAACGGATAACCATCGTTCCACTGAACGGATAATCATCGTTCCTCTGAACGGATAACCATCGTTCATCTGAACGGATAACCATCGTTCCACTGAACGGATAACCATCGTTCCACTGAACGGATAACCATCGTTCCACTGAACGGATAACCACAATATACTTTGCTTATCAGAATAATTTATTGTTTCGTCAGACATATATCGTTTACTAAAATTTAAACTTAATTTATTAGTTTTGTAGACTAGTCCTATTGTCTCATTTAAATTCAATGACGAGTCGTCCTGTACACTGTCAATGTCAAACTCACTTAGAACATGACCGTCGGGAATCTTTCTAGTATTTTCGTGGCAGTATTTGTACAGTCTGTTACCTTTTAAAGACTTCAACGTATATCTGTTACCGTCTAGAACTTCAACAACTAAAAATGGTCCCTTAAACTTAGGGTCCAGTTTAGTCTGGTGCCTTTCCTCGTTTTTCAAAAGAACATAATCACCGATACTATGTCGATTAACTACAGCCTTGGTTTTATCAAAACGCTCCTTATCATAAGACGCTACCGTCTTCATATTATCACAAGCACGCGATCTGACACTATCTAAATCAACAACTGATTCCGTTTCTAAAGGAGTAACTAGGCCAAAGGGTCGAGCTTCTTTTCCTATCAACATTTCCAAAGGGCTTGCACCTGTTGTACGATTGATTGTGCAGTTTAATGCTAACTGTACCTCACCAAGGGCATCTTGCCAAGATTTCTCGCTAGACTCAACAGCTGTCAATAGGTTCTTTAGCGTGCTCATTACCCGTTCGACTTGACCATTTGCACGACTTGAGCCTGTGGAAATTAAATGTAGCTTAATGTTTTGTGTAGAACAAAAGTCTGAAAACTTTGAACTTGCAAAACATCTTCCCTGATCGGCTATTATACGACTTGGGACCCCAAAAAGCGAAATGGATGATCTCATAGCCTTCATGCAACTTTCCGTATCTAACTTTAGAGTGTGATAGAGATATACGAATTTTGTAAACGCGTCAACTTGGACGATGATATATTCCTTTAAGTCACTTTTACCACTCAGTTTTCCCGTTATATCGACGTGAACGGTATGCCAAGGAATACTAACTTTCGGTATAGGATAAAGTTCAGCCTGTACTTTTCCAGAAGGTGATTTGGCAACCCGACAGGTAATGCAGTTGTCAACGAACTTGCGAACATATTTGTTCATTTTGTCAAACCAGTAGTGCTGATAAATCTTATCAAGAGTCTTTTGCCATCCAAGATGCATAATTGACTCATGTATCTGGTTGACCACTGACCACCTGAAGGCGCGCGGTACAACTGGCAAACATCGTGATCTATTATTCTTCTGAATCTTTCGAAACAATACTCCTTTTCTTAAGTCATATGTTTTGGCCAAATCTTCCGATAACTCGTTGGAATTGAGTTTCTTTACTATTTCATTAATCTCGGGCTCTAGACGTTGTTCTACTAATAACCAATCACCCGATATCTCTGCCAAGTTTACTCGCTTTTCTGGAACTTTATTCAATTCAGCCAACACTTTCGAAGAGACTGGATTCCTAGATAGAAAGTCAACATGGGCCATTCGTTTTCCTTCTCTGTACTGGATGTCAAAGTTAAATGACTGCAAATAAGACCACCACCGATGGACTCTAGGGGTAAGGTCAATTTTGGTACGTGACGCTTTCAATGAGTTGCAATCTGTATATACCACAAACTCTTGCCCAAGCAAATAATGCCGGAAGTGTTTTACAGCCTCGACTACGGCCAAGGTTTCGAGTTCATACGAATGATACCTAGATTCAGCAGAGGTTGTGGTTTTACTGAAATATTCCACCACGTGAAGTTTATTATCAATACGGTGTAAGAGAATTGCACCATAACCAAGAGAACTGGCGTCCGTATGTAACTCAATCGGATACTTGGGATCGAAGATTACTAAAACTGGTTCATGAGTGAGAATGGTTACGATTTTCTTTCGAATCTCTTCTAAATCATCTCTCCAAACAATATTAACATTTTCTGACGTGAGAGAATACAGAGGCTTCATTATTTTGGAAAAATTCGGAATAAACTTACGAAAGTAGGAAGCCAATCCAATGAACTGTCGCAATCCAGTAACAGTCTTTGGAGGTGGCAAGGAACTTAAGGCAATAATTTTTCTCGGATTTGGTCGAATTTCTCCCGCTCTGACCTCATATCCTAAATACTGAACAACTGTTTTCAGAAAACTGCATTTAGTAATATTAAACACAAATCCCGCAGTCGTAAGGACATCTAACACTGTTTTCAACCGTTCTAAGCCCAATTCAATTGTTGGCGACACAATCATAATGTCGTCCATATAGACAACGACAAATGAATAAGCAATATCACCCAAAGCTTTCATAACTGCCCGTTGGAAAACAGCCGGCGCATTCTTAGACCGAAAGGCATTCTCAGATACTCAAATTGACCATCCGGAGTTACAAATGCTGTACATTCTATAGAATCGGAATGAACCGGAATCTGGTGGAAACCACTAGCCATATCCAAACAGGTAAAATAATTTGCACCCCGAAGTCTGGCAATCTGGTCACTTATAAGTGGCAGGGGGTATTTGTCGGCGATAGTGTTTGAATTGAGCTCTCTATAGTCAACACATAAACGATTTGACCCATCTTTCTTTTTCACGAGCAAAATAGGACTTGAGAATGGGGAGCAGCTAGGACGGATGATATTGTTTTTAAGTAGCTCATTCAACTTGTCACGAACTATCTGTCTCTCATCGGGACTAAGCCTATAAGGTCGGCGTTGGACTGTCTTATTAGGGTCGGCTAGTCGAATCTTTATTTCTCCCGTGGTAACTCGTGTAGATGGTATCTTTTGTACAAAAGCTTTGGAATAATTTTCGAGTAACTTTATTAATGTTTCTTTTTCACTGTTCTGTAAGTCGGTGTCAAGGTCTGTAAGGTTGTGTGGTTCTTCGACTTGTGAACATAGGTCAACAGATTTGGTTTTAACAATTGTAAACTTGTCTGGCATAATGATGACATTGAAACCTTGACTAAGAATTTCTCGTCCTAAAACAACATCGTTCTTTAAATTGTCATTTTGCACTACATGAAACAATATTTCTAACACGTAGTCATTTATCTTAACCTCACTTAATATTTGCTGAGTACTATATATACCGGTGTTCCCGATACCTTTTAACATAATGATGTTGTTGATCCTCTTTCCAGATAGCTTACCGCTAATTTTCTCTTTTATTAGAGAACACTCTGCACCCGAATCGAAACAGGTTTGAAATACTTCAGCTCGCTGCATCATTTTTCCTGCTGGCTCGGATACGAAACATTGGTTCACCATCTTCTGCTGCGTCACTTGTTGTTTTCCTCCTCCCTGTGGGCATTTGTTCGCAATGTGTCCCTGCTGGCCACACTTATAGCAGATGATGGTTGTCCTTACTTCCTGTGTTTTCGTCTCATTCGCCATCTGCCGCATCTTACTCCTACACTCTGCTATTCTTATGGCCTGGTTTTGCGCAGAAATGGCACACTGCTGACAACACTCTCTTCTTTTTAGCTTCAGGTCCAGAATCCACGTCATTGTCATGAGAACGAATTTTACGGAAATTAAACGACTTCAGTTCGGAATGAAGATCGCTTCTAGTATTGACTTTCGAAGTAAAAACGACTCGCTGCAAACGGCTATCGATGTTGGCCATATGCGCAAGCACAATCGAGACAGCAATTTCTTCAGTGTTCTTATTGGCCCAAGCGGTTGTTAGCGATGTCACTAAGCGGCTAGCAAAAACCGCATGGCACTCGTTGTTAGACGGACGGCTGTTCAACATGTTGAAAAACATTGCTGCTGGCGTTTCATCGTTGCCGAATCTTTTAAGAAGTAACTCTTTGAACTCGTTCCACTTCATTCCAGAGTACGAAATCTGCGTCAACCATTGTGAAGCACTTCCCTCCATTGCGTTGCTTAAAGCCATGATGAGGCGGCTTCCTTCGAGTGGCTGCTCCGTCAAAATTATGTCCGCAGTTGTACACCATTTTAAAGCATCTGCACCCGCTGCGTCAGGATTGTATTTTGGCAGCACAACGCCACGCGCTTGCTGATGCTCAGTCTTTGATGCTTCCATATTTTTCATCATTTGCAATAAGTTTTGGTTTTGCATCTCCATAATAAGGCGAAGCTGATCCATCGAAATCGTTGGCGCCGAAGCCGATCCCACTTCTGATGTCGGGGCAAGGTTTTCATTATTGTTGCCCATAGTCGTTTTTAGTTGTATTTTGTAGATTTATTTATCGTTAACGATTATTTTTTGTATCAACGTGCTTCAGTGCAGTGAGTCCCTCCTTGTGGTTGCCGCAAAAGTGCCGTCTCACTTCCGCCTCTCGACCGGCCACCACCATCAGGGCCACACTCGGCGATACTTATCGAAATATCGCCACACTGCCAAGCAACACTGTCTCAAGCAACACTGTCTCAAGACAACACTACTCGCCTCAAAGGCGATAAATTCAAGAATAGTAATCGAAATTACTTTCGCTCCGACATA
>JAWNNO010000087.1:0-32299 GCA_035044985.1 Lordiphosa fenestrarum | reverse complement strand
ACCCGTTTTTCTCAAAACTATGTTTTGAAAGTCGGTTGACAAGATTTCTCGAGAACTACTCAACCGATCTTGATGAAATTTTACACAGGTCTTTGAGATACAATTTGCCATGGCTTGGACGAAGGATTTTTTTTTTGTTCAAATACAACTATTTCCCCAAAAAAAAATACTCCGAAATTTTAGTCAATTTTTCGTTTTTTTCGTTAAAACCTCTGCCAAAAATCCAACTTTCACTTTATGGTTTTTTCCTTCGTCCAAGTTCTAGTTAAAAGTCTTAAGAAAACACGTATATTTTGAATTTGCACTTCAGATGATCCTCCTAGAAGTTATGCTGACAACGCGGATGCACCTTTTACCAGAAGGCTCGCTGGAAATGACGTCACAATGGCAGAGCTTTTGATATTTTGCTTCAAAAATTTCAGTGATTTCTCATTAAACATGTATCCTTAAGACAATCAAAAGTTTGAACCAAATAATTCAGTTTTAATACTAAAAAAAATTATTGAAAATATGCCTTTTTTCCCCTAAGAAACCAGTGTAACCCCTTAATCGCTTTAGGACTGAAAAATGATTATGTTACTCAAAATAAATGTCGTATGCTCCATTGGCTTACCTCTAAATCAGTGTTGCGCTTTCCTAGCCAAAAAAACCAAAATTTTTTGCGAATGCTTGCTGAAATAATGCATGAGTGTGTCAGAATTATTGGGAAGCGACTGCTCTCTCACGCGAACCGAAACTCCCCAAATACACGGTATATAAACAAGACTTTTCATGTTGTTTACTAAATTTAATAGTTTATTTAACATTTAGAGAAAGCAAATCTATGAAAGCATTATTCATATATGCAAAATTAAGGATTATGATATATATTGTATATAAATTTGCCACTTTAGTAACTAAAGCTAACCTTATGCTAGATGCATGCTATTATGGCATGGGGCAAGAATTTCAAATGTAATTTGAACTTTTTTCCATCTCTTGCAAAAAATATTAACAAGAATATCTTAGTTTTTAGCAAAATCAACGCCTGGTTTCATGTGATGACAGTTTGATCATATGTACGAGTATATAAGATTATGTATGTGTGTGTATTTGATCACTCTATAACTAAATTAACATTTAACTAAATCTCGATACTTGGCTAACATATTCTTTGTCTTTGAGTTTTGTCTTTTCTTTTGGTGTTTGTATGTTTGTGTGTGTGGGTGTGTGTGGGAAAACAACTTTTGGTATTACTAGTTTAACGGCGATTCTTTGGATATGGCACAGTTTTTGGCATGACATGCATATGGCAAGAAAATATGTGTAGCTCGCTCTCCCTTTGCTAATGTTTCACATGGCTGGTGTATCATAAAAAAAAATTCGAGAGAGTACTTGAACAACTGAGTCAGAAGAGCAATTGGACAACAACTTCAGTGAGCAACTTATTTAACCAATACTAATCTCTACGTTTGCTTTAAGCAGTTGGATCCTCTCCCAACCATCATCATCCTCTACTTGGCTGCTCCTTCGCACTGTTGTTGTTGCATTTGGACCAGCAGCAACAGTATGCGATTCATCAGATTATCCGCCTCGGTGTCCTCCATGCTGTTCAGTTTGGCCGAAATGAAACCACAGAATTTGGTGTTCAAAACTTCGCGTACGGTCTGAGGAGGCGGCAGATCCACTGCCGCACCCCCAGACCCAGCCGCTGCAGCGTTTTGCTGTTGACGCAAGTGACGATGCTGCTGCAGCATTTGATCCTCATAGTCATCACCTTCACCTTCACCACCACCATCGCCAGCCTCACCCTCATCGGCCTCATCTAACTCATCTAAGCGACGCTTGCCGCCTGCATTCGTGCTACGCGGCGAATTTGAGTCAAGTATGAGCGGATAGGGAAAATCGGCATCAATGGCTTCCAGCTCTTCCACCTCATCGGAGGCGTCCGCACTGCGCAGCGAACTGGCATCCATGTCATCGTAACTCTGGTGCAGCTGCTGCTCATTGCGAGTGGAGCTCACGCGGCTGTCGTTGGGCTGTTGCTGATGGGCAGGCAAAGGTTGGGCTACGCCGCCTATGGAGCTGCTGCCACTGCTGCTGCCAGCTCCGCCTGTTGAGAGATCCAGCTCTGGCTTTACATAGTAATCGGCGTAATAGTCTTCATTGCTCATGTTTAGGCCGGATGAGCATTTGGAGAGATTCAGTACAGCCGAGGACGAGTCGTTGAAGGAGGAGGATAACTTCATGGCAGCTGCTTTGCTGTGGTGATGGTTGTTGTTGTTGTTGTTGTTGTTATTATTGTGATGTAGATGCTGCGCAAATGCAGTCAAACTGAGATCACTGGCATGGGAGGCGCCCCTGGAAGAGTCAAGAAATAACAATAAGTTAATAAAAATGGATTCAAACTTAGGACTGATGCACTTAAAATTCAAAGAATTCCATATTTTGGTTAGAAAGCAGTGCCCATTCAGCTATTTTGTTGCCATTTCCTTCACACAACATAATTTCCAAACTTAAAATAGAATTCAACAACATTAACAACCCCCAAAAACAATCGTCAAACGTGCTCAAACAAACCCCCAAGAAAATAAGCAAATTCGACACAATCTACCAAAAACCATGAGGAAGAAGACGAACACATTTCAAGGCCCATTTTGAGCCCGTCGGCTGCGCTACTCAAATTTCAAGAGATGCAGCTGCCGGGGACTTCAGAACATGGCTATTTTTAACATTTCCCCCAAATGTCTGGGCCTTGTTGAGTCGCTCGCAGGTAGTTGACAATTGGAAAATGTTTGTGCTGTGTGTAAAACGATATGCTCTACTCTTCCAGCAAGGACAACCACTACCACTAATCAGGGCCAAATGCATTTTCCCATGTTTCACAGAGCACCAAATTGAAATCGCCCTATTTGCTTGCGGTTTTCGGTTCGTGTTATTTTTTGGCTTATCAATGTTTGCTTCCGCCAGCGAAGCGAAGTCCCTAACCAAAACGGCCACGGGACAGTTTACATTTCTATTTAAAATTGTGGCGTAGTTGAAATTCCACAATTGAGGTTTATCAGCAGAAATTGTGGCCAGCCAGACGGATTGAGCTAGGTAGAAATAATAGCAAATCTTCATTCCTCAAATTGATGTGAATTTTTCATCGCAAATTTGAACGCAAGAAGGGAATCTTTTCAGGATTTGTATAGGCATTGATCAGCTGCTTTTCAGATAACCTTAGAGTTTTAGATTGTAAACAATGTTTGTTGAACATAGATTGATATTTTACCATATCTGATTAAAACTATAGTCTGTATCAAAGGTACACTGAGTATTATAAAGTTTGTGAAAAATTATGGAACAGCCAGCGTATATGTATTCCCTGATCAGCATTCACAGCCGAGTCGATATAGCCACGTTCGTCTGTCTGACTTATTTTATTTGCAGTCGGATCAAGATTATTTTCAATCTTTGCCACGCCTCTGCCTGTCCAAAAATACATGAGAGTAAACTGCCATATTTTTTGCCCATCTCATATGAGATCTTAACAAGTGAAAATACCAGGGACCGTAACTGTTTTTATTAGGTTTATGCAAAAGTATGTAATAGCCAGAAGAAAGCATCTCCGACCCCATAAAATATATATATTCTTGATCAGCATCAACAGCCGAGTCGATTCAGCCATGTCCGTCTGTCCGTCTGTCCGTCTGTCTGTCCGTATGAACGCACAGATCTCAGAGATGGTAAGAGATAGAGGCTTGACATGTATGGGACATATGCTTCTTATGTCTGCAGGCAGATCACGTTTATTTTAAATTCTGGCCACGCCCCCTCCCGCCCCGCAATTTAGAAAAAACGTCATATCTCCCACAGTCTTAAAGATAGATCGTTCGTTCCTTTTGGACATATTTAGTAATCGGGATAACTTATCGATCCGCCAAAGGAATGGTGAAGATCGGATGATCGGTTGTCGATTTATGATCAAAAGACTGTTCGCTTCTGCAGCATCAAAATTTATGCTGAGTGTATAATTTCGTTGGTACAGAGTATGTTATAGTCGGGCTTGACCAACTTTCTTTCTTGTTTATCCTCTGTACCGTGGGTACATAGAGGTACATCTTTGATCATCATCAACAGCCGAGTCGATATAGCCCTGTCCGTCTGTCTGTCCGTGTGAACGCACAGATCTCAGAGATGGTAGGAGATAGAGGTTTGACACGTACGGGACATATGATGCTTATCAGCTGCTACTGCAGCATCAAAATTCATGCTGAGTGTAAATTTCGTTGGTACAGAGTATGTTATAGTCGGGCTTGACCGACTTTCTTTCTGGTTTCATCAACCTATTCTGGCTTTTACTTAATTATGAAACGCTGGTAAAATGTTCTTAAGATGCCGTTAAAATAAAACCGACATTGTTAACAGCTATCCTATAGTACTACTCTTTGAGAGTTCCTTATGGAGAGAGATAAATCCCCCTCTCCTCAACATTTTATTGTCACTATTTGCTATGATTTTTGACGCAGATTGAAGGTGCACTCATTGCAAGGTACAAACTTCTAAGAGGCAATAGTTGCACCAAATTGGTTTAAGCGCTAAGATCAAATAATACATGAAAGTTACAATAAAATTTACAAATTTATCATACATTGTTGAGCAGCATGCGCTATCGGCTGACTATAGGTTAATATTTTTTAACATAAATGTTAATGCTCTGTAAGTTAACATAAGAAAAGGCTGTTAAACATTAATTCCACTGAGAAGCGGGCTTATTGAAATCAAACAGGACCGACTTTAACTTAAGTTCTCGTTACTTGAGGTTTCTAAAAGAAAGGTTCGAAGCATATATGGAAAATTTAAGTGAAAATTTGGTTTATTTATGTTTATGTTTAGTTTCTTATCCCTATTTATCCTAGTCCCACAGATATTATTAACGTTTCTGCACCAGTCACACAATTTGTTTATCATTTTTCTGAACATTGAATTACAACTAAAGTTTTGAATTGAATGGTTTGTCTTGTATAACTTATTTATAGTAGAGTTTAATAGATAGTTCTTTCAGGTCTTGAGATGTTTTCTAGATGTTTGTGCGCCTCAGATGGTGTTAAGTCAAAGTCCAAAATTCCAATTAGTTCATAATGTAAGAAGGAAACGTAAGGGAATTTCAAATCTTTTATTGAAACAAGTAGGAAAGTCGGTCAAACCCATCAACAAAAGTGTATGCTCAATATAAATCTTGGTGCTGCAGTCGAAGCAGAAAGCAGCGCTGCTACTGAGCAGCGGCAGCGACCTAATTTGCTCATAACTTGACTATCGTCCATTCGATCTTTACAAATTCATTGGTAGATCGATATAAAATCCTGAACTAATTATTTTCGGTAGCAACAAAGCTTCTATCTATAAACGTGTCGGAGATTTGACGTTGTTTTTCTAAATTGCGGGGGCGTGGCAAAAATTGTAAATAATCTTGATTTGCAAGTATAAGAAGTTTTTGTACCATGTACTATGATCTATGTGTTCCTCGGATCCAAATTAATAAACCAATTTAAAATTCCACTTTTAAAGTTTATGTAAAGGTATTGAGATATCCTCCATTTTTGCGGCTTAAGCCTTAGGGACACTTCGGAAATGGATTTCAATAGTCGCAATTCCAGGGTTTCTCTTTATTGAGAGAGTCGTCGAATTTTAAATAAAGTTATGGCTGCTTGGAATGGCTTGAACCACTTTTGATGGCATTCTGTTGATACCTTAAAGGCCTCCGATAACTACGCAGCATCCTACTGTGGCATGGATCTATCCAAATGCATTGCAGATTCGCTCCCCTTGCAAATCGTGATTTCACTTCATTAGCCAATCATTACAAACACGAACAATGTATATTATGCTGAAAAACATTGCTTCAATTGACATTTCTGTGGGTATACGCCCAATATTTTTTGCTCAGTGACGCACAGGAAAAAACATTTTCATTCGAAAAGACGATCGCAACTGTGATTTTGGGGCGTGGTGGGAATGGGAATTGAACAGTTGACGGGGGGGAGGAGAGAGGGTCAAACAACAATTTCATCAATTTTGCAGCTCATTTGCTTATTAAATCATAAGCGTGACACACACAGAGACCAGCAACACTCATGTATGTGGCCAGCGACCAACCAACCCCATCCGTTGCCTGATATATTTTTAACCCTGGCCGAAGCCCAAGCCGAACGCCCGCTGAATCGCTCACTCAGTCTCTGGTTGCCTCTCTCTCAGTCAATTTCTAAACTTGGTCCATAATCTGCGTTCGTTTCCATATCGCTCTCATTCTCCACGGGCTCTGCCACCACCGTCGGAGCAAAGTTTTTGTTGGTTTTTGCAGCTTCCCCCGGTTGTTATTGTTGGTTTTTTTTTTGGTTCAAGTGGCGACAGAGACTGAGACCGAACGCGATGTTGAATAATTTTCGCTGCTTGGGCGAGAGAAGAGATCTGTTTTATGGCTATGGCTCAAGTCCCGGGCCGGGCCCGTTCTGTCTGTTATCAGCTCAAAATAATAAAAATTTCCATGTGAGTGTGTGTGCGCTGTGCGGGCATGTGTCGGGGACGGGGACGGGCCGTCGGACTGCTGCTGCTGCTTGTTGCCCATGTGGGTACAGTCAATTGAAAGGAAATGGCCTTATTTCATATAAATATATGTACATAAAGTACAATACACAGCTACACGCTGGCTCCATATGAGCCAGCCAGGGGCCGAACCATTTGGCGGGTCTCTGGCCTGGTCATTCCTTTGTTTTGTTTTTGGATTTATCCCTTGTGTGTTCATCCATCTAATTTCAAGGGGGCAGCTGAAAGTTCTAGGTATATATCTGACCTATTAGCTCTACGATTGCTTAAATAAAGAAATACAGACCGACTCGGTTCAGTGGTTCATACTATTTTTGAACCGCTGGTTCGGTTCATTAAATGGATTTACGGGCCAACTGAAACGTGGTTTCGGTTCGGTTTGGTCCTTGACTCTGAATTTATTATATGTATCTGATGAAGACCTGATACTGCTTCGAGTTTTTGAATATAATGATTTCTTAAGTGAGTATATCCTTAATCAAATTTGAACAGCTTTAAACCCTATCAGAAAAACTTCAACAACTCTCTCGTCAGAACACGTTTTTTTGTTTTTCTCCTGTTTTCTGATTTATCGTTATCGATGAAAGAAAAACACACAAAGCTGACTTTCAATAACAACTCGAAGGGGATAGTTTTTGTCGGCTCTCACCAGCTGAGCAAAAGCAACCGAGTAAAACGAGCCAAGTGTCGTTGTTTTGTTGTTTTTTGCCTCCTACAGAAGCACGCATACAAACTTACAGTTTACTGAGAAATAGGCGTTAACTTCGGCATATTCTGTTCAGCATAGTTTCTGATGGAAACACTGCTACACAACATTTCTACCCAATGAACCAATTCAACTATTTGAGGAGTAATTTAGAAAATTAACTTTCGTTTTCAAAAGGCCAAAATCTTTAGAAAAAGTTAGTTTTGTCCATTGGCAAACGATCAAAGTTCGAGCAGTGTAACATGCTCCATACCTCTTAAAGATTCTAAGTATCTGATCAATTTTAAGTTGGATGCCACACAAAGCGTTGTGCTCAGCACATTGGCTAGTTTTTCTCATAGCTCGACTATCGGCCAACCCGATTTCTATCAATGTTTTGAATAATCGATAAATCGGGTGAGGTATTTGAAGCCAATTTACCGTGACTGACGACTCATTAATCCACAAAAAAAAAGGATACAAAATCATGCCAGAATTAATGCATGTTTTCAAATCGCTAAATACTTAAGAAACTGCGTTTCAAGACCACAATTAACCATAGAACTACCCATCCTTGGATATAACTATAATAAAGCGCGATTATACCCCATACGATCAATGAAGAATAACATAGACAGAGCATAAAGAATGTATCAAGAATGTTTACAGAGACTGACAAATCATTAAGTCGCAAAAATAATCAAGTAAGTACATACCGGGTCCAGTAAAAATGCTAGAAAACTAACTGCTAACTCAACTCCTCCATAGCATAAGGGCCTGACAGATGTCATCCATAAGCGCTATACAGTAATGATTGCAAGCTACATTTGCTTTGCTTAACAACTGTGCTGGAGATTATAACTCACTTGTTATTTTCACGATTTAATGATTTGTCAGTCACGGGATCGGTTTAAAACATTCTTTATGATCTTGACTACATTTAACTAAATTTGATTTACACTTTTCGTAAAAAACAATGTTTTCTTCGCACGATTCAACAAATTCTTTAATTGGTTTTTTTTCGGACCGCACGTTACGTATCCTTTACCGTACTTGTCTGAGTACGGTACTTGTGGTACTATCGGTACTATAGGTATGTACGCACACCCCAACGGACAGAGATGAACTATTGATCCAAAAACTTAAAGGAAGATAGAGCCTGCCTATGCCTGCCAAATGATCCATACGAACCTCAGATGTTGATGTTCAAATGAAATTTGTTTCTCTGTTGTTTTTTTGTGATTCATAACAGGAATTCAAAATTAAGTTAATAACGGATTTGGTTGTGATGACAGCAAAAATTAACATGCAATTTGCATTGTTAAAACATATTAAGTATTTAATTCTTTTGATGCCAATCTACCCAGAAATAATATGGTTACATTAATAAAATTACTTTTTACCGTCAAAATTGTTTGGGTAGTGACTTAAGCTAAATCTGTTTCCAAAACACGAGAGATTCGAAACCAACAGAAAGAGATGTCTGTGACACCGAGAATTGGTTATGGGTAAGAATATCGTTCAAGTGATTTCCGTGACACCCCTGATAATAACAACAAATAATCTCTCAATTTAAGCTCAATGCTCAGTAAATTAATATAATATAAGAAAATGCTGTTAAGTACTTCTCACGCTGAATGCCTTCCAATTTGAAGGCTGGCAGGAAAGACTGGAACTTATCACATTTTTCCTTAACTCCATTACTCGTAGAGTAAAATGTAAGAGCCCCGACTCCAAAAAACCCAGTTCCCTTTACTTAGTGTGTTTTCATTCATTTTGTGGACAAATAAATTCATGCGCACACACTCACACAAACACACGCATACTGACAGCTGACAATGGTATAGAGCACCCGGAAATGTTTTCTTCTCTCTGTTGCATATTCTTGCACATCTTCATGATCCCCTTTTATCCATTTTCAATGGGTACAGGGCATAAAAGGTATACTAAAGTCGTAAAAATGAATGTACCAGGCAGAAGAAAGCATCTCCCAAATCTTTAAGTGTATATATTCTTGATGAGCATCAACAGCCAACATTGCCAAGTCCGTTGGCATAGCGAAATTATAAAAATATCATCTTGTTTCATTTAATTGGGGCTTGCAAAAAAACGTAGCATTCTTTTCAGCGCTTTTATCAATACATATTTGTTCCTGGCGCTGTTCCAGGTTTCGAGTAGAAGGTAAAATATATTCCTACGATTCATAGATCAGGTATAAAAGAAGAGCGTAAGTCGGCCCTGCCCGACTTCGATAAACCCGTTACTCCAGGAAAATAATGTTTATTGACAGAGCATTAGCATTTATGCAAACATATCAACATTGTAATAGCTAACAGCGCACCCTGCTCTGAAAAGTACGCCACGATTTTATAACCTTTATAACTCATTTATATTATTATCCGATTTTTATTAAGATTGAAACTGAGAGATTATAGATACTGGGCACATACACAGCTGTGCAAAATCTGAGCTCGATATTCTCAAACTTGTAGACGATTTTCAACATTTTTTATTGCAATTTAGGAGGCGTGGCGAAAATTAAAACAAGATGTTTCCTTCTGACAAGTAACCTCCTCCTCTTACAAGAAAGGGGCATAAACAAATTTCAATTGTTTGTGCAGCTGAAACCGACTGCCTAATGCCTACAGAACTCAATTCGACAGAAATAACGAGATCTAGTAATCATGGATTGTCTAGTCACTTAAAAGACTGAAACGTATTGTCTCAAATTTTAACACAAGCTTTTAAAATGTATTGTTAAGAAATTAATCGTAGGTTTTTCCTTATCGTTAAATATATTTTTCTTTTTATGTTATGTTATGTTTAATGTTGAATTACTCCCACAATTTTTAAGATATCGAGCTCAGATTTTGCAGTGTAATCTATGTGGCCAATATCTACAATCTCACAAAAGGATCTTCAATCTTCAAAAGGATCGGATAATAAATGGCTGAGTTAAAAAAATGTTGCATACTTAGCCGAGCCGCATGAGGTTATTAAACACTAATCGAATTGAGTAACGGGTATTTCGAAGTCGGGCAGGGCCGACTTTAACTTAAGCTCTCGTTTAAAGCAATTTAAGGCCAAAATTTCGGCGAGAAATTGTTTAATTTTTGAGAAGTTTAATATTCTAAATCCTTTTATTAATTTTCATATCTAACAATACATAAACGAAGTCTGTTTGGTTATTCTATTTTGATTTTGATATCTAATCGTGTACGCCCCATTTTTGAGTGGAGATTACCTGTATCAGCGTTTCAAATAATAATTTATACAAACTTAAAATGTTTAAATACTGTTAAAAGGTACCTTAAACGTGTACAAATTTTTGATTTAATAAATTAAAGTGTGTTTTCAGGAAAAATTCTTAAAAAATTACATTTATCCCGACCGATTTTAACCCCTTAATAAAACTTGAAATTGAAACACTATCGTTTCCAAGAAAATCTACTTGAAAACATTTATAGATCCGTCTTTGTTTGCGCAGAGTCTTTAATGATTTTACATTAATGTTCATGCTCTGTTAATTAACATCAAGGATGGCTAATGTACCCTTCTTTCCCTCTCTTCTAACGAGTAGATCGAAGTCGTTTAAAGACGCCTTTGACTTTCGTTCTCGTTTATATATTTATTAGTTTTTATTATTATTTTCCTTGAATTTTGTCCAGGGGATGACAAAGTGTATTAAAAATTGCTTCGGAAGGTTCTTACAACAGGACGGCCTCCCATGAACTCGACTTAATAACTCAAATAATATACACATCGTTAATACATAATTAAAAGTTCAAATATATTAATATTTTTAAAATCTAAGGAAAATGTTTGTCCATACCAGGCATTATTTCTTTTGGATTAAAATCTCGACATTCGTTGGAAATTTCGAAATTTGTAGCAGCAAAATTCAAAATATTTTTGGAAATATTCGGAATATTCTGTAACTTTTCTGTTTGTTTTGCCAAACTGCATTAAAATTAACATTGACTTAAAATATTAACATAAAAATCAATCGGTCATTATCATTACCTCACTACTTAGACGAAGGGAAGTACCCAAAGCCAAAAGCTGCTTATCAATTGACTTGTTGTGTCTTAATATTACTTTTCTTAGAAGTTTCATGCTTAGATCCATTTCCAGCTAAGATTCTTATCAGCAGCTTCTGATTATTAACGTTTTCGTACGAATAAAGAATATAAAACCACATTGGTTTGGACGGAACCCTTCGTTGCTCAATGTGGTCACACAAAAATAAATGTTAGAAATCAAAGTTTCCAATGCAATTAGAGGTACATTCAATTCCTTCTCTTTCTTATTATCAGAAATTGCAGCCGTAATATATGCATGAGATGACTCACCTTCTCATAATCCCCAAAGCAAATTTACGCTAATCTTTATTGAAGCTCCCCTTCATTTAAGCTGTCAGGTTTCCCAGAAGACGACTCATAGAGGAGTCCCTCAGGTGGTAGCCCACCCCACTATAAAAGAACAGCAAATTGGCTTTTCCATGGTTCACTTCACCGATCCACAATTCAATTTCAAAACCAGACCAAGTCAAGGGAGTGAGTCATCATCGTTGAAAGAAGGAAATGTCTTGGAACTGGGTTATTGTCTGACAATGATAAGTTTAAGCTGATGATTTGCTAGAACAAATCAAAAAAAAACACAAAGCCAACTGCACGCAAGAACCGTTATTCATGTCGCACTTTGGCCGCGCACTCGCCCTGCTTATGATTCTTTGCCACAATGTACGAGAGAGTGAGGGCAGGAGAGAGAGAGCGAGAGAGCTTGTCGTGTATTCTTTGTGTGACAGTAGTGTCTGATGATGATTCGATCGAACATTGGATCGGACCTGGTAATAAAATGCATAAAGCAGGTGTGAACCACCACGTAAGACGAGCTTGGCACGATAAGAGATGACTAGGGCAACATTGATTTTATTTATAAAAAAAAAAATTAGATAGAGTTCTTAACAATTCTTTGGTTTCAGATTTCACAACTCAATGCTTCGAAAATAAGCTACGAGTTTACCTATTTGGCTTAATAGAACGACACTTTAGTTATATTATAAATTTGAGTGAACCTTAACACAAATTGCTCATTTATTATTTGCAGCTGATTCTTTAAAGGCAGAAAAAATGAGCTTTTAACATAATTGAAAGAAAAAATGCAACAGGAACTAAAAGCAGAGTTAAAACCTCTATTTCCAGTGACCTTCATTTTACATTTTTGCTTTTGCACAAATTTTGCGATTTAGAGTAGAGCTGAGCCCGTGATGGGACTTTGCCAGTGTCACGGTGTGTCACGACGTGAACGTGAGCAAACATAGAGATTCGTTCGTGAACATCCGTGATCCATGCGTTTATCGTGAGTGAATAAAGATCAAGCATTGTGAATGCATTATTTACGAAAATTTTATTAACATAATTTTTGATTGGCAAGTATCATCATCGCTAGAAAATGCGAATAAAGATTTATTATATTTATCTGACAACAACGTATTTGGGCACACTCAAATAAAATGAAAACTGCTTTTACAAAAATACCAAGAAACACGAAATTCTAATTATGTGAGCCAGATAAAATAGACGAAATAAAAAGAAACCTTTTGAGAGGAAATTAAAGTTATAAATTGGTGAAACCACATAACAAAAGCAGCGAATTGTGGCAAAAATTCTCAGTTTTAGCAATTGATGACAAGGCGCTAAATTTTTCATGACTTAAGAAAAGTTTACATACTAAATTAGATTTTATGGATATGCATCTTTATGGTGCGTGAGCATTCGCGACGCTTCCGTGTATCGTGCATGAATCGTGAGTGAAGCAAAAATCTAGAAAATTACATGATTACGTGAAAGAGAATTCGGTAACGGCTCTAATGTAGGGAAAAACGATAACAGCTGTTTAATTTGATTATAATAACCACAACATACAAATTAGATGGTTGCCCAAATTTAGAAAGAATCCTTAAGACACACTTCCCAACAACTCTACCCTCACAAAAATCTCAAAATATAGACAGAACTCATAAATACCTGAAACAATCTAACATACTAGAACATATATAACAAACTATCATTTTTTTGAACTAGAGCTTACGGCCTCGACGATAGTGGTCCTTTCCTCTATAATTATTCATAATATTGTCAGTTATAATGTACTATAACTAATTTTAAAATAAAGAATTTCTTGTGAGAAAATATACATAGTCAAGTACTCAAGTACTATTAAAATTTAAGAATCCCCTGTAGTCAAAGAAACTGATCGATATTTATCATTAGCGAGCAAGCTTTTGGTCCCAAAATGTCGGAAATCTATTAAGTCTTTTCATCAAATGCTTTCATTGGTTAATATAAGGTAAGTCTGCTAACTTTATGTTAATTTAACATTAATGTTAATGCTTTTTCCTTAGGTATGAGTGATTTAAGGTCGGGCAGTAGCGATATTAAACTATCCTTAAGCACTTAAAGTAGATGCCTCTACTTCAAAACAAAGCAATCAGCAGTTTATCCCAACAAATTTGTGTTTGTTTAATGGAAACGGCACAGAAAGGTTTCTCAAATTAAAATCAGCATTTGGTTCTAAGTGCAATATGGATACCAAAGGCAATAATACATAGGTATTATAAGTTATTGGAACAAGGTAAAACTTCCAGTTACAAACTATCACAGCAAAAAACTTTCAATTAATCTGCAAAACAAGTTGTGATTGGTTGAAGAACAACCCAAAATGGTAGATTAATTAATTTGTGGGATGCTTTATTATTCCCCTATATCACCCTCTTTAAAGGTAGTTTGGGTTTCTTAAATTTTTTAGTTCCAAAAAAAACAGCTCAAGCGATCAGACCGAGCAACTATTAAGGACTCTCTTTGCTTTTAATTTTAGCAAAGTTAAAATATGTTTGGGTCCAGCCTAATGATAATTTGATGCAAATTCAGTGATTCCCGTTTAAGGAATGTTTGGGTCCAGCCTAAGGCTAAATTGATAAACACAATTCTGTGATTCCCTGTGGGGAATTGTTCATAACAATAACAACTAGGATGTACTCACTTTCTCTCTCTGATGACATCTCTTAGGAAATCCATGGCCTCGTACAGACTCCATTTGGGCTTAAAGCCATTGCCCATTAGCTTGACATGGGCCAATTCCCGACGATAAGATTCCCGCAATGACTTGAACGCTCGAGCCACACGCCTGCCCGGAGCATTGAACTCGCGTCCAATATGCTCCCAGGCCCGATTCTTCTCTTCCTCGGCGCCCTTGAAGTTGGGCAAACGCGAGTCCCACAATATGGGGTTGTCGTGGACCATTTGGATGAGCTTAAGCTTATCAGACGCATTGCGACGTACCACTGTGAGTAAGAGGGAGAGAGAGAGAGAGACAGATTGATTGGTTGGGGGCTCCTTTACTAGGGTGAGATGGAGGGGTGGTCAACGCACATTTCTTGATCTTTTGCCCGGGCACCACAGCCGACTGCTGCTGCTGCTCCACTTTCGGCTTCATATCCAGGGCAATGGCAGCGGCAGCCGCGCTCATATCCTGCAGCGATTGCGAACCGGAGACCGGAGCCATCAAGATTTGCTGGAGTATGTGTAGATGATTTATGTGGGCCAGGGTGCACTTTACTTCACTCGGTAACGCGATCGGATTTGTTGACGGGGCTGCTACCCTCTCACGACCAAGTTTAAACAGCAACTAAAAAACCAAAATAACAACCACCGTCAACGGCAAAGTCTCGCTGCCACAAACGAAGTCTGCAGCGCAGTTGGCAGCAAGCCCGCATTTCGTACACACACACACCAAGCAAAGCCAACAAATCACGCGCACTATGGCCAGCGCTCTCTCACTCTCTCTCCCGCTAGCCGGGAGGCTAGGCTGGCTCTGGCTCTCTCTCTCTGTCTATTACCTCGTTACCGTTATCTGCGTCGGCGTCGCAGCGTCATAGCCATGATGCAACAATACAAGGTGGGGCGTTATGAGTGTAATGCGTACTTTTGCCAATAGCTTACGCTTCAAAGGAACGCACAGCACTGAACGAGAAGGCACTTTGCAGAGAACACACACTGATGCCACCTCACCTCTCTTGTTGTGTCATGGTCATAGCTCAGACCCAGGCCCAGAACATTGCTGCAGGCCAGGCTACAATCTGCCCTCTCTCTGTCTCTATCTGTTTCGCCCTCGCTCAGACGGAAAAATGCCGTTTAATTGTAAACCACGACCGAAAGTAAAAGCGAGCAAAAGAACGAACGCCACACACACGCACACACTCAAAGCGAAGCAAAGATGAGCGTGCACCCTGCATTTTGGTCGGCTTGGATTTTAAAAGAAGTTTGACTAATGGGAAGCGGAATGATCAGAAATCGACTTACAGTCAACCGAACAGGGTTAAGGTTAATATGTATTATTAATGATATCAACTAGTATCCTATTAGTGAGGCTAGTGAGTGTTTTTAAAATAAATTTCGATATATTGATCTAAGTTACCGGTAACTTCTTTCAAGAACTACTTTGAAATCCCTCATTCTCAAATAATTTTCTGTGTATGCTGTTGCTTGCATTTGCGAAAAATAAGGGAAGGCAGTTTCGGCTCCCCCCGAAGTTTCTATACCCCTGCAGTTTTTAAACGAATGACATTATAAAAGATCTTTTTCGCTTTGATGAATTTATTGTAAGGCAGTGATTTTGATGCAGTTAGTCAAAATTGTGCTGAAACATATAATATTTATTAATCGCTGGTAAGTTTAAAGAAGCCAAACATCGACAACAATAAAGCTGTTCTAGCTAAATCTAATTTTCGACCGATGATTCCTGAGGCTATGGTCACCTTATTTTAACAAAACTTTGTAGAATTGTGTGAAAGTACAAAAAATAAGTAAGCACACTACCATTAAAAACAAAAAAGTTTTCCCTACTATAACCATTATATTTATATAGTAGCCAGACTTCGACCAAACTCTGTGAAATCATAAAAAAGCATAGAAAGCTAATAAATACATAGTTTGGAGCATAGCTTTAAAACTGACACAGAGTGAAGCTGATGGACGGACATGGCTAAATCAATTCAGATCGTCATGCTGATCGAGAATATATATACTCTATGAGGTCGGAGATCCTTCCTTCTACATATTCTCTACAAACTGTTGGACAATTTTTAAATACTCTCTGCAAGATTATCAAAATGGTAATATTTAGTGGAGCTGTGGAAAATGCACCAATTTGCAGATTCATATAAAAATAGCAATTCTCCAAAAGCAATTCTCAACATAAACTCTTCTTTGGTTTCTAAAGGCAATGAGAAAGGCTTACAAAACAAAAATTAAGTAGTTCACAGAGCGTTAATCAGAATGATTGATTCTAACATGCAATTTTTTTGTAAAGTCGTGGGCCCCGGACTTCGTAACTTAGTTTATTGTCTCGACTCTTAGTATTTTTAGATTAAATATCGTTATAAGGAAAATAAAACAATTGTTATAAAAAATTTGGGAAAAATTCAATGCCTAGAAAATTAGGTATTCTTGAAAACGATTAGGATTTGATGTAGATTTCGTGAAAGCAAATATAAATCAGTTCAGGGGGCAACCCTTATTGTTTACTGATTTGACCAATCTGTTGATTGACCACTAGCGCTAGATCAAACAAAGGCCCGAAGGCAAAACATGCCTAAAAAAGGGTGTAAGCTATTTTTATACCCTTGCAAAGGGTATTATAATTTTGCCCAGAAGTTTGCAACGCATAGAAATATTCATTTCCGACCCCATAAACTATATATATTCTTGATCAGGGTGACGAGCTGAGTCGATTGAGCTTTGTCCGTCCGTCTGTCCCTCTGTCTGTCTGTCTGTTTCTACGCGAACTAGTCTCTCAGTTTTTAAGCTATCGAGCTGATTTTGCACAGAGTCTTCTTTTTGCTGCTAATATGTCGGAACCGACCGGATCGGATGACTATATCTTATAGCTCCCATAGGAACAATCGATCGGACAACTAGTTTTAGTATGAAAAACTTTTTTCTTTTAAATAGAAACGACTCCAAACTTTGTAATCGTAGGTTTTATATGTTTTTTATAATTCCACCAAGTTGTATCAAAATCGGACAACTATATGGTATAGCTGCCATACAAAAGATAGGTCTAAAAAACAGTCTTATTTAGAAAAACTTTTTTGTTTTTAATGGTAGCATCCTGTAATTTTGTATTTGTTTGTTTCTCGGGCTTTTACACAATTCTACAAGTATTTGTCCAAATCGGATGACTATATCATATAGCTCCCATACGAACGATCGGTCGGAAAATGGGAAAAAGAGTATTTTTTGAAAATATTTAAGCGAGCACTTGCAAGGGTATAAAAACTTCGGCACAGACGAAGTTAGCTTGGCTTTCTCGTTTTTAAATTTCTTTAATAATAGCTTGTTGACAGAAAATGTAATTTTAATATTCAAATAATTTCACATTGACGAATTTAATTAATTATGTTATTTTGATGGTGAATTCGAGTGTCTGATGCATCTTGGTAGATCACAATTGAAAGAGGCAAGATGACATTGTGAATGCATTTGTTCCGATAAGCATTCTAAGAGAATTGTGCAGATATGGTAGCGTGAACATAGCATTGTAAAATGCATTAAATAAGCAATCATTTTATTCAGGGTTCCCCAAAAAGAGAGACACTCACTAATGCATTACTTCGGCAAGCATTCGGCGTGAATTGATGAATGTGTTCGGCCCCCCAAACATGGCTGGTCAACACTGATTTAATTATTTCAACTTGAAATGCGAAGACTTTCAGCGCTCTCTGTGATTTTAACACGATAATAACGTTGATAACGTTGAACGGAATATTAAACAATAATTATTAAACTTACCTACTCTGGGCACACAGATCTAAAAACTAATCTAAAACTAATCTGAATCAAATCTATATCGCTTCTAAGAACACTACTATTAATTGCATGTCAGCTCAAACAAAAAAACGTTAAACTTGACTGTTATTTAACTAGTCCCATTCCCTTGCCCAAGGTGTAGCGTCCCTTTGATATTCGTTGTGGCCTACCCACATAGCTTGCATTTTTCATATGCATTAAAAGCGGCAGCAACTTTGTTGCGCTCAGCCACGACCCCGAACTCGGCCGATCATATTCGGGCTCGGTTTGTTTCGGCTCGCACTCTCTTACTTTGGTTAGGTCCCCACAATTGTTGTTGTTATTGCTGCACTTATTTCATTTGCTCTTTGAGTGTGTGTGTGTGTCTCCGTCGACGGGGAGGGGGGTTGGGGAAGCAGATTTGAGCCCGCTTAAGTAATGCACGAAACGAAACGAGGGTCTTGACTGGGGTAGCTGTAGCTGCCTGCCTGCCTTCTTTCTGGTGGTTGGCGTTGAGTTTTTCGCCTCCTCTTTTCTGCCTGATTTCGTCTCTTGTAAAAATTTACAAAATAACAGAAAAACATTTGGATCACACATGTTGATCTTACGGCCTGCGCCTTGCCTTCACATTCGTGGCAGAGCCATAGAGTGTAGATAACAGACAACAGACCCAGTCCCAGTCCCAGTCCGGACATTTAAGCCGCTGAAATCTAAGCAGTAATCGAGTGGGAATGGCAAAGAGCGCACAGTATGAGAATGCGAATGCTTTGTCTGTATGTAATTTATGCCTAATGAACTATTTCCGGCCAAGTGTCAATTAATGTATTCTGCTTTTGGGCCGGACGGTGGGGGAGGGGTTAGGGGAGGCAGCATAACGTGCCCGCACAAATGTTGTCATGATAATGTTTTCGGGCAAAAAGAACTTCCCCCCGTGAATGCAATGTGGCACGATCATCTCTCTCGCTCGCTCATCTTCTCATTTCGAAGCATTTTTCAAGCCAAATTGAAACTCAGGCAAGCGGAATTTTGTTTTCTACTGATGATTAAATTCTGTATATGTATGTATGCACTTATGTGAGTATGTATTGAGTTGGGCCGCCTTTTTATGAGGCGAGATGAGTTTTGTGCGCAGTTAATTGGCCAAGCAGCAAATTGTTTAGCGGGTTGTAAGATCGGGAACATTTGAGCGTTCGTTAATAAAGTTATCCCCCAAAGTGGGGTGTCCAAAAAGCGGGTATTTTCATTAAGGATGGAATCCACTTCACTTTGGTGATTCACACTTTAAACGGTATCGGGCCAGTTTCAATTTTCGAACCTCCACCCATGGCGCTTACAGGGCTTGTTTGTAACCAGTATGGTAAAGAATAGTTACCAGAAAGAAAAGAGCAACAAAATTCAAAAGTATAAGTTCAAAACTCAGGGATCCAGAAATTCGAGAACAAAAGTTGATCGTTGGATGAATAATTTAGCTTTATGTTCAATTATATTCATGCTTTCCGACCTCTGACATCGAACACTCTTAATCTGAGTATGAAATCTTTTCTTATTTTTTACTTCTACTCGAAAACAGGATCATTTCCAGCTGGTTTCAGATTACTTTGCACCTCCTTTCTTCCTCCATGTTTCATAGGACATTCGTAAACACTTCAAGACAGATTCAGACTAGTAGTTTTAATTTACTTAAAAGTTCTGAAAACAAAGAAATATAAAAATTGTTGTGACTCGAACTCACAGCCCTGCAACTTTGCACTGACCAAGAATCTTATCGCACAGCTCTATAACACAAGATTGTTGTCCCGTGTCTAAAATGTTTTTTATACTTTTCCGCTCTCGTTGCTAATTTATCAACATTTGATATCGAAAGGGATTGATTTAAGTTTATTGTAAGACTTGATTATAATTAACATTGTATTAATATCCCCGTTTTATTTACGTGTACAAACTTTACATTACTTCATTTCCACTTCATCATATTTGGTTTTCCGTGGGGACCCCCAAAAACTGTTAAGTGATCATTTTGCTCAATTAACTCGAAAAAAATCGCTAATATGCCATCTGAGCAGGATCTAGTATATTGAAACCAATGGTGTTTGAAATATAAAACGATAACTAATAAATGAAGGATGTTTTCCTTATTTTCAGAAATTTCTACTTTAACCCCCCCCTGGTTTAACAATGTTGCTGTTAGTTCATTTAATTCTTCGTTAGTCAAATGTTGCTTAGTTTAATCCGGTTACTGTTTGTCGATGTTATTAGCGTATGTCTGACATAGGCTATCTAGTATTTTTTATGGGGTAAGTTCACATAAATCCCCCCTCACCGTGTATTTTCCAGAGGAAAATTTAAATTATATTTTACAAATGCTAAATAAAACTAATATGTATTTACGAACATGTTTCACGATTTCAGGAGCAAGACTTACCCATTCTGAATAGTAAGGCTAGGTGGATTAAATAAATAAATAATAAATTATATATATATTCTTGATCAGGGTGACGAGCTGAGTCGATTGAGCTTTGTCCGTCCGCCTGTCTGTTCGTCTGTCTGTCTGTCTCTACGCAAACTGGTCTCTCAGTTTTGAAGCTGTCGAGCTGAAATTCTGCACAGAGTCTTCTTTTTGCTGCACACTACTAATATGTCGGAACTGACCGGATCGGGTTATTATCAACTATTTTAGTGAGAAAAACTTTTTTCTTTTAAATGGAACGTCTCCAAACTTTTTATTCATAGGTTTTCTATGCTTTTCTATAATTCTGCCAAGTTTGATGAAAATCGGACAACTATATGGTATAGCTGTCATACAAAAATCAGGTCTAAAAAATAGTCTTAGTTAGAAAAACATTTTAGTTTTTAATGATATTATACCGAAATTTTATATTTTTTTGATTTGTTTTTTTGATTTACATGCTTTCACCCAATTCTACAAAAATTTTGTCCAAGTCGGATGACTATATCATATAGCTCATATACAAACGATCGGTCGGAAAATGGGTCGTTGTGAGAATAAGATTTTTTGAAAATATTTAAGCGAGCACTTGCAATGCTTGTATTAAAATTTCGGCATAGACGAAGTTAGCTTAGCTTTCTCGTGTTTTTCGATTTATTGATTCGTCAGTCGCATTAAAGGTTTTAATATTGTTCAGCATTTATCATTAAACAGTTTTTGTTTTTAAAGGTTTTAATATTGTTCAGCATTTATCATTAAACAGTTTTTGAGCCTTCAAATTTTAATGCAATCATGTATTCGCAGTTATTTGTGCTCAATTGTGGTTTTGCAAAGCAGCTTTCAAAGTGTTTTGCGATTTTACAT
Organism: Lordiphosa fenestrarum; assembly: GCA_035044985.1. NCBI lineage: Eukaryota > Metazoa > Arthropoda > Insecta > Diptera > Drosophilidae > Lordiphosa > Lordiphosa fenestrarum. Next base: position 10,890 of record JAWNNO010000087.1, on the reverse strand, counting down.
TTCTGTAACAATTGGTTTTAATATAATATATTAGAAAATATACAGTTTATATAGAACTAGAAGGTAAAATAGCCAGTTTTTCTCAGTTAAATGAGTTAGGTGAAGACTAAACGGTTTTTGGTCCAGTTTCAGAGATTGTGCGTCCCCGCGGAAAACCAAGTATGAGGCAGTGATATATTATATTATAGTTATTATTAGTTTACTAAAACTAGGCAACCAGGTCCATCATATTAAAGGGTTGCTAGTAATTTTAGGTGATATTTGTGTGATGCACACGAATATGTGTTCAGATATAGTCCATTACGTCTAAATTTTTGGTTATTAAGATTACATTTGCATTAAACACTTTTTGTTCTCGTTTTGTGGGTATCCTTTTGTTTATCTTAGCTTAAAAAATCGCATAAATGTTTGGTATGGTTTATTTTAAAGCTTAGAACTAATACTTTACAATAAATACAATGAGAGTTAAGACAATAACCCCCACAAAAAGTGGCTAAAAAAGGATCAATATTAAAATCTTAAGCAATTGTTTAAACCATTTTCGGAAACAGATTCGATTCAAATAATTGGAACTGCCTAAATGGCTAATGCTGAATTTCTCTTTTCCGCTTAATAAAACATATAATTAGGAAATACCACAGCGGCCCATCAGTTGGCTTATCAGTAAAATTAATCACTAATTCCCAATGCAAATACAAATGTACGAATGTACATACATGTGTGTGAGACTCTCTTGGCTGTAAAATACAAAGCCAATAAATATTGACACAGGTCAAAAAACGTCAGGAGCATGAAGCAACGTAACTGTTGGCTTGTATTGATATACATATATTTTTCGCTTACCCATTCGATAAGCCCGAAAGCGAACCCTAGTTGAACCCAAAACCCAACCCAACTCAGTTCAATCAGGCCATAAAAATTTCATAGAGGGGAATGCTTGTGTCAACAATAACAGCGGCGAGGCGGGAGACCAAGATCAAGACCAAGTTGGAAGTATCGAAGATGGGGCATGACAGCAGACAGCAATTCAAGCACAACGAGCCCGCAATGAAACCAAAATTCGATCAGAAGCAAAATCAGTTTGCCGTTTTGTCATTTTGTTGGCGCATTGAAATATTTAAATTTTGACCCAACCCCAAAACCAAATAAATTTGTGGCGTAATATGTACGGCAGCTGTGTGTGTGTGTGTGTATATGCCAGCTTGGTCTCTTGGGGTCAAAATTGTCGCATATCGTTAAGAACCCAACAACAACGGAGACGAAAAACAAAGTAAAACTAAAGCGACACGACATCGCAATTGGTTAATGGCCATCCATTTGGCTGGCGATACGTAGCACATACATAGAAGAGGTAGAAAACAGAATGAGAACAAAAACCAGAGAGATGCAAATTATTGGGGAGTGGTTGACGGATACTTCAGTGTGGAAATCATTTGCTCAGATTGATCTTATCAAAATGCCATGAAGGAAAGTTCTACAAGGAGTGAGTCGACTTGCTATACCCTTGCGGAGGGTATTACAAAATTGTCCGAATGTTTGTAACGCATAGAAGGAAGCATCTGCGACCACATAAGGTATATACATTCTTGATCAGTAGGACGGGCTGAGTTGATTTAGCCACGTCCGGCTATCTGTTTGTATTGCCACCGGGCCATAGAATTGCACCAGCAAACATTTTATGTAATTTTTGATCACACTCGAATCTTTTTCGATGCCTAAGGCTGATTAAAAAGTCATAAATGCGCTCATTTTCCGATCATGAATTATACTTTAGTCGGGAGAAAATGGTACCCTAGCCGGAGTCGCTTTTAACCCGTTCTTCTGATCAGTTTCGAGTCATTTGAGTCTTTTTTCTAGTTGTATTTCACTAAATCACATTTTGAGCATATTCATGAGTAATTTTCGAGTCTCAATTAATCACCTATGATAGGCATCTCTTTTGGATCATCAAAAAGAGTCGGAAAAGTCTCACCAAGGTGATTTTTATGAAAATGGTCTTTCAAATGTTGGGTGGGGCGTCTCTCTACAGCACATTCTTACATTCCTGCATTCTTGTGTCGGATGCAACTTTCACGCCATACAAAAATCAAAGCAGCCACTTTGGTAGCAAAAAAGTTGCATCCAATTTGGATATGGTTGCATCCGTGACTTTTCGAGTAGTGACTTGACAGGGTATCGATAGTTTCGCATATCGTACGGGTATCGTTACAACTGCCAGCACTAACAAAAACAATAAAAGCAATTAAGAGCAAAAAAACAAAAAAAAAATCAACAAAAGAAGCAGAAACTTTAAGAATAATGCTAGGTTCTCACCACCGTGATTTTCATCGACTTCACGATTTATCGAAAAGATGCGAAAAGGTGTTCGCATTGGCAACATTCTTTCATTCTTTTGTTCTTGCATCCACTGAACAGCTGACTAGGATTTGCTGACATTGTAAAAAAAAATTTGGTGCAAATATAATGGATTTAGATGACGGTTTTCTATTAATAGCTTTGGAGAAAGAAAGCCTTATTCCATGTTTGCTGATGTCCACTGATGTCAAAAACTTTTGTTGCAGTAAAATAGCATAAATGTCAATTAGCCGTCAAGTAAGACTGGATACGTTCAAAGGTTCTCGAGGACGAGTGTGTTTAATACATGTACCAAAACCATTGCGACTACTACACAGAGGAAAAAATCGTGTTCTCAAAAGAAGAACAGAATGTGGGCTCTAATTTTTGAGAATAAATGTTCCGAATGTTCTTGAAATGAGCACAATTCAGCTCATCTCGACCCCAGAACTGAAAAGTATAAGTTACCATTCAGATTTGCGGCCACAGACGTGGGCAAAATCCTAGTGAGCTGAAACGGTCTTGGTCTTACTCCCAGTAAGTATAAAAAATTTATATTTCTTTTAACATTAACCAAGCAAGATATTCTTCTCGAATCCGTTCATGATTTGTTTTTGATAACGAATGTGCTCATATTGAGTCCAATTTTCTCGGTTTATCCTTCAGTGTAGGTACTTAAAGATTCCTTGACTGCAAACCCAAATAACCAAAAATTTCCAATGACACAAGACATTAATCTTTTAAAACTAAGTTCGAGTTTTGACAATAAAAGACTAATTTTTTTTTAGTTATGGAACAAATTAAATTGCATTAGACATAAAGATTGCCCGGTATTGCTCAAATAATTAAACTTGGAAATGCGCTGCGCTCCATATGCTCTTAATACCATGCGGTAGATCATTCCAATAGCAATCTACCCGTATACACGTCTTACACGTTGCAATCTAAATTGTTTATCCATCTTGATGACACAGGCTGTAAATTTTTAAATAAATAGTTGGGCTCTCTGGTAATTAAAATCTTATGAAAAAATATTAATACTCTGAGTCTATTCCAATATTCCAGGCTTAAGTCATACATTTTTTATTTATTTATTTATTTTATTTATTAGCAATATTAGGACTAAGCAAACTTAGAACTAATAGTGAATGTGTAGCGCTGGCTGCTATGCCCTCTGGCTACTTACAGTTTTGGATTGTTTTAACATTCAGTGGATTGCAGTGAAAAGTGAATAGGATTAATTAATATAGTAAAGGTTCCATATATTTTTGATTGGCATAAATCTAGGTTGATATCTATTTGCAGATTTATTTTAATACAAACTTGGAATAAATTGAGATTTTAGCGAAACTTATACTTTATTGTAAATGTTAGCATGTTTTAAAAATTGTATAATTGTTTGTGCGTTGGTTTCATTTAAGTTGAGTATGAGTGGGATTGGGTTATTGTTTTTGAGAATTACATTTCTGGATGGACGGAGAGCAGGGCAAGATGTTAGAATGTGTTCTATGTTTGTGGCCCGTGGCCCGTGGTATGTTTTTGTCCATATAATGCTCATGGGTTAGTTTGCTATGTCCCAGTCTCATTCTTAATATTTTAATTTGATCTAGTCGAGACAGCTTAGAGTCTTTTAGCAATGTAAGGGGAGATAGTGATTGAGGGGTAACTGAGCGGTACCAAGATGAGGTAAGGATCCACCTTTCCATTTTGTTTTTCAGAAAATCTTTCTTATGGTAATGGTCTATGTCGTTTTTGTTAAAATTCTCGGTACAAAATAGTGGAATAGTTTGGGCGAATTTGGCTGCTGCATCAGCAGTAAGTCATAAATTTTATTTGCATAGCCACGCAGAAAAAAAAGATATTATCTGAAACTCAATATCAAACTGTCATTTTTAAGCATATAAAACCAATGTTTTAGGATCAAATTGATATTTTTATACCCGTTACTCGAAGACTAAGAAGGGTATACTAAAGTCGAGCAAAATGTATGTATCAGGCAGAAGGAAGCATCTCCGACCCCATTAACTACATATATTCTTGATCAGCATCAATAATCGAGTCGATATAGCCATGTCCATCTGTCTGTCTGAACACATAGATCTCAAAGACTAGAAGAGCTAGATCTAGCAATATGCAATGGAATATCTCCTGATTTTATAAAATATTGAGCTGAGACTTTGCAGTGACGTAGCCAATATCTACTTTCGAATTTCGAAGTCTGGCAGGGCCGACTTTAACTTACGCTCTCGTTTAATGTCATTTTGACAAAAAACAAGAAAGAAAGTCGGTCAAGCCCGACTATAACATACTCTGTACCAAGAAATTTTGTCTTTTGATCATAACTCGAAAACCGTTCATCCGATCTTCTTCATTCCTTTGGCGGATCGATAAGTTATTCTAATAACTAAATATGTCCAGAAGGAACAAGCCATCTATCTTCAAAACTGTGGGAGATATGACGTTTTTTCTAAATTGCGGGGGCGGGAGGGGGCGTGGCCAAAATTGAAAATAAACTTGATCTGCCTGCAGACATAAGAAGCATATGTCCCATACACGTCAAACCTCTATCCCTTACCATCTCTGAGATCTGTGCGTTCATACGGACAGACAGACGGACATGGCTATATCGACTCGGCTGTTGATGCTGATCAAGAATATATATACTTTATGGGGTCGGAGATGCTTCCTTCTGGATGTTACATACTTTTGCACAAACTTATAATACTCTATGTACCTACGGTACAGAGTATAAAAATGGAAAGTTAACTTCGGCTCCTCCGAAGTTTGAATACCCTTGCAGCATGGTTTTCTACACTGAAAAGCAAATCAATCCGTAAGGGACTACATCAATCCGAAACAGGCCTGAAAACAGGGTAAGCCCGGATATTCTTGAGCCGAGCCGAAAAAAGATTGATTTGATCCCGCTTTTTTCAATTCTGAAAAGATTGAATTTATGCCGCGTTAATCTCATAAAGATTAAATCAATCCAAAAATTCGAGCTTTATTTAATCCCAAAACACGGTCACTTTAAGTGCGTTCTAGATCAAATTAAGCTTGCATTCTAGTATCCCTTTTATCCCAGAAAAGATTCATCCAAGCTTTCTCGAGATTGACTTAAGCCCAATATTCGTACTTACTATAATCCTATATCAGGATCAGTTCAAGCATTATCGTGATTGATTTCAGCTTGCGTTTTGTATCGATATCTTCCCAACCAAGATTCATTCAAGTTTTGGAATTTATTTATTGTAAATTCTTTTTACTAAATAATTAAAATTTCTTCAATATGCACCAAGGGCAACGACACGGCACGGTTTGCCAAAATTCGAGTGCGGTTATATATGAAGAGCGCCTTTGTGTTCAGAAAGATGTTTCTAGAATTTAGATGATGTGCATGTATTTTGTGAAATGTGTTTACACAGAAGAGCCGGGCCCGTTGCACACTTCCAGAGAGATGTTTCCGCCTGCAATAAAATAATGTGAAAAAATTTTAACTCACTTTCCAGTTAAGTATTTGAAGGCGGCCTCTAGCTTAAATTCCTTAAGCAGGTTGAGCAGTAGGATGTCGCCTGCGTCCTGCGCAATTTCGTCAGGAATAACATTTTTATTATCCATTTTGACCGCTTGCCACAACAATCAACACTGAAATGAAAGGCGAGAGCGCAGCGAGCGTTCGTCTCTGCTTCATGGCTGGGGCCCGAAGTCTCTTGCCAAGTCAATCATCACTGTGTGTCAGAGAGAGACATGCATATATTTCATTCCTCTCCATTTGGCCGGCCTGCTTTGCTTTCGAATGAAAACAAATACGAATACAATAGAGAACCAACTGTATTCGTCGCCTGCTTCGCTCTCGCCTTTTTATACCCGTTACTCGTAGAGTAAAAAGGGTATACTAAAGTCTTGCAAATGTATGTAACAGGCAGAAGGAAGCATCTCCGATATCATAAAGTATATATATTCTTCATCAGCATCAACAGCCGAGTCGATATAGCCATGTCCGTCTGTCCGTCCGTCCGTCCGTCCGTCTGTATGAACACCTAGATCACAGAGACTAGAAGAGCTAGAGCAACCAAATTTTATACGTAAGCTAGTATTGTCTGTAGGCAGATCAAGTTTGTTTCAAATTTTGGCCACGCCCCCTCCCGCCCCCGCAATAAAAAATATTGAATAACTCCCACACTTTTTAAGACATCGAGCTCAGATTTTGCAGTGTAGTCTATGTGGCCAATATCTACAATCTCACAAAATTTCCAAAGGATCGGATAATAAGTGGCCGAGTTAAAAAAATGTTGCATACTTATCCGAGCTGAGCTGAGTAACGGGTATTTCGAAGTCGGGCAGGGCCGACTTTAACTTACGCTCTCGTTTCTTCTGTGTAACTAATTTGGATGACATTTCCACCGATAACAAACAGGTTTTGCTCACTAAGACTACTTTTCTGACTCTACTTTTGTATGACAGCTATACTATTTAGATGTCCGATTCCGACCAAACTTAGTGGAATCATGGGAAAGCTTAGCAAACTAAGAAATACAAAATATGGAGACGGTTGCTTTGAAAGCAAAAACTTTTTCTCACTCAATCTAGTTTTTCGACCGATCATTCCTATAGTCCTATGCTATAGTCATCCAATCCGGCTGGTTTTGATACTTGTGCAGAGTATTTGTGCTACAAGACCTTCTGCGAAGTTTGGTCGCTATAGCTGTCAAGCTGACGGAGGAAATCGCATAGAAACAGATGGAGGGACTGACGGACATGGCTATATCGACTCAGCTCGTCATGCTGATCAAGAATATATATACTTTATGTGGTCGGAGATGCTTCCTTCGTGCGTTACAAAACTTCTGGACAATTTCAATCTACTCTCTGCAAGGGTATAATACAATTCAAAATGACAAATTAATCAACTTGCAATCCTATACAATAGGATTTTTTGGCAAAGTGTTATAAATTATTTTATAGAATTTGAAAACAACAAATTTCAAATTTGTTTTATTATTTTATTTACTTTACCTCTTCTTGAATGGGGATTGAACTCTGGACGAATGAAATTCACTTAACACGAATGGAATAGCGTTCTCTGGGATGGAATGGGCTGTCGGTGTCGGTGAGTGCTCTGCAGTCTTTCGGTGTTCTGTTTTAAAGTCCCAGTTGAGGTAAGTAAGAAATACAATAGTTAATCGGCACTTGCCCTCCAGCTCGATTCGTGCATAAATACCAAATGCATTTGGTATGAAATTATCGCTGCTTTGGCCAGACGCGTGGTTGATGGAGTCGGCTGAGATGTCGCTGTTAGCGTGAGTGCAGACTTCCAGGTCCCAGTTAGGCAATTATAAGTAAGAAGACCGAATTTGTATTTATCAAACAAAGCGATTTGTTAATTAACAGATTATTAACACTAATGTAAACAAATCTATACTATGTTAGAAAACATGGCAGCTCGGAAAATTTGGGAATTTTTTATGACCTCTGTAAGTCAGCTATTTTTTAGCCGATCTTAATGAAAATGTATAGAGTGCAAAATAATAGATGGATATGTTGAAATAATCACCTATTTTATTGTGGGGGCGTGGCAGTACTATTATTCTACATTTTAATATATATATATATATATTTTACAATAGTGAAGATGCTTATTTTGCCTGTTGCATTTGCACGACTTAATTATACCCTTTTTACTCCACGAGTAACGGGTAGAACAAACTGAGTCATACCGTCTCTCTTCTCGAATGAATATGAATATATTTGTTTGTCTGATTAGCTTACCCCAACTGCGACGGGCCAATCAAATGTGTTATTGCCTCTCATTCGTCTTCAGTTTATTGCCCAGTTTCATATTTTGTTATTGTTGTCGGTTTGTCTGGGCCTCCGTTTGTATTTGTAATCGCGGTTTTAAGTGTAGGCCAGCGGTTGGGCTTGGGCTTGGACTGTGCTGATTGTTGCGGCTTATCGCCCCGTCAGTTCTCATTCTTCGGTTGATTGTTGTAATTGCCACAATTTGTTGTTTTTGTTGGTTACTGAAAGTCAGGGGTGGATCTTAGGCAAAGACGGGATAAGTTAAGTTAAGAACATGTCACTGAGTCTCTATGATGTGGGTAGACATATAGTTGGGTGTTCTAGCAATTTGAAAAATTCTAAAGTTGGTGAACGAACTATTGGCAGCTCCCTAATTTCTTGAACGGCAATCAAACTTGAAGGTACCTATTCCAAAATTAAAGGTTCTCGATTCTGCAAAGCTCTGAAGCACTTTATAAAGTACCCGACGACGAATAGATCCTATGGAATATTAACAAGAAAGAAAGTCGGCCAAGCCCGACTATAACATACTCTGTACCAACGAAATTATACGCTCAGTATAAATTTTGATGCTGCAGTAGCAGCAGCGAACACGCTTTTGATCATGACTTGACTACCGTTAATCCGATCTCCGCAATTCCTTTGGCGGATCTATAAGTTATCCTGATTACTAAATATGTCCAGAAGAAACCATCTATCTTTAAAACTGTGGAAGATATGACCTTTTTTCTAAATTGCGGGGGCGGGAGGGGGCGTGGCCAAATTTGAAAATAAACTTGATCTGCCTGCAGACATAAGAAGCATATGTCCCATACATGTCAAACCTCTATCTCTTACCATCTCTGAGATCTGTGCGTTCATACGGACAGACAGACAGACAGACGGACGGACGGACAGACGGACAGACGGACATGGCTATATCGACTCGGCTGTTGATGCTGATCAAGAATATATATACTTTATGGGGTCGGAGATGCTTCCTTCTGGATGTTACATACTTTTGCACAAACTTATAATACTCCATGTACCTACGGTACAGAGTATAAAAAGACCAAAACCAAAACCACTTGAACCCAATTAAATAATTTTTATCACGAACAGATAAAAATTGTGATTTTATTTGATAATTTTTATAAAAACATGGGACCGTCGAATACTGAGTCGAAAACTCAGTGGAGACACTGGAGTCGAAGACTCCAACAATAGTTCGGTTTTATTTTGAAAGAAGTTTGTATCAGGGCTGCAAACCGGGTTTGAACCGAGCCGGTTCGAGCCCGGAGTTCCGAATTTTATTTTACTGTGAACCGAACCTCTTTAGAACTAAAAGCTAAACCCGAACTTGTTCTGAACATAAAATATCGGTTCGGTTCAACAAAAATGGTGGACATCAGAAAATCTTACCTTCTGTTTAGCGATTCCATCTGTTTTCTTGAGCGATTTTGTCTTAAATTGCACATTAAAGTGAATTTAAAATCACCTAGAATAGCACTCGGAGCTACTAACAATATCCCCATCTCTAGTAGCCTGTGTTTTTTAAGATAATTGACTTTAAAGCTTTTCTATGATTCACTTGGGAAGCATTTTCTTGCCAAAACTACGAAATGGTATTTTATTTAAAAGTTAATTGGATTTTGAATATAAAAATATATTAATGTGTTAAAGGAACCCAATTTCTAGGTCGAAAGCGATTGTTACAACACCTTTGATTAAATTAGCTTCTAAAATTTAGCAATGTTTTGTATCTAAATAAATGTATTGCTGTGTTTCATATTAATATTGTGTCCAGCATGGACTGAACCAAGGTTCGAACCAAAACTCACTTTCAAAAACCTCGAACCCAAAATTTTTGTATCCTAACCATTGGTAAATTTTGGTTCGAGCCTGCGCTTGGAGATCTAAAAAAAAGTATGGGTTTGCAGCCCTGGTTTGGGGTAAAATTTTGTGTAAATTGTTGCATTCCATTTTCCAAACATCTGATAAAAACAGAAACAAAAACCTCTCCCCAGCGATTTCTTCTCAACTTAGTTCACTTGCCGCACACAGATTCTAAAATCTTCTGCAAAATACAGTAATACCTTTTCATTTAGTAACTGTTGAGTTGAATTCATGGATGGAAAGTTGTGCGAAAGCATAACACGACCTCGAGCCGGCTAAAGCTGCTGGTTTATTCATTACTCAAGTTGTTGCAATTGCCAAAGCCAGGCTTTCAAAAGTGTCCGGAAACCACAGAAATCAAGGTTGGTTTGAACCTTGGTTTATTAACTCGTTGGTATTAAAATTTATATACCTTTACATTCATTTACAGGATTTACCATATTCGACGGACCCTTCTGATAACACTTTACGATGTGTTACAGAAATCTCTAGAGATTTTGGAGTCTGTTGTTTTTGAAAACAACCAAGCCAAATGTCGCTGTTCCTGAAATGTCTAAAATTTCATCTTTCGAAGTAAAGTTTGGAGTTCCATGAAGGGAATGGCAAAAAGTATAAATAAAACAAGATTATGTGGATAACTTAGCATTATAATAATATAATATTTAAGAGGGTAATTCAATGAAGTATCGGAAAATACCTATCGATAAGTTTTAATTTGTGGGAATGTCAAACTGAGAAAAAGAAAATAGTGATCCGACGAATATTTTCGATCGTCAAACTCCTTCTCCTTGGAGTTGCCAAGTCAATCAATGCAGCATCTCAAATGATTCAATTTGAGACTTTCGTTAAGAATTAGAAAAAAAATTGAACGCTTACATTTATTCT
>JAWNNO010000086.1:0-153444 GCA_035044985.1 Lordiphosa fenestrarum | reverse complement strand
TCACCAATTTAAGACATTTTTTCAACGATACATTCGAAATTCTCCAGCAAAACATTGTTTATTACTTTCTAAGTGCCTCGACAAACGTTATTCTGTTATGAACTGTGTACCATAATTGGCTGCTGTGTTCTTATACCCGAGATTTCAAACTTTGCTTACTTCTGACCAAAAACAATTTGCAAAGCATTACATTGCAGACATGCTAAAGCGCCAAAAAAATGCTTAATGAGAGTTTTCAAAATTTGACAATGAATGACTCAACGTCTGATTGCGAAGACGAGAAGATTATGAAAGCAATAAACAAATATCAAATAAAAAATCTGTGAATTATGTTATAGATTCCTTTGAAAATGGTCCAAGATCACATCTGTAAAGCTCCGGGTTTTTGTTATTTACTGCTCGGTAGTTACAAATGAACTGAATTTTGTTGACCCCTAATATGACTTTCCAAATACCAAATTTAACGTCAGGTTCCAGGCTCCTACAACATGCATCTATACATGTTTTAAAATTTTGGAAAGGTCATAATAACGAAAATTTAAAAATATTGATTTTACTATACTAGCTTTACCAGCAACTCAGGTATCAGTTGAACGAGCATATTCAAAACTTAAGTATGTTCTTTCTGGTTAAAGAGCTAGTATAGATAAACAGTTCCTGGAAGATATATATAATGTTAATTAACTAAAGCTAAGCAGTTTCTTAAAGCTGTTAATGTCACCTAATGGATTTGATAATTGAAATAACTTAAGTAATGATCATTCTGATTAAGCACATGGATAGAACATTCTCATTCTGATTAAGCACATGGATAGCACATTTTCAACGTATTAATAAATCAAAAGACTAACTATTCTTTTAAGTGCAAGCGAACCAAGGTTCGAACCAGAACCTTGGGTTCAGGGGTTCCAAGAACCGGTCCGCGAACCGAACCTTTTATTTTACAATGGGTTCGAACCCCCGGACCGAACCTCCTGGAGAATTTTTGAGGTTTGCAGCCTTGTTTATATCTGCTTTAAGGTCAAATTACAAATCATACATCATCAAGAGTCGCGACCAACTCTTCAATAAAGTGGACCTTGTTGCCTATTGTTATATAATATATATCATCTACCACTTCTTAAAGAAATGCCTGGACTTAGAAGTGAAAATAAAAACCAATAAAAATAAGTTTGGAGTTCATAACTTGACTTTCTTTGAAATTTGTTCTTAAAATCGTAGGTTTCAGATAAGCACTATACATTTTTCTATATCAACAAAAAAGTAATTCAAAAGAAGTAAAGTAAAGCAAAGTTCATAGAATTAGAACAGTACCATTTTCAAGTAGAGGGAGTCTGCTTCGCCCAGTACCGAACTGGTTCTTTGGCGTTCGGTTCAGGAACGCTTTCTAATTACGTTCTAATTTAAAACAAACGAAGTTGTTCAATTTGACTCAAGAATTTATATTGAGAAAAGATTTAAATGGTGAGTGGTTTTTTTTTAGGAATGGATCGTAAGTTACAAACTCACATTTATATTTGTAGTCTCTATAACTTTTACAAAGATCGGGATATAAGTAGCAGAGTTATAAGAATATTACGAATATTATATCATAAATGATATATATACAAGTTGCATACTTTTCTGTTCTTCCTGAAGAAATACAACTTGTTTCTTTTTGTTTGGGATAAGCTAGCTCTGTCTGCTTACATAATGTTAATACATGAACTTAACTTATGTTAATGCGCTGTAATGGTACATACGAGAAAGCTGTTAAACACTTGTTCCCCCTAGGAACGTACCGACTGCCCAAAGCCGTAGGTTTTTTTTTAGATTTGCCCATGGAAGCATCGCAATCACGTGATTCTTTTTTTTCATATTTACCCCTGGAATCAGCGCAATCACGTGATTCTTGTCTCAGCTCTGAGCCTCATTGCCAAACGCCCCATGCGACTATTACTATTCAACTATGCAACACCTTGACACTGTGCCATTGCAGAGTAGCTCGTTTTAGACCAAATAATGCACAATGTTGTTGTTGGTGTTGCTGGTGTTGCTGTTGCATTTGTTCTTAATTTCGGGTTTCGCTGCCAGTCACGTAGTCTTCCAGCTCCAATGTAATTATGGCTGGCACATGTGTTTGCCTGATTAGGCGATAGGTAGGCGGGGGCGGCGATGGGTTTTGTGCGGCTGGGAGCCACATACCGACTGCAAATTTCGTATGCAGTGCCATGTATGGGAGAGCGGGTTTTTTTGGTGTCCATCGTGCGTGACCGGGAGTTGTTGCAATGTTTGACTTACAATTAAAAGCGAATATACATATACAACTCATTATCAAATTTGTCGCGAATTTGTTCGGTCTGCTGTTGTTATCCCTTGAAGCAAATGGGTGGGGGCCTGGGCGGTGCTCGGTAAGTGAAGAGTGTGAAAAGTTTTGTAGTTGGTGGTAAGGTGCGAAAATTGCTGTTAATGTTTGACATATGAAGCTGCCTAAGTGGATGGTGGGGCTGAAGCATGACAAATGGATTTTAATTGCCGGATAATGCAATTAAGGGCTGAGAAGGCAGATGCAATTGTCTTGCAAGATCTCTTTAAAATGTTCCATTGGACTTTAACTCACCCAGAAAAGGTAGTCGGAAACATATTTTCAAATTTAATTACAATGCTTGAGTAAACTTACTCAATATTTCACTTGTCAACTAGATTCATGTAAACCACCCACAATTTCAGCCCTTTTTGAACAAAAACAAAAAATTATCTTCATCCAATTAAACTTTGGCTTAAGAAAATCCTCTTAAAGCTTTATTTTCCTTTTCTTTTTTGCTGCCCCACAACAAATCGCAGCACTTTCACCCAAGGCCATCATTTATATCCGCGTCTCAGGAACATCTTTTCGTATCTTTTTGTTTTTTACCCTCGACTTTTTCCGTTCGGTTCAGGGGCAAAAGATTTATTTGCTGAGATTTTGAAAGAGTTGTTTGGCGTTCGTTCCCAGCCGCGTGATTATCCAGTGAATTGAACGCGGCCAGCCATTAATTACCAGCAGCTGTTGTCTGGAGCTGGGGGAGCTGGAGCATCTAATATCCACCGCATATTTGCCTATTTATGAAAAATTATTTCATAGTTTTTGAAGAAAGCGAAAGGAATTTCCGTGTCATATTTTTTTTGTGTCATCCCCCCTCTGAGGTTGGGCCGCTTGCGTAGGTGCTGCCGCTCGGATTTCCATAATAGTGTTTTACTTTTTTTTTGTTCCTTTTTGGTGTCTCCACCCCGTTTATGACGCTGGCGGTTTTATGGTGCTAAAGACATTAAAACTGTCATAGCAGCGGACACTTAATTTGATATTCGAGAGAGGGATAATTGGTACAGACTGGGTAGACATGTGTAGAAATGGGATACGGAATTCTACTGTTTCGTGTGGTGCTGCAATGTGGAAATCATTTTTGACATGCAGTGCTTGAGAGGGGGAAGGGGGATGGGGGATGGTGGTGGTGTCGGGGTGGCCCACACACAGACAGCAGCAGCAACTGCGCTCGAGAAGTTGGCGTGGGAGTTTGCGGTTGGTAGGAGTGAGGCCTGGTAGGTGGGTAGGTAATGTGCTCTATTTTTGGTTTCTTTGGTTAATATTTTGGTGTGAAAGTTGAATAAACATTGGGTGGGACAGAATTTGTAAGATGTTTCTGCTACAACATGTTCCAAGAAACTAAAAGGAAGATTGAAATTAGCTACAGGAAGTCAAATATTTTTAGCAATTCTGACAAAACTTGTTACCATAATTGAAAAGGTTTAAAGGGGAGTCATTGGGAGTTGGTGGCTCAGTAGAGAGTTCAGCAGAGCCCTCTCGGTATACGAAAATTGCGCTTTAAAAGTCCTGCAATATGGCGAAGAAGCAAAGACACTAACAGCAACGAATGAGGAGGGGATCGGCATATGCGTTAGAAAAGTTCTTCGGAGGATTAATAGACCTCTAAGAAATGGCTATGGATTTTGCCTCCTGATCAAGTCAAGCGCATAAAACAACAGCGGCTGCGCTGGATTGGACATGTTCCTCCTACACAGAGGGAAAAAACCTGATAAGAAAAAAGTATTTCTTCAACTCAAACAAGTAAGTGCGCTGCAGTCGAGTGCCTCAACTACAAAATGTCCTGTTCATTCGATTTTCCAAATCTGAAACAAACTTGATCTGCGTACTGTATACACCTACCTTCATGCAAAAATTTGTGGCTCTAACTCTTATTATCTCTGAGAGCGAAGCGCTCATACGGACAGACGGACGGACGGACATAATTGGCTGTTCATGCTGATCAAGAGTATATATACTTTATGGGGTCGAAAATGATTCCTTCTCCCTGTTACATACATTCGCACAACTTCATGATTCCCCTTTTCCCATTTTGAATGGGAACGGGGTATAAAAAAGAACCGAATACTCTCTAAAATTTTCCAGAACTATTGTTTTTGAAATGAGTACAATTCAACTCCAATAAACCACCGCACAGAGTGCTAAAGGTGTCCGAAAAGTCTGTAAATTCCTACACATATTTTCTATTCCTTATCCAACCAAGAAAGTTGAGGAGGTTTCGGTTGTAGCTTAAATTGTTGTAAGTACAAGCGATGTATCAGATTCTAAGGAATATGTCAGGGGCAGAGCAGCAGCTGCATATCTGCAGCGATTGTAAAGTATATTTACTCTGGATCCCGTTAAGAGCGAGATACATTTATGACCTCTACTAAGTTAAATCAAATTTTTAACCCAGTTGAGTTTAAAATATTTTAAACTCAAAGTAATCGTCTTTTTCTAAAAAAGGTTTCTGAAGTGAAGCCATTGTGCTTCAAGTGAGAAAAACCTTTTATGGCCTGATTGTGCTCATTTTGAGTCCAATGCTGGCCAACTGGTGCCAGCTTGCACACGGCGTTATTAAGCACAGTTTTCATGTAGAGTAACGATACACAAAGACTCTTCAACCAATTCTGAATAATTTAATTGAAAACTGGGAATTTAATATCTACTTTTTAGAGTGGCATATCCGCCCCATAACCAAAATTAGTTTTAGGTAGAAAAACCATTTGGTTTTCAATGAAAACGTCTCCAAACTTTGTATTTGTTGGTTTCCCATAATTATCATGATTCTACTAAGTTTGATGTTAGTCGGTCAACTATATAGTTATAGCTGTTATACAAAAGATAGATCTGAAAAATAGACGTAGGTCTATAGGTCCAAAGCCAAACTCTTCAAAACATTTCCACTAATTATTATTTAGTGTTTGATAAACAAATTCGATATTGAAAAGATATCATGACAAATTTCCACAGCTTAACTTTTGACTATTCTTATTTTCAAAACTAAAGAAAATGTCTCGACGGTAAGAGAATTGTGTCGAATAAAGAGGTCATGGCATAAAAATTGTCGATTATTTTAGAGAACTTGATAAAAATCAATTATTAAGAAAAACATTTTTAACCGCTAAACAAAGAGTTTTCGGTTAAAAAACAGTGTATTTTTGAAATTCACTTACTTTAAACCGCATTGTATATTCAGATTATAAGACCAAATAATGCAGAATCAGAATTACTTAACCTTCCCGGCTGCAAAAATCGACTGTTGTTCGGTATTTTATTTCAAATTTCCATTTTGTTTCTTTTGATTAAGGATGCAAACTGGGTTTGAGCCAAACCGGTTCGAACCCGGAATTCCGACTTATATTTTACATTGAACCGAACCTCTTTAGAACTCAAAGCTGAATCCGAACCTGTTCCGAACCTACAAGTTTCGATTCGGTTCAACAAAAATGATAAACAGAAATTTGAACGTCTGCTTAGCGACTGCCACCTAAAATGGGCAGAAAAGTGGAATAAACTAATCTAGAAAAACGTTTACAATTACTTATAAAACCCCACCCATGATAGCATCTGATTTTTTAGCTCTTCGACTCGAAAGCTTTTTAAATAATTCTGAAAAGCAACAGGCTAACACTTTTTAGGAAAACTACGAAATTTAAAATATACATGGAATATTTCCACGTCTGCTAATCACCGATTCCGACCCATAAACCAAGCGATTTCAAAACGATTTGTGTAGTTTTTATGTCGAATGCGATTTTAAGAACATATAAATGATGGATATTATATAAGCATGAACTAAAGCAAGTTTCGAACGAAAACCTTCTCCCAAAAACCTCGAACGTTAAGTTTCCGAATCTTAACCATTGGTTAATTTTGGTTTGAACCAGTCTGAGATTCGAATATTTCTGCCTGCTTTTGAAACTCTTGATGGCAAATCGTTTTAAACAATTTTTCAAACCGTGTCTTGGCCGTTCCGATCAATCGCTTTCGGAAACGACCAACTTTAATAATATAATCCCGACTTACATCTAAGTTTAAATCAACACAACATTCTCTTTGGAAGCCCATTTGGCTTTAAGGACTCTCATCAAAAAATCCATTTCAGACATCTTTGCTACACGAATTTTTTGCATTTCAATTTGATCACAGTAGACTCTAAAAAGTCCCTTTCTCCATCCACTTCCAATTGTAATTCCTTAGCCCCAGATGTTGTTAAACAATTCCCTCTCAAAACACTACCCAGGGAGCCGGAGCCTAGTTTAGGTACTTAATATACATAAGGCGAGATTCCTTGTTTCCCATCATAAAAATGGCTGTTCTTTTTATTATTTGTGTGGCCATGTTGCGGTCCCCAGAGGTCAACTCCAATGGAAATGAGAGAAATGGAGGAGGTGCCCTTTAAAACATAAACACAACATAACCGAAATGGTACACGAATGGCCAAGTGAATTTGGTGTTGGAGAAGGCAGAAATGAATGAAATAAAGGCACATCTGCATATTATTAATGACCGGTAATTACCTAGGCGTCGGAGGAGTCAGGGTAGGCCCTGAGAAATGGCAGACTGGGGGCGCTAATGGCCCTGGCCCTGGCCCACCTCCACCTACCAGACTCAAGAGGCTCACAAATAAAGTTCCGTTTGCCGAGCGATTTATTTGTTTCTCCCTGAATCTCCCTTTCTCTGTCTGACCAAAAATAAATAAAAACCTGAACAAATATAATATAAAATAAACAAATTACGGTATAGTTCAGGGCCTGCCCATAGACAGGGCGCTGATGGTTTTATTGTACAATTAAAGCGCGTGTGTGAAGGCAGAAAATTTAAATTAATTTCCGTCTTGTTGCCTGAAATATGCCAGCCGCCCTCGCCCGGCCTTAACCCATTCCCTGGCGCTCCGCAAAGGCCCACAGTTAAAAATAATATTGATCTTCATTGGAACGAAGTGTTAATAAAATATTTTCCTTTGCCTCCGCCTGCGTCGCTTCTTCTCTGATTCTTTTTAATGAAATTTTCGTAATTTGTGCATACAGAGCACACAAAAAAGTCGAGGCAGGAGTATAAAAATGCCTTTTTAAAACAATCATGACGTTTTTATGATGCCTTAATGTTGAAATTATGGCTCACATAAATGCGCGGGTGTACATATATATTTTATTATGTATGTTTGAAAGTAGTGAGCTATAAAAATATTATAGTTATACGTTTAGGAGGAGTTTAGAGGCAGAAATGTCGACACAAAATATGAGCGGTGATTCATGAATGGAAAGGGAACAAGTTGTTTCTTTGGCAGTCGTTTCGTTTGTTTATTAAAGGAGCTCTCTTGGCGCATTTCCTGTGAGGGTGAATGTTTGGATGAACCATAGAGAGGAGGCCTTTGTGTGAAATTATTTATCTGAAATGATCAGAAAAGTCTAACACATAAATCAGTATCACAATTCTCACTAGCTTTTAGCTGGACATGAGCAATTGCCCTGGCCCGAGGGGGCCCACCACTATTACTCACCCAACAGACTTTCCCACGCTTTTTTGTCCACACAAACACTCGACTCATAAACTTTTTGCCACCTAACTGTAGGAGGAACAGGAACCGGGGTGAGTAGGAGCTGGAGTACATGTCGCTGGGCCATAAACCATACGCCGCCCAACGCAATGTCCTCTCGTACATAAAAAAGTTCTTCTACAATATAATAAACAATTTCCTGATAAATCGTCGAACTTGGATATGGGCGAGCCTGCTGCTCATTGGCATACCAAATGACGGGGCGACGACGACGTCGATGAAATTTATGGCAAGCTCAAATTTATGCATTTTAAAGTGTAAGCGAAATATTCGAACAGGCCTCCGAGTCGCCTCCAAAAGTCTCGTACGTGTCTAATGTGCGAATAGTTCGAGGGCTCTAATGAGTCTACCTCCTGCCCCGCCCCCACTTATTGCATTGTTGCACAAATAACTCAAGTTGCAACTAATTACGAAGCAGTTCGTACTTAACAACTGTGGCCATAAATTTCAAGCGTGGCCCATGACACGACATCGTCGTCCGACTGGTGGTCGCCACTGCCACTGCTTGGCACATTTCAGTTTTCAGTGATTTTCCTCTTCTTATTTTTAGTCTCCGCATTTAACACGCCTCGTCATCATATTCGGAAGCAATACATCATTCTGGTAGGCCGAGGGCTCAACTCGACTCGGCATCTGCATCTGGGTCCATGTCCACGGCATGTGTCATGGCAACCGAGGCACTTGCCGCAAATTGGTTTGCATTTTCGCGAAGTAAGGGAATCTCCCTCCCTCCCCCCTCCTACCCGCCCAGCTCGTTAGTTGCACCGCTGCATACGCAAAATGTTGTGCCTGATGCGGTGTAAGGGATTCTGTAAGGGGGAGGCAGGAGCGTGGGGGCTGACTATGTCAGGTAGCTTGTAAGTTGTAAATGAGTTTGACACTGACGGCACGACACGCATCGGAGCAATGAAGGAAACTAACCAAGATAATATCCTCTTGCTGCAGTGAGGTATGTGAAGAGCACTGGAGTATGGGTAAGCCGAAGTTTATATGGAAAATTATTTAAGAATAGTTCAGAAAAGCGAATTAAGATCTACAAATGTAAAAGGTGGGGTATGAATTTCATGCCCACCGCTGCTTTATACACGTCCCAGAAACTTGGGCTTTACAGACAACTACACCGCATTAATATCTGCTTATAACTTTTCCTTCAAATATAGGAAACGATTTATGTGCAAAAATTGTTAGTTTACCCATTCAACGATGCAGCGACTTCTTTCGTCAAACATGCATACTTATTGATCCGCCCTCTTATAAGGTGAATAGAATAGCTGATTCCTAGTGTCTTTATTAAATGAACTACTTAGTTGTTGAACTTTAGTATTTTTTTAAAAAGTTATTCAGTTTTGAAACTAAAGCTAGTTTTAAGTTACAGTTGAACCATACCAAATATATTAGGAAGTCAATAGAAGACAAATTAGGGAAAATATCTGTAAGATGGAAAGTATATAGAAATCGTCGATGAATAGAAAATTGGAAACCATTTACAAAATGAATTCCGTCTAGTATAGTTCTATGGGAATAATCTATCTATCCAAAGAGCTTACAAACAGAAATTCATTTAGATCGGTTCAGTATAACCTTCCTGGGTCAAATTTGTAAAATTAATTTGCATACTAAGCTTCTAAATGGAGATGTAAGTCAATCTGACTTACGCAATAATAATTTTACGAGAAATTTACCTCATGGCTATTTCAAAATTAAAAACTCAGTTTTATAAATAAAGTGTGGTTTTAAGAATGTAGTCTTATAACCACCTATAGGTGGTTATTCAGTGTATATTTTTTAAAGTCTCACGCTTAGTTCGTAACATCTGTCAGTTCCCAAAAATGCTCAGTAAGGTTTGCCATTTCAAAATGAAAAGACTTGCAAACAACAAGCGCTTGCAAATCACTGAGACTTATTATTAAACTTCGTGTTCGGTTATTGTATGTTCCCGAGGTACGAGAAGATCTGCTGTTTTAACTGGTGTCAATGATAATCGCGAAAAGTCATTTCGACGTCGTTCCTAACAATTAAACTTGTGTTATACGACCACCTGGAAGCTTTTTCGAAAGATCTCGGTATGAAAACATACAAAATAGACCTGGTGTAACAACTGAAGCCAGCTGAGCTTCCACACAGTAGATTGCTTGCTGAATTGGCCTTTGATAAGTCAAATAAAGATCCACACTTTTATCGAAAAACTGCCCACAGCGACGAAGCTTGTATTTGGTTCGTCAACAGATAGACCTGCCGAATTTCTTCTGAAGAGCTGCCAATGCACTCCAATAAATTCACCAAAAATTATGAAAAAAGCAACTTCACTGTCAATGGAACAAAGTACAGTGCGATGATTAACGACTTTTGGATGGCTCAAAATGGGAGAATTCGACTTGGTTAACTAGTGGTTTCAACAAGACGGTGGCATTTGCCACATGGCATGTGAAACCATAGACCTATTGAGTGGCGAATTTGACCACATCATATTATTTTTTATGATAGATATAGATACATTTCGAAATGCTGAAAAAGGTATGCCAACATTTTGTTGAGTAATGAAACAAAACAAATGTTTCTGGAGTTCGCGGGTTTGGATCAAAGTTTATTCAAGGCTTACAGTTTTTGGGAAATTTTTCGATCGATAAATATTCAGAATTTAGACTATATACTAGTTCGTAATCGAAACTAGCTGAGGCAGTAGAGAATTGGTTTTTTTTTTCATTTAGAAACTGTTCTTTACACGTGACATTTAGGTTTTCTAAATAAATGTTAAGAATTCAAAATGCTAAATGCTATAGAAAATTTACAACAAACGTATAGTTGATCCCATTCGCTCATTGTTATTTTTCGCTTCGCTTTATTACTGCGCGAGTGCTTGATTGTCAAATGGGCTAAGATGCCGAAATTTAAGTTTAAGTCCCCAAGTCAATGTACTATAAGTAAGATGTAAGTTCGAGTCCCAGACAAGAAAAGTAAAAAAAGAAACTTAATGTTGACTTTTTCAGATAAGAAGAATGGAGTGCGCTTCCTCCGCTCACTACCCTCCTCACCGCACTCCCTTGTATAAAAAGTATAGTGTAAAGTATAAATAGTTGTATTTTTTGTATGTATGCTGGGTTCTTGCCCCATGCCGCAAGCTCAAAAAACGTAATGGTTAGAATATCGCCTGTCAAATGAGTAGAAAACATTAATTTTCATGTAAGCCTTTACATATTTTGTTTTTTTTGAATGCAAAAAGAGTAGAAAATTTTACCAACACCAAATCTGTTACATAAACCCACTCTGCTGGCTGGTTTCTTTATTTCAATCAGATAAAACTGAATTTAATAAACCCAATTTGATTAGTGTTGGATCATAAAAATATCCACACTTTATTAAATAACCCGCTTTATGCTCAATGACATTTTTTTTTTTCGCATCCGCATTAATGTTCTCTTCTTCCTATCTGCCGCCTGGGCCTGGGTCTCTCTTAATGAATTGTATGGACTGAAATAAAATTTTATTATAGTTGCAGCTGTTGCATGTTCCAACTAATGAATAAGTGTAAATTCTAATGAAAAAAGCGTTAAAAAACAACAACTACTATAAAAAGCGAAAAGTGGAAAGAGCGGAAACTGAAGAATGCCAACTATGGCGAAAATTCAATTAAAAATGTAAAACAAGTCCAAAGCGCGGACACCGAGTGGAGGAGGGGGAGGAGGAGCAGCAGCGGCAGCGACAATACAAACGAACCCACTACATGCAATTAGAGTGGGGTACAGAAGAGTAGAGAGGAGCTATAGCCCCCCGGGAGGAGATGGACACAGTTGGCTTTGATTGCTCAATATGCGTGGCTGGTGGAATGGTTGGTTGGACGGGGTATTTTATTGTATGGTGGCTTTATGTGCGAATAGTTCCCCAGCACACTGTAGTAATGCTCCCCAGGACCAGAACCGTAAAATTGACAAAGAACTTGGTTAAAGCGAAACAACATCTGTGGTGGGCAGGCAATGGAGGAGCATCAGCAGCAATAGACTCGCATCATTGTTGTCACCGAGTGTGTGAGTGTTTGCGTGTGTGTGTGGAACGATGGGTTTATGTCCTATGCTAGGATTATGCATTGAATGGTTGCTGCAATTCGAGAGTATGTGAAGGGGTCAGCATGAAGATGCAAGTTATGTGGCGACTTACATCATAAATTCAAAGATAGTTTAATTTCTGAACTGTCTGGGTTTGGGTACATGCTGGAGCTTTATGGCCAGTCGCCAAATTGATGCTATATATCTACTTATTTGAAAGGATATGGCTAGAGTCTCATAAAGCGACGAGAAGAAAACATAAATCGTAAAATGGTTGGTTATTAAAATTAACTTAATAATAAATAGGGGAAAATTGCAATTAGGTTTTCCACTAACCAACCCACCCCTAGCTTCACTTTCCAACGAAAAATAATACTAAATTAAATCTACTTCAGTTGAAACATTAAAATCTAATTTTACAACCACTCAATTCCCAATTGACGCCCATTTCAAAGCCCAAAGTTATCATTCAAAAATCAAAGTGAATCAGTTCGTTTTATGGCCCCAACATGTGATTTGGTTTATCTTTTTAGGGGCATGAAAAATTATGTAAATGTTATGTGCTCATGGGTCAGACAATAAGAAAATTGTAAACATGTCGCATAAATTTAATTAATTACAATTTCTTTATTCAATCGACCCAGATATCTCTTTGGGGTAAACGTTTTATGGCCGCACAGCAGCCGCCCACAGATCGTTGGGATTAGGAATAGGCATGGCCGAGGGCCGCAATCACTTGATCACAGTTCGGCGTTGTCATCCAATCAGAAATCAAAGAAAAATGCCTGTTCGATTAGCCCGGCTCGGGCGTTTCTTATTCAAATTTGATTTAGTTTTTCCATGCCGCCTTCCGCCTGGTCGCCTTTGGCAGCTCATTAAGAAAGTTGTTCCGCATTCATTTTTTATCGCCGTTGTTTATCGCCGGCCGCTGATTATCTCTCTTGAAAGTTTTCTCCAGCGTTTTTTCCACGTTTTATTGTCAGGCGTTTATTTTACCTAAATGTTTTGATAAGTTCTCATTTGGGAGAGTTTCGTGTATGTTTTTCTTTTGTAAATTTATGTGACATCGTTTGTCATTTGGTTTATGGCTTGCTTAGGTGAGATGAGGAGTTGAGTTGAGGGTCGCTTGATGACAGTTTGAGTGCCGACAAGACTGTACCAGAAGGTATAAATAAGATTCGAAACTTAAATTGGAAAATTTCCCATCAATAACTTGAACTTTGACATGAACTGCTGCAATATTTCATATGCTAAAAAGCCCCAATAAAAATGCATCATTCACAATCTGTTCGATGTATGGCGCTGCAGGTAGCCAGAGTCTGGGGTCTGCATTATTAATATCCTCTCTCACTTGGTAGCTGTGGCCCCGTCACTGCAGGTGATTTGGCTAACAAAAAGCTAAGAAGGGGTTAACGTTGCGAGAAAAAAAGGGGAAAATTAAATTTAAATGTTGGTCCACGGCTTAACTCTTAGTCGCATTGTTATGTATTTTAGAGGTATGTGAAAAGGGAGGCATATTTCAATTTTATGAAAATTTTTGTAGAATCAAGTGGGTAACAAATGGTTGATAACTTATTTTTACTTTTGTCAGCTATTTTACCTGGGAATACACAGTTTATTTAATTTTGTCCTATTCTCTGCCTAATCTTCTATTTCTCATTTTTCCATATTTGCCACGCCCCCCAATTTGGAAAACAAAATGCTGAGATTTTCTTCGGCGCTCAATAATCAACTAAGATGGCCACCAACCCTTCAATTTAATAAAAAAAATAACGAGTGTTATCTGTTTTCTCAAGGGAAAATCGTTCATAAATGTCCCAAAATACATTCATTGTAAGTCACATTCATGATAAATGGTAAGATCGACATCTCTATTTGAGGATCCATAACTCTTTATGAAGAGGAAATTTATTTTTAAGCCAATAAAGGCAAAAAAAAGTGGCAAACATTAAATTATGAGGCTACACTCAAAAAAAAATGTAGAGAAATATAGATGGAAAGTCGGGCTAATATTTAGAAAAATTAATCTAGACACCGCTTGTAATTCTCAACTACGAGTTCCATGCATTCGGAATATGTGACTAGCGCTTTATTATAAGTCAATTTGTCGCACTTGCAGCGCTGGGCTAAATCCAAATAAATAAATAAATACTTAAAGAAGCAGCTGACACTCGTCCTCCCAGGGTCTTAACATTTGACTGCGTTCTTTACTGTGTCTCACTCCAATGATTGAGATAGTCGAATGCGCTCATATGCCTTACATGTTGAGGTATCCAAGAGTTGCCGAGTTCACATCCCAGACAAGGTATAATTAAAAAAAATAATTATTACTAAATTGCAAATGTTTTCAGAGAGAAAAGATTTCGGTTGAACCGACGGGAAAAAAATTTACAAAAATGTATAAGGGACTATTTCAATTAAGAGAGGACTTTACTAAGCTTTTCGGTGTTTTCCCTTCCACTTCTCTCCCTCTACTTAATATTTTAAACAAATTGTTTCCCTTCTAGAAAATATCTTATCCAAAATTAAGAAAATATTTTCTGGCTTATAGGAAACGTTTGTATAAGCTTTAGAAAAGTAATTTTCTAAAAATATGATCAATCGCCTTGGACCTATTTTTTAAGGCGTATTTCGTAGTTTACGGTAATTTCCCCTTCTTTTTTTTTGAGAATAATTGTTTTTAAACAAAACCAAACCCAAAGCCCAACGCAGACTTTAAAGTCTGAGAAGAGGTTTATTAGGTAATCATTTAACTCACCAAGTAAAGTCTTCTTGTCCACAGCCAAAAATTGTTTCTTAAATTATTCATTTGAAAGATTTTTAATACATATATATCGCTGCAGATGCTCCTGTAATTCGTACAAATTGCAACAAAATTATATTTTGAAATAGTCATCATATTAATACAAACAATTTTTTATTATTCATAGAATAATAAAACAATGTTTGTTTATATGAAGGCTGCAAACCCAAAGATTTAACAATTGATAAGGATTGAAAATTTCAGGTTTGAGGGTTCTGGGAGAAGGTTTTAGTTTGAACCTTTGTTCAACCCATAGTTAACACATTATTAATAAACTTTAGTAGATAATTTAATCCTATGTGCTCTAAAAATCGCTTACGAACTTAAAGCTAATCATATCATATTAGAATCGAGTCGTTTTTGGGACGAAACCGGTTTGTGGAACACTTTAATATAATGAAAATGCAAAATATAATGTACTAGTAACAATTCCATATCTTAGCTTTTGTAGAAAAATATTACCAATGTAATTTTAGGCTTTAAAACACAGAGGCTATTATGGGTGTAAGTTTAATAAGTCGTTCTAACTGCTTTTCTAGGTTTTGTATTACACTTTTTTGACCATTCTAAGACTCAGTCGCTCAAAACCCATCAGATATCCAGAAGCTCCAATTTTCTGATGTATGCCATTTGTGCTAAACCGAACCAAACTTTTAGGTTTGGAACAGGTTCGAGCTCAGATTTTATACCAAAGAGGATCTGTTCAAGGTTTGGTTCACTGTTTCGGTTCAAAACCGGCTTGCAGTCCTGATTTATATATCATAATTATAAAAGATGGCTCGATTTCCCATCTTCTAAATAGATGCTATGTGTCAGATAAACTTAGAATTTGTTATATCTCCCACCAATTTTTTTAGAGGAAAGGTTTGTTCCCTCTGGACATATTGAGTAAACGGTTTTATGGTGAAGATCAGATGAACAATAGTCGAGTTATAGAGGAAACAAACACATATGATGGGCAGCACCGGCTGGAACAGCGCACTTTACGTACATTAACAATTTGTGTGATAAATACAAACTTTAGAAGGTACAGATTATTTTATAATTTTATTTCTTACTTGCTTACATTTGTCATAAAGCCGAATTCCAATAACTTACCTACGACCTCTTATCTTAAACTATTGAATTTTACAATCTTTTTTTTCCAAAAAATTTAATTCCAAAGAGAGGAGATGTTACAAAGCTCAATCAATCTTAAGCCTAATAAGATAAAAAACTTAAACAATCGCTCGTTTGTTAAGAAGTCCACCAGCTTATTCCATAAGTTGACCCTCACTTGACCCTAATTAAACCCTATCTAATCCCATATCCACACACTTTTGTTTTGACCTAATCACCTTTGGCAGCTTAATGCAGTGTTGGACCTGCCTACCTGTGTAACCAATTCGGGGTAAACATCCCAATTTCTAAGTATAAAGACAGCGTGACATTTCCCTTAAGTCGACACGCCCTAAAAACGCAGAATATTTTTCAATTTTCCCAACTGTCGAACCCTGCTGCGAGGCCAATCATTGTCCGGGCTACGCCTAGGAAAATACTAACATGAGACCGAAAGAGAGAGAGAGGGAGAGAGAGAAAACGCCTGACCTGGACATGACCCGTGTGGTTCGTGTTTGTCATAAGACAGCTGGGGGTCGCCTCTGCCAGATGATCCATACAAATGCAATACTCGAAAATTCCATTAAACTCCTGTCTAGAAACCATTAAACACAAACTGCAGCCAAGCTCGGCTTATACTTCGATTATACAATGACACTGCATAAATTGCATTTTAATGTCAACAAAAGAGACAAATATTATAATATCTTCGCCCCTTCCGCCGGGGGCCTCAACCCCATTCCACATGTCGATGTCAAAGTGCGAAAAGCAAACGTGGAGAAATATTTGCGGTTAGCGAAAGATATTTCCTGTGGCAACTTTCGCATGCCACATGCAACTTCGGTGCAATCTAATGGAAATTTATGTTGAAAGCATGTCTTTGCCTTTTTGCCTGCAACAAATCCATCGCAACTACTTTGGCTGGTTGTTGGACTGGCTGGGATGGCCAAGCAGCCACAGCAAAAACAACAACAATTTGTTAGGCATTTTCCATATTGAACTGGCCAGAAAAATGCGACCTTAGGAAATTACACTGACCAACAGGCATTTGAGAGATGAACACTCCACCAAAGGTTGCACATGGAGCGAAACATTTAAGGTAAAGAGGGCAACAAGAAGTAGAACGGATTATATAAAAGACCCTAACAAACAAGAAAGAAAGTCGGTCAAACCCGACTATAGCATACTCTGTACCAAGAAATTTTGTCTTTTGATCAGACCTCGAAAACCGTTCATCCGATCTTCTTCATTCCTTTGGCGGATCGATAAGTTATTCTAATAACTAAATATGTCCAGAAGGAACAAGCCATCTATCTTCAAAACTGTGGGAGATATGACGTTTCTAAATTGCGGGGGCGGGAGGGGGCGTGGCCAAAATTGAAAATAATCTTGATCTGCCTGCAGACATAAGGAAGCATATGTCCCATACACGTCAAACCTCTATCTCTTACCATCTCTGAGATCTGTGCGATCATACGGACAGACAGACAGACGGACAGACGGACAGACGGACATGGCTATATCGACTCGGCTGTTGATGCTGATCAAGAATATATATTCTTTATGGGGTCGGAGATGCTTCCTTCTGGATGTTACATACTTTTGCACAAACTTATAATACTCTATGTACCTACGGTACAGAGTATAAAAACCACAATTGTTGTTACCAACGGTTACTAATCTTTAAAAGCAGCTCCCATCTCCAAAAGCATTTCCCCAACTTTGTCAGCCAGTGTAAAATCGAATTTCCAGAGCCCAACTGAAAACGCCAGAGCGGAAGACGAGGGGAAAATGTAATTTCGCAATTATTTGCTTGCCATGGCCATAACTCAATGTACTTGTCAACGAGGGGTACGTGGGTGCCCCTCCTCCCGCACCGCTCCCAGCTCCCGGCTCCCCCCTATCCACCAGCCTTTCTTCTCTTGCGGTTGTGGGTTTTTGTGGCTTGCACGTTTCCAATGCTTGAACTTTGACACACATTTTCCTTCTTTCCCATTTCGCCCATTTAATTGATAATCGCAAGCCAAGGCAGAAGAGAAATATGCTCCATGTTTGAGCCTTTGGGGCGTGTGCCGTGAAAGTTGCTGTTGTTGCTAGTTTATTTGAGCAATGGGAAGGTAGGAATAACTTTGGGTTTAGAAAGGTCTACTACCTGACTGCTATCCCTTTTTGCTTATCCCTGGGCTATCTTATGACCCGCGTCGTTTGACACGATCAGGCTCAACCAGATAAAGATTATAAATCATTTTTACAATTTTTTCACACACACACAGCGAACTGCAAAAGATAATAAATCAAAATACATAAAATGTCATTTGGCGCCAGCAACCACCATAAAGACAGTTTTCCTTTTTATTTTCAAAAAGATTTTACATATGCATCACGTTGTAAGTCAACGAAATAAATGATTAATGTTCATGCTACGCGTTTATGATAAACACTTGAGAAGTAATTTGCATAATTTGTAAGATTATTGTTTTACGGAAATCAACTTTCCCAGGACTAGGCAATGATGGCAGAATGATAGATTACGGTGCCAGGAAGGCAACCAATGAGATTATCTAAATGAATTGGGGTTCACGAAATGAAATATGAATATTTAAGGTTACACAAACTTTAATGCGATAATTTAATTCAAACAGGTGCGAAGTCGAATCCTATAATACGTACAATAGTAAAATAGTCACAGAAAACCGCAAAGGCTTAGCTAACTTCGCACAAGCCAAACTTTTCATACCTTTTTTCAGACAAGTACGAAACCATTCTAAATTCAAGTAAGAAAAATTCTTTATTGAAGTTCTTTACGTACTACAATCCTAAATTAGGCATTTTTGAATCAAAAGCATTTGCAAAAACTAAGAGCTCACCAGCATCAAAAATGAGATCGTTCACTCTTGGATCAAGATGCAAAAGTAAAGCGCCCGTAATCGAATCAAAGAACTATTTTACATACGTTTTTTATTCCCATTGTTGTTTAGATATATTTCATAGGAAATTAGTAGTCACACAACACCACAAAGCATTTATGTCAGTCTCTCTATGCTAGCATTGGCATAACTGCTTGGGAATTTCAAAGCCACATGAGCGCAAAAATCAATGGCGCTCTCCGCTCCATACGTTCAAAAAAACTGAAACTGTCAGATCGGGATCAACGCTATACTGTGAAAATTGCTTGCTCTCGCTACGCTTCGAATACACAGTTCTATATAGACAATTAAAATTCAGTACACCTAGTACTAAACCCTCTCCAAGGCTGTAAAGTACAACAATCACCACGTTTGTGAATGCGTGCATAGCTAGTCTACAAGTAGAAACACAATTTCCAAGAGATGTATCTTCTACCTCGCCAACATTGTTTCAAATGGTATTTATCCAAATGGCTGTTATCTAAAGTCAAGGTGATTTCTGTTAGGAAACGGTCCACCACACAAATTTTAACATTTTGTTTGCCTCAAGAGGGAACATCAAATAGTTTTCGCGCAAATATTTGCCAAGTACCCTTTGTTTGTGTACCAATATCTAGAAGGATATATTAGCCTATTGGAACCACTGCTCAAATTTGTTTGCGTGTTTGCGAGTTTGCTCTTACAGGCAAATGGTAAGAGCCATCCATGCAAATTGTTTGCGGAGGGGAAATATTTGCGCAATTTTCTTAAGAGCAAATATTTGCTCATGTGGGTACGCCAAATTTTTTTTTGCACAAACATTTACAACTCAAGGCTATCTTAGTTTGCATAATGTGTACAAACTTTGTTTGCATAGGACCTTAGCTTTATACACCCACTTTTTGAATCACTCTGTGATTTCAGGAGGCCCACGAAAACGGCCAAGCTATGCAAAAGTACACAGGATTGTAATCGATACTTGATTGCAGCCAACCCACCCACAAAGTGTTACAGAAAACATCGATTTTGTAATGGGCTTTTGCGCCGCTGGGGTGTTAGTATATTGAGATGAGAGGGCTTTATTTATAATTAAGCCAAGTCCTGACAAACTTTTCAAAATACAACTTAATAGGCCAAGACATGTCGGTAGTTATGATTGTCTAATTTCGAGATTTTGTTAACTTTATTTTTTGGCTATCCCACTTTAGACAAAATAGTAGAAATTCCAAAATATTTTGGCATTAACTTCATCATGTGCTGCCCAAGCCGCTGGTACCGGGCATCGCCTTGCGTCCAATGCTGTCTTATTGATTGCAGCTACTGTTGCCCTCGATCGAGCTGTGGTCCTTGCTGTGGTTGCTGTTCAAATAGTTGCTGTGGACCATGTTAGCTGGCAGCTGGAATCTCTTGCCAAAATATTATAGCATTAAGGTTCTATCCAAACTAAACCAGTGATGAGGGCAGTAAAATGGATCCCGAACCGGAAGCTGTGCACTGATTTAGATTGAATGTCAATTATCAACATACGGACAATAACATCATACTCTAATAGCAAAATAAATTTAAAGTTGACAGAAGCAATATAAATCCATTGGCGTTGTATCCACCAAAATCGGGTTTCTCAAAAAAACTTTTACAAATTAGCAATTATTATTTTAATAACTTTACCTTGTCTGAATTTTGATCTTTACGCTCCCTACGCTAGGCGCCCTAGACTATCTCAAGCATTCTCGTGTGTTCACAGTAAGGAACGCAGTCAAATGTTAAGCTCCAAGGCGAATATCAGTCGCCCCTTATATACTCCGAGTGTAGACAGACAGACAGACGGACTTGGCTATATTGACTCGGCTGTTGATGTTGATCAAGAACATATACTCTTTATGGGGTCAGAGATCTTTCTGGCTGTTATATACTTTTGCATAATCTCAATAGACTCTGTAAATCTTTGGTACAGAGTATAAAAAATATTAACTAATATGGAACTTGTCTAATATTGTCCCAGTGTGCAATATAAAAATTTGACAACTAAATATGTACATACATACAAGCCCAGTGTGGACCTGGTATACCGCAATATATGTAGCTTTTAAAACGTGTATCTAACTTTTTTACATAGCCCCCCCAGTATTAGGCTATCCCAACACAGCAAGCATTTTATGACAGCAATTTAACGAAATTTCCCAGCAAACATTTTATCAAACTTTTGATCACATTCGAGTCTTTTTCGAGTCCTCGATCTGATTAAAATAGTCGTAAATGCGCCCTTTTTCTGATCCGATATTATACTTTTGTCGAGAGAAAATGGTACATTAGCCGCGACTCATCTTGAGGAGCCGATTTTAGCCCGTTTTTCTGAACAGTTTTGACTCATTTTGGAGTAATTTTGGAGTCTTTTTCAGGAGTATTTCAATAAATCACACTTTGAGCATAAGTACGACTCTTTTTCGAGTCTTCTTTTAATCGCCCATGATACTTATCCCCTTTTAATCATCAAAAGAGCTCGAAAAAGACTCATCAAGCTGATTTTTGTTAAAATGATCTTTCAAATTTTGAGTGGGTTACCACAGGGGTCAAAAACAAAAACAAAATTGCATTAGGCCAACAACAAAAAATACACTTAGGCCCAATTTCTCAAAGTCCGGTTGGTCAACTTGACAGGCAGTTTAACCGAATTTGAGTGTCTCATGATGTATGTGGCGTAACTGGAGGAACAAACTTAAACGCTGCTCATCCACCGGTCAACTTTAACCGCGAGCTCAGCCCCGATGAAATTATCGATATTCTTATCGATTTACAAACAGCTGGCCGCACACTTACTTTGTTTATTGTTATATTTGTTGCACAACAAAATGTTTATGAAAGACGAATTTTTTAGCTCCACGCAATGGAAATGCAATTCGATGAGGCAGAACATCGAATTTTTGTCAACTTTTACGCAAAACAATGACCAGCAACAACCAATTGCATTAAAAAACAAACAAACCAAACCGAGTCAGCTGTGTACTCGTTAGTTTAGTCAAACAGTATGGTCACACTGAAGCAGCGATAGGCATTTGCCGATATCAGGCGAAACTGCTGCTGAGAAAAGCAAATGACTTAACCGCTCGTCATCTTGACGAACAAATCTGACCGGTGGTTGGCTAACCGGAACCTTTGAGAAATCGGGCTTTACCCAAAGAAACAGAAGTCAAAGCGGGAGCAGAGAGCAAGCGCAGCAGAACAAAAACAAATACAGTAGCGCAGGCGCGACATGATATACCGTAAGCGGGGGCGGGGGGCTTGGCAAAACGGCACAACAAAATCACATTGCGAATACGGTAAACGCGAAAAAACATGACGTGAGAGGGAGAGATGCAGGGAGTGGGCACAGCACAACCCAATTCACACACAATTTGTACACACTTTTTTGCTTTTTTCTTTTAATTTGATTAGCCTATAATTAAAATTATAGGCTACCTCTTTTTTGCAGCCATAGCAACTAGGCCTCCAGCTGATTTACACACTTATTTCAATTTAATTAAAGCACAATAAAAAACAAGTAAGGGCGCTGCAGTCGAGTTTCCCGACCACAAAATACCCTGTTCATTTATTTTCATTTATTTGTTTTTGAATTTTTGAAGATGTCATCCTAAATGTAGGCAATACTTTTCTAGTCCTGCTGCTTTTATCAGCTCAACTGTTTCGCTTATAACTCCGGTGTTTTTGGTCCGATCTGATTGTAATTTTCAGAATAGATAGATATTGAGCCTAGCTAAACCACGAGGCTCTAACTTGAAAATTGTGGATCTGACGGCTTTTTAGGTCTTGGATTTATAGAGGAGGTCTAGGTTTTTTGGGGATAAAAGGGGGACGGGGTGGAATTTTTCAAATCTGAAACAAACTTGATCTGCGTACAGCATAAATCTACCTTCGTGCAAAAATTTGTGGCTCTATCTCTTATAGTCTCTGAGATCGACGCGTTCATACAGACAGACAGACGGACAGACGGACAGATGGACGGACAGACGGACAGACGGACATGGCTATATCGACTCGGCTGTTCATGCTGATCAAGAATATATATACTTTATGGGGTCGGAAAATTTTCCTTCTCCCTGTTACATACATTCGCACAACTTCATGATCCCCCTTTTCCCATTTTCAATGGGAACATGGTATAAAAACCAAGACCGCGGCCGACAGTGAGAAAGAGAGACAGAGCCCGTAAGCCCGAATCATAACGGAACTTGCCCAGCGGCCAAATGATTTAACAATTGCGTTAAATTATTAACTAAATGCCGCAAATAGTTTGAATTGAACACAGGGGCACGCTATGATATCACCGCGATCATTTTGTTAGTTTGAAATGCGTTTAAAACCAAAACAATTAATAAAACTCGGAAGCACGTGCAACAGGCGGCCGAATTCAACGATAGAAAATATCCAACTTGCCTGCGAGCTATCGATAGTTCTTATTGATGCGCTCGACCGATAGGTCCAATGGAAACCTTAAAATTTGAATTTGAATAAAATCGTGTTTAGAATTTGATCGAATTGTAACAAAATTAATTGAACAGTAAGAAAATTTAATAAATTGTCATTTCAACTAGATTTTAAAGATAATACTGAATCTTGTTATCAAATTGATTAGGCTTTTAAGTCATCAATATTAGTCTAAATTGGAATTTAAGATTGGCTGGAATTTGAATATCAGTCTAAATTGGAATTCAAGATTGGCTGGAATTTAAATATCAATCTAAATTGGAATTCAAGATTCTGTTGGTATGGATTACGACTTTCTCCTCATTTGTTAAGAATTGATTTCAGAATTTGATGTACAGGAGCAGGAGCAGGAGCTGCAGGAGAATCTCCAAGAGATAATGATCCACTTTTGATGGTTCTTTGATGACTGCTTAAGGGTAATGAATTCAGTTTTCATTTACATTCAAAAAATACTTATTTAGGCGTAAAGTTTAGAACAGAACCTCAAATGTTTTATAACCTTTATAACTCTGCCATTTATTATCCGATCTTAATGAAAATTTCAGAGATTGTATATGTTGCGCACAGACATAACTTAAAATATGAACTTGATATCTTCAATATTTGGAAAAACCGTTTCAGTTGAGGGTTCTATTTTGATATAAACAACACTATCCAAGGTTGTCCACCTCTGATACTTCGTGTACTTTTCGCTGATCAGTACACAGAAAATAAAGGATATTAAAATATACCCATAAGATCATTTCGGTTACCAATTGGAATAGTTATTTGTAAGTATATACATTTAATGTTTGACGGATCTAAAATGTTGAGCTGAAAATAATACAAGGGATATGAAAAATGTATATTTTAATGTCAAAAACAGATTATTAAGAAGAATCCATTCCAATAGGATCCTTTCGAACCTTTTTTTTAGTGTAGTTATTAATTAATTAGCTTTTTCAACCATTTCCTTGATGACAAACTCTTTCTTCATATATAAAAACTGATTTCCTTAAGTTGATGTCAATATTTTGTCCAATATTTTTAGATTTAGTTAACATTTCACCGTAGCTTGGGGATTCCTTTAGCAGGTTCATTATTTTTGTAGATCATCTTTCAACGGATGATTTGTTAACTTGAGAAACAAGAAGTCATTATTTGTCTTTTATCTTTTAATTTTCCCCTTTGGTATTGTTATTAGCTCTATTTGCTTTCATTTCAGATACAATTGAGATCCCTTTTGTGCCGCTCGTAAGTCAAGCCTGAGCCCCATGCAAAGACAAATGTCAGCACGCCAGCAGCAAGTGTTGAAGGGTAACTGCTGCTGCTGGGTGATCCTACTGCTCCCTGTGCTGCTCCTATTTGTGACATATGTGCGCAGCCATGCCCAGGGTATTCTTGCAACCGCAGTCCAATCAAAAGAAGTGACAAATGAACTGTCACAATAAATGCAGGGCGTTGACGGCAATGACGACACATGTGCGGCTCTGGCATCCTCCTCCGAGAACCGCTGACAGCTGACTAAGCCGCAAGACAAGTTTCGGGTGTGTAATTTGTAAACAGCAATTAACTCAATGAACTTTAACCAAATTATAAAACACTTAATAACGCGCTTCCTGTTAAGCATTCACGGGTTGGAGATAAGCGAATCGCTTAATCGATACCCAGGTCTCCTTACCTCGACGTGTACCTTCACCTCTGCCCGGCTGCTCCGCCAGCTCGTTACAATGCGAAAGTGAGAGCAGCACAGCAAAGCGGCAGTCAAAACAAGCCGAGCAAGTTGAAGAAGAGAAAGACTAACGATGCCTGATGTTTATCGCGGAGGTTGGAAAGAAAGGGTTCTTGGGCTTGGGTTTGGGTTTGGGTTCGGGTTCATTATGGTCGGTAGGCAGTGCACGTAGCCGGGACGAGTTCCCGCTGCTTTCTGTTATTTATCGTGTTTTTATACCCTGTTTTTTTTTGTGTAGCTGTGCGATTGCCTTGTTGTGATAATGGCAGACATTGTGGACAAGGCAGAGAGCAATCAATTAAAAAGGCAGTCAGCCGGCAGCAGCACCTTGTTGTATATGGCAAAAACTTCCTTGGAATAATGAAGCAATTTTTACGAGAAAACCAGATTTCAAAGCAGCGATTGCAGCTGTGTGTTTTAAGAGAGTGTGCGAGTGTAAGGGGTAAGTGTTATCATCTGGGGCACACAATGTTCCAAAAAGGAGAGCCAAACAGCTGATAAGCGACTTATAGAGAACACTGTGATTTATGGCAGGTGCAATCATTGTACAGGTGCGATAAATTTACAAGCTCTAGTTTATTGTCTTTGGGGCATTATCAATGGGATACACAAACTTATTTTCTAGCTTCAAGTTTTTGCAAATTTAAAATTAACAGACAAACAGCATTAAAAGCTTGTGCAATAATTAATTTAAGAAAGAAAATTAAAACTTTGTACAAATTAATTTGTAGACAAATTTGTTTGCCAGACAACTTTAACTAAAATAGGTTGCTCCTAACATATTCCAATAATTGTTTTAAATTATATACATTGATTTTGCTCTAATTAATTTGTTCAACTGAAATGCAGACAAATTTATTTGCCAAACAATACAAAAAAATTGAGCAAACTTAAGTTCGGCTAGGCCGAAGTTTGTATGTATACCCTGGCATCACGTTTTTTTAACTAATTTGAAGCACATTTCCAATGAAAACAAACAAGTTCTTCTCACTAAGACTATTTTTTATACTCTGTACCGAAGGTACATAGAGTATTATAAGTTTGTGCAAAAGTATGTAACATCCAGAAGGAAGCATCTCCGACCCCATAAAGTATATATATTCTTGATCAGCATGAACAGCCGAGTCGATATAGCCATGTCCGTCTGTCCGTCCGTCCGTCTGTCCGTCTGTCTGTCCGTATGAACGCACAGATCTCAGAGATGGTAAGAGTTAGAAGTGTGACATGTATGGGACATATGCATCTTATGTCTGCAGGCAGATCAAGTTTATTTTCAATTTTGGCCACGCCCCCTCCCGCCCCCGCAATTTAGAAAAAACGTCATATCTCCCACAGTTTTGAAGATAGATGGCTTGTTCCTTCTGGACATAGTTAGTTATTAGGATAACTTATCGATCCGCCAAAGAAATGAAGAAGATCGGATGAACGGTTTTCGAGTTATGATCAAAAGACAAATTTTCTTGGTACAGAGTATGTTATAGTCGGGCTTGACCGACTTTCTTTCTTGTCTGACTCTACTTTTGTATGACAGCCATAATATATAGATGTCCGATTTCGACCAAGCTTAGTGAAATTATGGGAAAGCATAACAAACTAAGAAATTTAAAGCTTGGAGGCTTGTTGAAAACAAACAAGTTTTTCTCACTAAAACTATTTTCTCGATCGATCATTTCTATGGCAGCTATAACCTATAGCTAACCGATTTTGACAAAACTTTGAAAAATTCTGTGAAAGCTTAAAAAATAAATATATGCCAATTTTAAAGAGGTTTACATTGAAAAGAAACAAGTTTTTCTTACCATGACTATTTTTCTAACCTTACTTTTCTATGGCAGCTATACTACAAAGATGTCCGATTTTGAACAAACTTGGCAGAATCATGGGAATGCATAGCAAACCATTAAATACGGAGTTTGGAGACGTTTGTATTAAAAACAAAAAAGCTTTTCTCACTAGAACTAGTTTTTCGACCGTTCGTTTCTTTGGCAGCTTTGTGTTATAGTCATCCGATCCGGTCGGTTGCGACAAATGTGCAGCGTATTTGTACCAGAAGACTTCGTGCAAAGATTGGTTGCGATAGCTTTAAAACTGACGGAGGAGATAGCATAGAAACAGGCACACGGACAGACTGACAAGGCTAAATCAACTCAGCCCGCCATGCTGATTAAGAATATATATACTTTATGTGGTCGGAAATGCTTCCTTCTGTGCGTTACAAACATCTATACAATTTCAATATACCCTCTTCAAGGGTATAATAAAATGGTTTTCCAAGAAAGTTGTTAATAAAGCTAGGGTCCCACACCATAACAAAATTTGTACACATTGTGCCAGAAAAGTTAGCCTTAAGTTCTAAATGTTTGCGCAAAAAACAATTTGGTGTTCCCACATGACAAATATTTGCTCTTAAAAAATTTGCGCAAATATATTCTAACCGCAAACAATTTACCTATAACATCAAACTCGCAAGCATTCAAACTAATTTGCGCCCGGGGTGTTGCCACTTGGTCCCACTAGGCAAATACTTGCTTCAAAATATTGGTGCACAAACAAAAGCAAAGGCTACTTGGCCAATGTTTGGCGAAAACTATTTGATGTTGCCACTTAAGGCAAAAAAAGGGTCAAATTTTTAAGAAAAATTTGCGCTAATTATTTGCGTGTGAGACCGTACCAAAAGGTATAACAATTCTTATACTCTGTACCGTAGAGTATACGTTTATGCAAAAGTATGTAACTTCCAGAAGGAAGCATCTCCGAACCCATAAAATATATATATTCTTGATCAGCATCAATAGCCGAGTCATGTCCGTCTGTCTGTCCGTATGAACGCACAGATCTCAGAGATGGTAAGAGTTAGAAGTGTGACATGTATGGGACATATGCATCTTATGTCTGCAGGCAGACCAAGTTTATTTTCAATTTTGGCCACGCCCCCTCCCACCCCCGCAATTTAGAAAAAACGTCATATCTCCCACAGTTTTAAAGATAGATGGTTCGTTCTTTCGAGACATATTTAGTAATCAGGATTACTTATTGATCCGCCAAGGGTATGGTGAAGATCGGATAATCGGTTGTCGAGTTATGATCAAAAGACTGTTCGCTGCTGCAGCGCAGTAGCAGCGTAGCTCTCAGCTGCAACATCAGTATCAAAATTTATGCTGAGCGTATAATTTAGTTGGTACAGAGTATGTTATAGTCGATCTTGACCGACTTTCTTTCTTGTTTTTATACCCTGTTCCCATTGAAAATGCCCCAGTTGTTGGTCAGGACTAGAAAAAAGTGTTGCCTACATTTAGGATGACAGGAATAGCTGTTACATTCATCTTCAAAAAATCAAAAACAAATAAATGAAAACGAATGAACAGGGTATTTTGTAGTCGGAAAACTCGACTGCTGCGCCCTTGCTTGTTTATAAATATTTTGTTCAAATTAATTTGGTCACACAAATTTATTTGCCACAATACAATGCATTTCCCAAAAAAAGGTACACCAAGTATTCAAAACTTATCTTATTTTTACAAATTAGTTTTTTTGCGGTCTTAAAAGTTTTGTAGAGAAAGTTAATGCAAATTAATTTGCACGTAATTAGCTAACTATTTTGTCTCTAAACCGCCACTCTTCCTTAAAACTTAAAAAGAACTGAAAGAGATTTCTAGCTGGATCTAATTATTGACAATTGGGGAACTCTGGCTTATTAAGATTTCACTTTCAAAAACCACTTAAAAACAAAACGATTAAGCATTCTATTTGTCATTCCGAAAACTGATTGAAATTCAAACGATGTTGCTAATTAATTTGCTATAATAAACCAAAAGCCTAACTCATTTAAGCACATTTATTGATTTCTAAAAAAATAACCAGAATTATATAAAGATAGTAAATGCAAACAGGTTGCATTAAAATAAATTTTGTTAATTTATTTGCCCAACCCAATAATTAATTAGCCATAACACAAAACTCGCCATATAAATATGTATCAAAATAATTTTTTTAGAAATTGAAAACTAATCCAAACAACTTTTTAACAGTTGGGAAAGTGGGCACATTTTGAGGACTAGATTGTTGCACTTTTTAGCAAATTATGATCATGCGAAACTTAGGCATGTGCCCCCCCCAACTCTCTCCACAGGGCACAGACCGCAGCCAACAATCAAAACTTTTTAATGTAACTGCAGTCAGGCCTGAAATTGGACGAAGCAAAACAGAATGAAAATGCAAAAATGCCTTTGCCACAAAATTGCAGCAATTGCAGTTGATTAAGCCCAGGCACAAAGTCCTCGCCAGGACAACACAACAAAAGCAATGCAGAAAGAAAGCTGCAGCAACTGGTCCAACACCACAAACAATAAATTCTGGACAGCAGGACCTGCGACGTACGTACTAAGCGCCACAAAAGTTTAGCCAACAATAATTTCGAGTTAACTTTGACACTTGCAAAATGAAGGAGGCGTCGGGTCTTGTGGGGAACCCCCTGCTGATGCTGAGGTCGAGCTTACTGCAAATGCAGTTGTCATAATTTTGCATTTCTCCTCTCTGTGTGCCCAGGCCTGGACTCTGGATAACGACAATTTGTCCTCCTGCTGTGACTAGTGCCAACTTGTTTGGCTTTTGCCGTTTTGTGTTGTGCTGCCTGACAAGAGGGCACACTGTGCAGGTGGCCATACCAAGAGGGCAGGTGCCTCCACTTATCAACCAGCCCAATAACTGAGCCCATTTACATGCCAGCTTATAATGCGAGGCAATCATAAACTGAAAAGTGGGTCAAATCAAAGCATCAGCTTCTAAATGGCCTTAGTCAGCTGATGGAAGCGTTTCAAGAACCGGACGCACATAAATCCCGACACTGCAGCTTGAAAAACAATTTCTCCGCTTGGTGGGAGGGCAGGAG
Source organism: Lordiphosa fenestrarum (assembly GCA_035044985.1). Lineage (NCBI taxonomy): Eukaryota > Metazoa > Arthropoda > Insecta > Diptera > Drosophilidae > Lordiphosa > Lordiphosa fenestrarum. Next base: position 123,654 of record JAWNNO010000086.1, on the reverse strand, counting down.
GGGCCCCCAAACATAAGCTGACAACGAGACCCGGGCGGGATATCGCGTCCAAGAGCTGGGACCAGGGCGCAGGCACAGGCATCTGTCCAGATTCAGATTCAGAGACGCCAGCGACAGCAACAACAACTACAACTGAGCCACCAACTGCAATGTCATGACTGCAATTGCAAGATGGAGTAGGGCCAGGCATGTCACTGAAAGCGCTCATCTTCAAGACACTGAGAAAAACCAGGAAAATTGGCAACGATGAAAACTATAATTTGGTAATTTTTTTTGATTTTTGTACTGATTGATTTTGGAGCTTTCGAAATTTTCGGAAAATATTAGCTAAGTCTATTTGTATATTCTTAGACCAAGTTCCATTACCCCCAAACCATCTACCTTATCTACGAAGCGCAGAGGACGAATTTGTAGAAGTATTTATAAAGATTCCTTTTGGAAGTAATTAAAATATATATTTGAAACATTGATCAATAATTGATCGTTATAAAAAATATCCAAAAAGACCCATTTGGAATGGATTTTATTATCTCCTTTTTTTGATATTAAAATAATAATTTTTTATATCCATTGGATGATTTTCAGCTCCGTTGGATGGTAATCTAAGATCCGTTGAACATTAAATTGATATTTTAAGATTTTAATCTGTAAACTTGAACAAATACAAATACCCCTGAGAAAAAATAAACGTAGTATTCCACATAGTTTCAGACAAACCGTCTATTAAAGAGTACCGAATAAAGAAGATAAGACTACACTCAATTTTTAGCGTAGTTTGGGTGGTTTCCTAAGCTCTCCACAATAACTCCATCCATTCTTTTAGTCTTCTCAGCATAAATGGTATTTCAATTGAAGATAAGCGAGATTCTGACAATCAAAAAATGTAGTCATCAAAATCAGGGCTGCAAACCAAAAAAAATTGTCGGATCTCCGGTACACTGGTTCGAACCCAAATTAACGAATGGCTAAGGTTCGGAAATATAAGGTTCGAGGTGTTTTAAAAACAGCATTCAACCTAAAAACTCCCCAAATTGTACGGGAACCGAGTGGTTTATGGTTCGCAATTGGTTAGTAGAACATGGAAATAGTCAATATATAATTTAAAGTTAAGTGAAATTCCATTTCGTAGTTTACGTAGAAAAATATTACCAAAATAATGTTAGATTCTTGCTTTTGAGAATTATTTAACAAGCTAGATATCACAAGAAATATTTAGGTGGGGATTTCATATGGAAATCTAAACGCTTTGCCAGATTTTTTTTCCACTTTCCTGGCCATTTATGGAGTCAGTCGCACCAAATAACAGATGAAGTCGGTAGACAGAAGGTAAAATTTTGGTGTCTATCAGTTCTGTTGAACCGAACCGAAATTTTAGGTTCGGAACAGGTTCAGGTTCAGCTTTAATTTCTGAAGAGGTTCGGCTCAAGGTTCGGTTCATACTAAAATTAAAGTCGGAGTTCCGGACCGGCTCGGTTCAAAACCGGTTTGCAGCCCTGATCAAAATGCTACCATTCAGAGATTCAAATTCTCTTTGATAATCTCAACATGATTATTTCGAAAGTAATAAAACGATATTTCGAAGACAACAATTTGATATTATTGTGTATCAAGCGGACACTTTTTGGTATTAATTTTTATACTCTGTACCGTAGGTACACAGAGTATTATAAGTTTGTGCAAAAGTATGTAACAGAGCCAGAAGGAAGCATCTCCGACCCCATAAAGTATATATATTCTTGATCAGCATCAACAGCCGAGTCGATATAGCCATGTCCGTCTGTCAGTCTGTCCGTCTGTCTATCCGTATGAACGCACAGATGTATGGGACATATGCTTCTTATGTCTGCAGGCAGATCAAGTTTATTTTTAATTTTGGCCACGCCCCCTCCGGCCCCCGCGATTTAGAAAAAACGTCATATCACCCACAGTTTTGAAGATAGATGGCTTGTTCCTTCTGGACATATTTAGTTATTAGGATAACTTATCGATCCGCCAAAGAAATAAAGAAGATCGGATGAACGGTTTTCGAGTTATGATCAAAAGACAAATTTTTTTTGGTACAGAGTATGTTTCTTTCTTGTTTAGTTTCAATTTTATACCACGAATTATAATTTTCATATTAAAATTGTCGAACGTTGGTATCATTTTATTTGAATTCTAACTTTTCTTAATTCAGCATTTTTTCTTATCAAATTTGAAGTACCAATTTAGTTCTCTGTGGGATAATTTTAAATAGCTTTTGGTCTTAGCGAATTACCGATGCGTTGTGCACTAATATCAAATAACAAAAATGTCAATCGTCAAGCGCTTAATGAACTGCCGCATATTAGGATGACTTTTCCAACATTCGAACTATCATAAAAATGTGTCCGTTTCAAATTAATACTTTTGCGTATCAAATGAACATTCTAAAGATCAAATTAATAACCAAAAGATCATTTTGATACTCTCTAGGATACTCTCTTGATACCAAAAAATAAACGATACTGGTCTAAACTACAATTTAGGACAACTTGTAACAAATTAATTCTGATACCAATTGGTATCAAAATTGGGTATACGTACATCATCATTCCTTTTTGTAAGTATTTATGAGTTTTGCGGTCAGAGCGCAAATGCTGTTTATAGTCGAAAAGGCAAGAGTCAATGGAGCTCATTTGTTTGTTGTACCCAAGCTCTTATTCGACTAAGGAGAACTCCTGCAATATTTAGATCACTACATTTAAACATGACATGCCGCATTAGTATTTGGCTTTTACTCTTATAGAAAGCTGTTTGGTGAAATAAATAAACTCATCCATCGAAGAAGTATAAAAAACATTGTGAAAATTCAAAAACTCTTAAAGAAGACAATGTACTACATAATAAGAATTAATAAGGTAGTCGCACAGCATAAAAAAAATAGAGGAAAGTTTACTTAAGCTCGGCCGAAGCTTGTATACCCTTGCAGCACGTTTCTCTAACTAAGACTACTTTTGGGACCTTACTTTTCTATGGGAGCTATACTATATAGATGTCCGACTTCGACCAAACTTAGTGAAATCATGCATGAGCCTAACAAACGAACATGTAAGAAATTTGGATTCGATTCCATTTAAAACAAAAATGTTTTTCTCAATAGCACTTCTTTTTAGACATATCATTCCTACTGCAGCAATATTCTGCAGTCATCCGATTTAGAAAAAACCATGTAGAATTGTGTGAAAGCTTATTAAATAATAAACTGCCAGTTATAAGGAAATTTCCATTGAAAACAATAAAGTTTTTCTCCCTTACACTTCTTTTCAGACTCTTCTTTTGTATGAGTGCTATATAGATGACCGATTTAGACCAAGCTTAGTAAAATCATGGGAAAGCATAGCAGACTAAGAAATACAAAGTTTGGAAGCGTTTCCATTGAAAACAAAAAAAGTTTTTTTGACTAAAACTAGTTTTTCGAACGATCGTTCGTCGCCGGTTCCGACAAATGTGCAGCCTATTTGTACTAAATGACTTTGTTGAAAGTTTGGTGAAGATAGCTTTCCAACTGACGAAGGATATAGCATAGAAACAAACGGACGAACAGACGGACTAAATCAACTCAGCTTGTCATGCTGATCAGGAATATATCTACTTTATGTGGTCGGAGATGCTTGCATATATGCATTACAAGCATCCGAAGAATTTTATAATACCGTCTGCAAAGGTATAAAAGTGGGTGTCGATTAGTGAGCATTTTGGCGGTTGCAAATATTGGACAATTTAAACCCAGATCTGAGCTATCGAAGCCAGTTTAGTTGATTTATGGTAATTGGTCCTATTATTTCTCTCAGTGCACAGCCGCAGGCAAAAATGACGTAGCACATTTCGGACGACGACGACAACGCCAGCAGCCAAAAGCAACAGTAAAAGCATCAGCAGCAACGGCAACAGTTTTTTGTCTTTTTTTTTGTTGTTGCTTGAGGTTGGCTGGCAACTGCGACATGCTGCTGATGCAGCAGGCAGGCGGGGCACAGGCAGCAAAATGCAAACAAGTATGTCAAAAATCTGCATGTCTGCCACCACTTGCTGCTGCGCTGCTGCTGCCTCCACCAACGGCAAACAGCAACAACCACACCACACCACACCAACGAGACAACGACACAAAATCGCCTTTTTAATTTATTGCACAAGTGCTTTAAAAAGCCACAGCAGCAACCTACGCCACCTCCTCCTTCCACTGCCGCATCCACCTCTGCGCCGCGACGCGTCGCCTTCACCTCCTTCAGATTTCTGGCCTGCGGAGCCGCAGGCCTTAAGCAGCAGGAGGCAAAATATGACTTTGCCTGGTTATTAAATTACAACACAAAACTGAAAAAGACACAAAAATTATTCAAGATGAGGCCAAGAAGAGATTTCATGTCTTCTCATTTCCACTGAAATTATTTGCATAAGTAACGCGATACGCGATACAAACAAGCTGCAGTCGACGGGAAGCCTCCCAAAACACGATCTTTGTGTGGTTGGAGTCATTATGGCAACAAGGCAATGCGTCATGATGCGGCTGCGGCGGGCACAGCATGAAGCAGTGGCCAATGCAGCTGAAAACATGATGGAAAATAGAGATGAAGGAGTTGATGGCCCAGCCCACGCCATAAAATGGCCAAGACTGGTACTTTAAGTGCCGGTTTTGCTTAAGTACTCCGCAGACTGTGAGGTCCTAATCTCCCGGAACGGTCATATGATAAGTAGAAAAGGGAAAATAATGCCAAGTTTCCGGCTTAAGTTAAATTGAGGCAGCTGCAGGGATTCTTAAGTGGAACCTTGGTCAAAACTTTGTAAGTCTTAATAATAAAGCCCTTCAGTAAACAAAAATCATCTTTAATCACCACCAAACCGGTGTTTTGAGTGTTTAATCTCATTAAATCCCATTTCTTAGCTTTAAAATTAATTGTTCCAAATATTTCTTCGATTTTTATTAACAAAGATATATCCTTTCGATCACATGGTCAGTGTCATACGCAGAGAGAAAAAAAGAGCGATATTAAAAAATATCCATTTTATGATTTCCCGTATCCATTTGGAGTGGATATGTCTTAAATGTACTTTCAACCATCCAACGGTGCTGAAAATCATGCAAAGGATCTTAAAAATTATCATTATTTGGATGATTTTCAGCTCCGTTGGATGACTAACAGGTTTTTTTTCTGTGCAGGCGATCGTCCCTTAATTATGACACCTTATCTCAATGCCTTGCATTATCCTTTTCTGATTACAATAAAATGATCGAATGTTTACTTATACTAAACTTTCCGAGAGCAGGTCCTTCGATAGTTCATTTTTGTCAAGTCTTACAGAGAAAAGTACAGGGTTTTGCAGACATCTTTACTACAATTTATAAGATTCGAATTCAATTTTGTTAAATTAAAAAGAAACATCAGTAAAGCCTTGTCAAAGAATGAAAAAAAGTGTCCACTCAGGTACAAAGTTATCTTTAAATATCTGTATTAAATTTCAACAATGAATGTTTATCATTCTATCACTGATTTCCAATCTTCCGGAAAATTCACACACTGGGTAGCAACTGGAAGCTCAACTTTGTATGGGCGAATGTTTCGTACCCAGCGATTAGCTCCAAACTTATTTAAATAGCTATGTAGCTCTGGGTTGCAAGTTGGATTTAAACCGTGCCTGTAGGAACCCAAAATTCAGACATTTTGGCTAGTGTAAACCGAGCTTTAAGTTGAACCAAGTATGAAAACATTGTTAAACCTGGCCTGTTTCGAACCCACCAATTTTGGTTCGGTAAATCAAAGCTTTACAATATGGGCAGCAAACCTTAGAGATCTTTCCAAACCAATGGCTAATGATCAAAAGTTCGAGGTTCAAGATTCTTGAACGAAGTTTTTCGAACCTTGCTTCGGCACACAATTTACCCAGGTTAAAAAGAAGACAATCTAGATAATAATGTTCGTTATTTTTTTCACATTTGGGAAGTCTTTCCTTTCTTCTCATTAATTAAGAAGGGTCGAGGACTCAATTAATAAGCCTTTAGTTACAAGAAAGCTACCTTTCGAGATCTTCATCTACTGGAAGTGATACAGAAAACATTTTTAATAAATGTATCACTAATATGAAGCTTACCTTTTTAAACTTAGATGTAGAATCATAGACTTCAAACCATTAAGACAGCATTGACTAAGCCTGTCGAGTTGTTGACTCTTTTGAAATAACAAAAAAATTATTAGGCAATAGATCAGATTTTGTGATGTATCATTATACCCTTGAACAGTGTCCTTTCAGTTCGGCCCAGACCTGAATCATAGCTGAATCAGCCCTGAAATGGAAGTGCTGGTCCTGAATTCATGGCATCCTTTATATGAGTTACAGTCATAAATTTAACACAGGCATGCCCTACTAAGTCATGACCTCTGCCGATTTTTGGCATGATTTCAGGGCTGAGCTCATAGGTAAGTTTCATGGGAAGTACTCTTAGCTTTAAAGCTATCGAGCTGAATTAGTGCACACAGCCTTATATTTGCTGCAAATTACATATATGTCGGAACCGACCGGATCGGATGACTATATCTCATAACTCCCATAGGAACAATCGGTCGGAAAACTAGTTTTAGTATGAAAAACTATTTTCTTTTCAATGGAAACCTGTCCAACCTTTGTATTCGTAGGTTTTCTTTGTTTTTTATAATTCAGCCAAGTTTGATATAAATCGGATAACTATATGGTATAGCTGCCATACAAAAGATAGGTCTGAAAAACAGTCTTGGTTTTTGTTTTTAATGGTAGCACTTTCACATCATTCTACAAAATTTTGTCCAAATCGAATGACTATATCTTATAGCTCCCATACGAACAATCGATCGGAAAATGGGAAAAAGAGTATTTTTTGAAAATATTTAAGCGGGCACTGGCAAGGGTATAAAAACTTCGGCGCAGACGAAGTTAGCTTAGCTTACTCGTTTTTTGTGTTTAACGAATCGGAATCGTGGGTTCGGAACATCATGCTTTTTACATTTGGTTCGTTTCACAGTTTGCAAAACGGCAGAATTTCCGGTTCGAGGCCGTTCGGTTTGTTTAAAAGCGGGTTCCAGCCCTGATTTTAGTATGTCAGCTATCGATTTCGATAACGATATATTGAGAAAGAATTTACGAATCGACAGACTAAACTAATCTTATAAAAAAATTAAGATACACTCATAAAAACTCGCCCTGAAAATGATAAATTCTTCTATGAAATTCGTCCTAAGTTGAATTGTTTTATGGGTGTAGAGTTTTTAAAATGTGTGCTGTACAATTTGACCTCTATTTGGCTTAATATTACCCAAAGGGACAAGCCCAGCTTGGGACCTACAGCTTAATGCCGAATTCAAACGGTTAAGTTTGAGAAGCTATTTCAGAGCCCATTCAGCTATTATTAATCAAAGCTGGCGCCAATATGTGTTAAAGGTAAACAGTTGTGTTAAAGTGTTTTTAAAAACAAACTTCTTCAGTAGATGCCCCCAAGGCGTGATCGAACCCACTAACTCTTGCACCGCAGGCAATCAGACCACCTACTGCACCACAATATCTAAATATACTACCCTTGAGAAATCTACTCATTCCGTTCATTGTAGAAACACCCTGTATTCTCATTTGTGTTTTCTTATGTCTGAGTTGAACAAACTAAAAACTAACTCATTGGGTCAGTGGCATCATCAGCGCAAATTCCCTTCCACACTTTCTGAATTGCTTTCAATGTTGCCCGACAAATAAGGAACGGAAACATTTGTGCAACAATTTGCTTAAGATTTTTATCGGCTGCGGAAATGTTTCATATCATAATTAAAAATCACCAAGTTCAGGGCAAAAAAAATAACAACACTGGGCCCAGTGTGTTGGACAGTGACATGTTAAAGGAAATCTATGCGCACAAATTTCATAGAACATGAAAGGTGGAGCGAGAGAGAGAGAGAGAGAGTGGAGCTGAACTGACAGTTCCACTGACAGAAATTGATTAAAAAGCCTTGCAGTAGTAGGCTGAGTTCTGTCTGTGTGTGGGGTGGGGGATTTTTACGGGCAATGCAAATGCAAAGTACCTGCGTGTGGGTAGGCAAAAATGTGGCTAAATTGAGATTTATGCAAGTTGGATGAACGTATGACAAGACGGGACCCGCCTCGACTTTGAATTTGGCTTAAAACAAATACAAACGACCGGTGAAGTTGGGCAACCCGGCATGAAGTTCGGCCACGTTGCTCCAGCTCCAGCTCCAGCTCCAAAACTCATTTGCATGCAAATGCCTAACGCACATTGCACCTGCAACTTGGGCGGGCATTAGCATAGAGAGCCCACCTATCTACACTTACTAACAGATACTAACACACAATGCTAATCAATAGGCCACACGAGTGCCAATGATTATTTTGCCATAAAATTCAGTTAGTCGTCGTCGTCGTCGTCGTCGTCGTGATTTCTGGGATTCCGAATTCGTAGCCAAATCTCCTTTTCCCGAATTTCCATGGCCTTTTGGACTGGCCAAGTTCTGCATACGAAATTAGGTTTAGCCATGTTTGGAAGTTCTCCAAAAAGAGGCGACGTTCGAGTTCAAGTTTATGCTAAATAAGACCGCGCCACGCCCACACGCCGCCCGTTAGCCAAGTTGTTGTGATTTCTGAGCTAAGAAGCGCAGCTGCAGCAGCAGCAGCAGGAAAAAAGTTTGCGACCATAAAGGCAAACTCAGCTCAACTCAACTCAACTCAAAGCAGTGTCTTCTATTTATTTTATTTCAGTTGGCAACGAATTTCCACAGTTCCTCTTCACTCCAGTATATTATCTGCGCTTGCTTTATTTTTTATTTTTTAATATGCTTAGACAACTTGGGCAAATTTTATTCCCTCACTACCAATTTTCCACGCTGCCATAAAAAGGAGGAGAAAATAGAAAAAAGTCGCTGCAAGTTGGCGCAGTTTATTTCCGCTGCAAATACCTTGGATTTGTAGACCGCATCTGTTGACGTCTGATGTTGTCGGCAGCTTTTGTCAACACTTTCCCCCGGTTGACGATGGCCCGACAGTTGCATGAAGTATATAAATGTGTATATGTATGTGTGCGGTGCAGAAACATAGTTAGTTTGGTTTTGCCAAGGAGACACATCCCTGGGCACACACACAGAGCTAATGTTGTTGAGTTGAAGTCAAAGATGCTTTGAGTTACTCAACTGACAAATAAGGTGCTTTAGATTCAAGCTGTTTATGACATAAATATAATTCTCTTTTTATGACCCTGAAGAAGATGAAAGAGCAATAATCAAGTACTTTTGCACTTGAGTACTGCGATTTCTAACTTTACAGTTAAATTAGTTAAATAAATGGCATTTTCACATTTATCAATGTCCATTCATACTCCTTGCCACTTCAGGCATTCATTAATTGACATTTTCACCTCTTGTCAACAGGCCTGCCGTTTGCTTGAAATGTCAACCCCATGACAAACGCATTCAACACTCTGGCAGATCTTTCATTAAAAAAGTGTAAGTACATGGCCCAGGCCGTACAATATACATTTCCATTTCATTTCCCATTCATTTATCAAGCAAAACAAATGAATGTTTAAAGAGCATTAATTTTAAACCCCAAAAATCCCATTCGAAAAATAATAATCAACATTAATCAGTTGGCTTAAAGAGGCTAAAACGCTTATCGATAAACGAGACGAGACATCAGCTCGGTAGGAGCCAACACTGTCAACGGCAGCAGCTCTGGGGCCAGGCCCGAGGTATCAACGTTATTTTTCAACTTTTTTTTTTTAAGAGGAGGCTGCGTGTTTACCTTTTTGAAGCCGCATAATTGATTACGCCCAAAAAAAAAACGATGGCGCGCAGGGACGCCCTTATCATCAGCATCAAAATGAAATCACGAACCGAGCAGCAGTTTGAGATGGGAACCGCCAGTGATCGAGAGAGGCGTGTTGGGTGTATGAATATTATATTAAATGTCTGGAGACTTCTGAAAGTTAACAATCCTTTGCTTGGGACCATTATCATACAAATTCATGAGGTGTCATTTGTGATAATCAATGCAAGGTGTAAACTGCCATAAATATCAAGGCATTTCAAGCTCCAGTTAGGAGTTTTCTCTTTCAGCAGTTCAATGAGCTAAAAAATTCTTGATTCAAGAGGTTTTGTTTATTGATTTCAAATAATTTCATAAAATCATAATTTCGGAATGTCCTAAGAACCTATACAGAACCCGGAAAACCGAAACAGGTTTTGAAAAAATTTGAGTAATAAGTAATTTTTCTTTATTTAAGGGTCTAGAAGCAACCTGAAGGAATGCGCAAATACTTGTTCACTCTTAAAAATGTTTGCATTTGAAACTCCCTAAAAGAGTTCCATCTAAAAACCTCAATATGTATATATAAAACCTCTTTAAAGCTTCAGGATTCACCATTAATTACTACCTATGGATTTTTATTGCGCTTTGTTTTCATGCTGAGTAAATTAATGAAATTGATTGACTGTTTGATCTTCAGCAAATAAATATAAGTACATTTAATGTCTATCTATCTAAGTGCCTGGACAAACGTTCTTCTACTATAAGTTCTGTACTATAGTGAGCCGAAATGTTCAACACTTCTTAACTTCCGACCTGCAGACATGCTAAAGCGTCCAAATGATATAATAAACGACTTTTTCATAAATTCAACTTCAAATGATTCAAGGTCTGACAGCAAAGTAGAGAAGTATATTCAAGCAATATACAAATATAAAATGTGTGAATAATGTTATAGACAGTGATGCAAACCACTCAAATATAAAGACTGGTTCGGTTCAGTGGTTCAGACATGTCTGAACCGCCGGTTCGGTTCATTACATGGGTTTTTGAGCTGACTGAACCGCGGTTCCGGTTCGGTTCAGTGGTTCACAAAGGTACATTATGATTTCTATTGTCATGTGACTTTTGCACACTTTCAAATTGAATTCCTATAATCCATTTGAATATCTTTAAAATCCTTAGAAGATGTCCGGATTCAAAGGATTCGTCTATATTTTTTCGTCAAGTCATCCCTAAAAGTTCCGGCATCGGTAAGAATTTAGAGAGTCAAACGAAATGTAGAAAAATGATCTTAGGGAAACGATTCAAATTCCCAAATTAATACGTATCATTGGCTAAAGGAAAGCGAGTCCCGTCTTAAAACTCGTCAAAGAACTGAACCGAACCGAACCGTTTTTATTTGTGGTTTTCGGTTTGGTTCAGCAATTCTTAAAGGAAGCCGGTTCGGTTTGCGGTTCGGTTCACCAGCTGGAATAAGCGGTTCGGTTCGGTTCAGAACCGGTTTGCATCCCTGGTTATAGATTCCACTAAAATCCTCCAAGAGCATATAAGATGACTTATGTGTAAAATTTCGGGATAGTTCATAAAAACGAAAACTAAACAAATATTGGTATTGCTTAAACGAGCATTTTTATCACTAAAGTTTGTTCTTTCTGATCTAAGAGCTAGTTTAGATGAGCAGCTCTTGGAAAAAAAGCGTTAATAACCTAAGCTCAGAAGTTTTTAAGATTCGTAAGTGTCAGCTAATCGATTTGGTAGTTACATTAGTTCAACCTTAGAAGATATATCAATTTCCTCGTCAACTTATTAATAGATCGAAAGTCAAAATAATCTTAAATGTTCAACAAAACCGATGCTCAAAACAAAGTCGAGGTTAAAAGTTGGAAACATCAATCTAGTACAATTTGGACCATGGAACGCTTCACACCAAAACAACGTGCCGAAATAGTGACGCTGTTCATCGAAAATAATCCTTCAATTGTGCTAACAAATTTTGATGACCGATGAGGCCCATTTCACGCTTTCTGGTGGTGTTAATAAGCAAAATTGTCGCATATGGGGCACGGAAAATCCACACCGCATCCATGAAATACCTTTACACGACCAAAAAGTGACTGTTTGGGCCGGTATCAAAAAGAGGCGATATTGACTGGCCACCCAGATCTCCAGATTTGACCGCCCCAGACTTCTTGTTGTGGGGCTATTTAAAAAGCAAGGTTTACGCCAGCGATCCACAGACCATTGAAGAGCTTAAGGCCAACATTCGTGCCGAAATCGCCACTTTATCGACTGAGACGCTCGAAAAAGTGATGGAAAATGCCGCAAAAAGGGCACATTTTGTTGTGGCCAATAAAGGCGGCCACTTGATTGATGTTGTGTTCAAAAAGTAGTCGAAATAAATTGTACAGGACCAAATTAAAGGAACAAGATCAACATATATCAATCGGTTGTTTGTTTTTATATTTATTCAGTGTTGCCATACCGACACTTTAGATGGCGCACCCTGTATAAAGTACTCAATTTACAAACAAGAAAGAAAGTCAGTCAAGCTCGACTATACAGAGTACAGAGTATAAAAATGCTCCAAGAGCACATTAATATACAAATGTCTTAATGTTCTGGAAAGGTCATAGAATCAAAGACTAAAAACTATTATACAGGTATTTACATGGTAAAGCAAGCTTCACCAAGCAAGCTTGATTGTTGAAAAGAGGCGAAGAGGGGCAAGCGACACCACTACATCTCTTTGCTACAATCGAAAGCTTGTGCAAAACACCATAATGTTAGCTTCACCGTGTAAAATTTAGATAGATTTTCTCCCTGAATGGGAATCATCGATATTATTTTTGAGAATCGATACAAATCGAACAAAATTCCACCTCTACTTAGAGAAGCGACGCCGGCAAATCTCGTGATATGAATAAGAACAAATTTAAAAAATTGATTTGTTGACATGAGTTAGAAGAAATAGATTCTCGCTTCAGAACGATGTTTAGCAAAAGCTGGTCGTAATCTCGGTTAGTCGGTAGTGAATGTTTTCCCACAAATTTTCTGAAAAGTCGATGCCATGATAGCCAATTGTACGCCATTCTTATTCTTTTATTTTAAGTTAAATAGTCTCTTTCTTGTCATTCTCTGGGAATTGAACTCAGCACCGCGTACTTAAGACGATAGTCGGCATCTTAGCGCAGTCGACTATCGACCTCACGCTGTAGAACTTAGCAAGCAAGAAGCCCGGTGGTTTTCCAATTGAACTTGGTGAATGTTTTGCGAATGAAAGTTTACAATTAAAATCGTGCAAAAAAGAGTCCGCTTGTGCTGGGTTTTGGGTGGCCGTTTTTCTTTTTCTCTTTACTCTTTAACACATTATAAACTAGTTCAGAAAGGTGAGTCTTAGACAGTGCAAAATGAATCCTCAGCTCAATCAATTTTTGGTTTTATATATTGTAGTTCGTAAGCTGGTATGACTTACATTTATTTTCCAAGACCTCATCATTAAGGCACTAAGTGCACACAGTTCAGCAATTAGTAGGCAGCATTCTGGCCATCGCTTTATCACTGTCATGCGTGTTGCTTGACGTAACTTTTATGGTATTTTGGCACGAGTCCTGGCTACTGCTTTTTAAACAAAAAAAAAGCGCTCTTGCCAAACAAAAAGTGCATAAAACCCTCATCCAAAGTTCTACACCAAATAAATCAAACATTTTGATTATGCCCCATGGCATGTGCATTGTGAATGTGTGGGTAAAATGCGTTCTGATACTTTGATACACATACTGCTGAGCTGCTGCTGCCTTGTTTAAATAGTGCTTAAGGCTTGTTGGAGCAGTAGATGAACTAAATTTTGGTACATGTGCCAAAATGAAAGTGAAAAGAATAACAAAAGTTGGCAAGGATGGTGGATCAACGCAACAGAATTGATTGATGCTTAAGTCCTCCTAAAAATCGTTTTCTTAAAACGTGACTCACGTACTCATCCCTAGCCGTTACCCTTTTTCACGTATGCCTTTGTGGCATTTTCCTCTTGATGGCCATGATAAGTGAACCAGTCGGTCCCCGCTAGACAACGCTTGACTCCCCTGTGATTATTATGATTCTGATTCTAATCGCAAGATGTCTTTTGATGTGTATTTGGTTCTCTCCCCCCCACACACATTTTTTTCCCCATATTTATTTAAATTCAATCCATATTTGCATTTGCTTGGAGAATTCACTTGGTTCTCTCGGCCCCCGGATTAGAATCGCAGTTTATTCAAGTCTCAATAATATTTTTAGTTTTGTTTATTCAGCCAGCATCCGAGATTCTCATTCAAACTCCTCTGCCTGGAACTAATGCCCATAAATGCTGGCTCATCCACAGGCTTGACCCACATAAACCCATTCACAAAAACCCAAAACAAACACATAAATCACCAACCAACACAAAACAAAGACCAAAAAAAATTGGGACTTAAATTTAAAAGCAATCTGCCTGCCATCCTTGGCGTGGTCCTGCTTGGTGTGGTGGTGGCCTTTGGCCAATTTTCTTATTAAAAACAACAGAGCCCAACAAATGTTTACCAAACACAATTCCAGCAAATCCTATGTCCAATGTCCTGCTCAACTGTAAATAGAGCGCGCAGTGAAAGTGCGGACAGGCCACACCAGAGAGTAGGGAGGAAGAAAGGACGCACATCCTGCCTTGCACACACCACATGCTGTGTACGAAGTCCTCCATTGTCCGAAAAACGTTTTGTTCGGTTGAAGCTGCTGCTAAACCCATTAAAACGAGAGCCTCGCCAAAATACAAAAAAAAAAGGAACCAAAAGAAATAGGAAACCGACACGGGAATAGGAGAGATGTGGAAGAAAAATAGGCAGTGACTTGATCTGGGATAGTTGGGGTTATATCGCCTGACTTTCACTTTTTTTCGTCAAGTGTTGCAGGCAGGAGTTTTACTTTATTATTGTCTGTTTGGTGAGGGACAAATAAATATTTGGACAGCGATTGATTAGTGCACGTTATTGTCAGTTGTCGACCGAGAGTTCTGGAATACCCTGGCAAAAGGTATGGTTATTTTGATATTTGTCTGACAGGTATGGAAGCCTCTTCGATCAAAACTGCCAAAGTTTGTATAAAGTTTCTATATTGTTGTACAAAGTGACGCCACACGAACTTCGTGAAGTACTAATGCTGTTGGAAGTACTACCTATCGCCGATGTCTCGCCAAATGAACTGTGCAAAGCTCTTCCCTGAGCCTTTATTTTGGGACCTGTGTGAAATACTACCCAATTACAAACAGAAAAAAACAAGACGAATATTAGTTTTTAGTTTTTTAGTTGTTGAATTTTCAATAATTTTGCTCTTGAAATTGAAAATTCGTTCTTAGTACAGTGTTCATATGCAAAGAGAATGAGGTAAAGAAAGAGAGAAGAGCAAGCATTTTTGAGAGAACACAGCTTTAAACTCGCTCTCTCAGTTTTGTTTTTTATGAAAGAGAGGTGTGTGGAGAACCCAGCGGCGCACAGCTTAAAGTGTTCTGTCGAAAGTATGCATTACACCTGACGGAAGAGTAATGATCTATAAAGAGATAGATACCCGATTGCGAACAATCCGCATTACAATTTTAAACAAGTAATACATATTTGTAAGGGAAATCCGATGGCAGTTCGGCTCTAGCATACATTTTGTAGTACTAGTAATGCAGGATGTGTGCACCCTGTCTACAAAGCGGCCATGCTTATGGCAAAGTAAATTAGAGTGTATGGGATTGTTTCCGTCATATTGAAGGCAATGTAATGAAAGAGTCATACATTATGTAATGTCGATTTGCGCCTGGGGAAGCTATTGAGTTGAAATTCCCAACCAGTTATGGCATTACTGGCATGGAGAGACGGCTGTTCGACTGACAGTTGACAGGCAAAGACTGATGCTGCTTTGAGGTGTTGTATATTCCTCCAGCCGGCTTAAACTTTCTACTTGGCTTTACAATTAATTTTCTATGAAATAAATCTAAACAAAATGTAAAAAGCAACTGATTTGAAATTGTTTTTTGATTGGAATTTGGAAAGCTCTTGATTTTAGAGTTCTTAGTCTTGAATTTGATGAGCTCTTGTTACTATAAAGAATATTCTCGGTTTTTGACAAAGCAGTCAAAAATGAGCAATCTTGAATTTGAGAATGTTTAGCACTTGATTCTACAACTATGCAGCTTGATCTAAAATTGATTCGTACTTGAATCAAGTATTAAAGCTCTTGGATCAAGAAAAAGGTATCAAAAATGCATAGTTGGATCAAGAATTTCACTCTTGGGTGAAAAATTTTCATTCTTATCGAACTTGTGACATCGATCGGTCTGGATACAAGTATGAAATTCTCTATTTTTTCTCTAAGTGTATACTTTTCCGTTATATTGCGACCCAAACTGTGTAGAGTACTACCCTCCATCGATGTAATGCCACACGAACTGTGGGTAATACTACCTATCGTCGAAATGGCGCTTCACCGATTCTTTGAAGCCATAATGAAGTTATGGCGCCATCGAAACTGTGTAAAGTACTTCCCAACGTCGATGGTGAGCCACACAAACTGTATGAAGTACTACCCTTTTCAGTTATTTCGCTACCCGAACTGCAAAAGCACTACCCACCGAAGATGTAAGGCCACACGAACTGTGTGAAGCTCTAATGCTGTGAAGGCGCTTTGCAAACTGGGTAAAGTACTACCCAACGTCGATGTTGAGCCACGCGAACTGTATAAAGTACTAAACTTTCCCATTATATTGCTACCCGAACTATGTGAAGTACTTTCCACCATCGATGTGAAGAAATACGAACTGTGTTAAGTACTTATGCCGCTATGAGGCCATACAAACTCTGTAAAATACTATACTATGCCGTTATAGCACCACACGAACTCTATAAGGTACAATTCTATAACCTTAAGACGCAACACGATCTTTGTTAAGTACCACCCACCGATGAAGTGAAGCCATACGATCTGTGTAAAGTACTTATCCAGTTAAGACGCCACACAAACTGTATGAAGTACTACCCAACCCGAACTATATGAAGTATTAACAAATACAAAGACAAAGTGAAACCACACAGCTGTGTAAAGTGCTCCAAATCTCCAAGCTGTTCCTTATCCATTGGATGAATTCCCGTATCCATTTGGGGAGGATATGTCTTAAATATGTTTTTAATTATCCAACAGAACTGAAAGTCATCCAAAGGATATGAAAAAGGATCATCTTTGGGATGATTTTTCAGCTCCGTTGGATGATTAAAAGGATATTTAAGACACATCCTTCCAAAATGGATCTTGTTTTTCTGTGCATAGCAAAATCTAAGTTTATCTGACACATAGCAGCTATTTGGAAGTTGAGAAATCGGCCCTAAATAACGATCTCAAAATTAGCAGGGTATATCCCAAGCTAACCACAACTTTCATTTCTGGTTTTTCATTATCAATTTTTGTTGGACATCTCCTTGACAAAATAAATACATTTAAGAAACATTTGGGCAGACTTTTGATTAGTGGTGGCTGTTGCCAATTGTGCCAACTTGCCCCTAATCCCCACTAATCAAAAATTGGCGGGTAAACCAATTTGCTGCATGCTTCAAACTTTAATCGAAAATTTAATGCCCTGTTTCGTGGCTGTTCCCGGGTCTCCTCAAACAGCAACTAACAGCACAAACATCAATCAAGCCTCAAGTTTTTTCGTCGACATTGTCAACTTTGCCCCTCCCTCGCCCTGTCACTTCCCGGCACCGCCAAACGCAGCCAGCGTCTTGAGCATTCGCATTCGCACATCGCACATCCCACCTCCCGGCTCCCACATGATTTACTACAACATTTCCTGTGGCCGCTTCCCATGCCCTGCTCCGCCTCCTGCTTTCACTTGGTAGCTGCCATGTTTGACTTGATTTCGTCTAAATTGAGTTCAGTATCAACAGAAAATACTTCCGTTTCCTACTCCTGCCCAAGACTCCAAGCTGTCTGTGTTGTGTACCTTTGCTTGATTTTGCGTTCTATTTCCACAGAAAAAAGAAAAACTGGCAGAAAAACTACCAAGTCCTTCCCCTCCCGCCCCAAACGGGCACAAAAGTTCGCTCCTAGTTTCGGTGTCGCTGTCGGTGTCGGAGCGGGTTCAGTGTTTACTTTGGCAGCTCTTCATCCTCGTTCTGGTCTTCATGCTGGCGGTGGCGGTCCTCCTCCTTCTTCAAGGTGTTTGCTTTATTTTGAATGCTTTTTATGTTCAATTTGTTTCAATTTAATGTTATTTTGCTGCTGCCAGAGATCAAGCCAGAGCTCGTTGTATTTTACATGAATTTCAAATGTGTTCGCAAATTGTGCACCCTGTATGATAAATGGCATTAAGGGATTTGCGTGAATAAGAGAGTTAGGACTTAGCATCAGTCTTTTGTTTCCTAGCTTCAAACTAAGAGAACGACTTGCGAACAAAAATTTGTTGCTGGCAGAGAAAGGTTTGAGAGAAAATGAGTTTACCAAAGGATTAGAGGAGAATGTGACGTTTGATACGAAAAGCGAAAAACTTTGGGAAATCAGGGAGTAGTTGTAGGTCGTGTATGAGTGAAGCAAGTGTATCTTTAAGGTAAGTTGTTTGTGAAAAAGATACTCCAACTTCAGAACTACTGAAATAAGATCAACAAATTTTTACTTAATTACAGTTATCTCCAAGCCATTTGTGGGTGGATTTCATCGTACAGTAACTATGTTATTTTTCCTTGGCAGTCAAAAATGTTATCATTTGGCAGTAGAAGTTAGATATTTGTATAAAAATCAGGTAAAAGTGACCATTCATTAGTTCAATAAAGTACATCTTTAGTGCTCTGCCTTAATTCGCTGAGGATACTAAGCTAAAATCGGGACTATAAGTATTTCGTGGAATCTGTACCGTCCCGTTCTGAACCAGACTTCAAATTTACGGGTTCCCCTTGAAACCCATCGGTAAAATACAGTGTACCTACACTCAAAAATTTATTTTCTAGTTTTTAGAAATGCACCCTAAATAATATTTCTTTCTTGTTTTTAGACAGTTTTATCTTAAACTTAGAAAAAACAGCCCTAAAAAAGAATTTTTAGAAAATAATTTCTTAAATTTAGAAATTCGATTTATTTTTTCTTAAATTTGGGTAGTTTTTCTAGATTTTTTCCTAAATGCTTTCTTAAATTAAGGGCGAATTCGCCCTTGATTTTAGAAAAAAATACATTGCAAATATGGCGAACTTAGAAAAACGCCCTAAATTTAAGAAAGCACATTTCTTAAATTTAGACAAGCCATTTAGAAATTCGCCCTAAAATATAGACAAAAAAGTCTAGAAAATCGCCCTAAAGAATATAAAAATATTAAAAAGACACCCCTTGTAATTCTCAAGTACGAATTCCGTGCAATCGGAATATAAAAGGGGCAACTAATATTCGGCATGCTGAGAAAATCGCCCCCTCATATATAGAAAAAATAATCTAGAAAACCGCCCTAAAATTTAGAAAAATAGAAAAGACACCGCATGTAATTCTCAAGTTCGAATACCCTGCTTTCGGACTATAAAAGAGGCAGCTGAGTGCTTAGCATTTGACTGCGTTATTTACTATCCTCACGCGCGAGCTTGGTACTCGAGTGCGGTAAGATGCCTTTCGTGTTGAAGTTTCCCCGAGGTCCCGAGTTCGAGTCCCAGGCAAGGTAAAGTTAAAAACTAAAATAATGATTACTAGTAGTGAACCAACAGAAGGAAAATATCCAATAAAAATAATATATAAAGGGGTCAGAGGCTTCTCAGTGTTGCAGTCTCCTTCCTCTTCTCTATCCAGTCCCCCCTCACTCCCTTTCCGGTCTATAATAGTTGAAAATGTTTTTTTTTCTAAAATCTAGAAAGGTTTTTCTAAAATTTAGAAAGTGCTTTTCTACAATTAGGAAAATATTTTCTAGCTTACAGTAAACATTTCCTTAATTTCAGAAAGTCTTCAGAAAGTCTCAGTCTTATTTTTAGAAATAATTTTTCTAAAATATATGGCGAATCGCCTTTGGCCCCTTTTTTAGGGCGAATTTCTAAATTTTAGGGCGATTTTGGCTGTTTTTTTTTTGAGTGTACCAATGCTGAAGCCGCCTTGCTTAGAACAATACCTTAAAGCAGTGGTGGGCAAGTTCTTGCACCGAGAGTTATTTTACAGCAACTGGAGCTAAATATATAGATAACTAACTCATATTTTCGACCATGTAAAGTCAATATTTTGCCGTCTTATCTTACTCCACGAGAATGGTCATGTTAAGAAAGAGCATGTTTTGAGAGGGCATAGCCGGGTTTAAGGGGAATCGGTCCCGCGTCCTATATTTATTTGAAGAATGCAGTTTTGAAGGTCAAACTTCTGGTACCAACCCTGAATTTTTAACAACGGCTTTTATCATTTCCATCACAGGCCGCTTTTGGGCCAACTATGTAGATATTCAAACAAGAAAGAAGGTCGGTCAAGCCCGACTATAACACATACTCTGTACCAAGAAAACAAGAAAGAAAGTCGGTCAAGCCCGACTATAACATACTCTGTACCAAGAAATTTTGTCTTTTGATCATAACTCGAAAACCGTTCATCCGATCTTCTTCATTCCTTTGGCGGATCGATAAGTTATTCTAATAACTAAATATGTCCAGAAGGAACAAGCCATCTATCTTCAAAACTGTGGGAGATATGACGTTTTTTCTAAATTGCGGGGGCGGGAGGGGGCGTGGCCAAAATTGAAAATAAACTTGATCTGCCTGCAGACATAAGAAGCATATGTCCCATACACGTCAAACCTCTATCTCTTACCATCTCTGAGTATCTGTGCGTTCATACGGACAGACAGACGGACAGACGGAAATGGCTATATCGACTCGGCTGTTGATGCTGATCAAGAATATATATACTTTATGGGGTCGGAGATGCTTCCTTCTGGATGTTACATACTTTTGCACAAACTTATAATACTCTATGTACCTACGGTACAGAGTATAATTATACGCTCAGCCAGCATATGTACATAATGATGCTGCAGCGAACAGTCTTTTGATCATAACTCGAAAACCGTTCATCCGATCTTCTTCATTCCTTTGGCGGATCGATAAGTTATCCAGAAAGAACAAGCCATCTATCTTCAAAACTGTGGGAGATATGACGTTCTAAATTGCGGGGGCTGGAGGGGGCGTGGCCAAAATTGAAAATAAACTTGATCTGCCTGCAGGCATAAGAAGCATATGTCCCATTCATGTCAAACCTCTATCTCTTACCATCTCTGAGATCTGTGCGTTCATACGGATAGACAGACGGCCGGACGGACAGACGGACATGACGGACATGACTCGGCTGTTGATGCTGATCAAGAATATATATACTTTATGGGGTCGGAGATGATTCCTTCTCGTTGTTACATACTTTTGCACAAACTTATAGTACTCTGTAGACCTACGGTACAGAGTATAAAAATTCCAAAAATTGTATGGTCAAAGCTGGCATGTCGACATTCCTCCACAACAATTTTCCGTATTTTTAAAGTGCAAGCCATCACTTACAAAATTCCGCGAAATTTTTAACACCAATTATTTTAGACTTTAATTTGAGGTTCCAATTCCGTTTTTTACACGTCCCACTGTCATTGCTAGATACAGTTTGTGTAATTTTCTCAGAAAAGTTGTGGAACGTGGTTAATATTAATAAAAAAAAATGGTCCTTTTGTAGCAGATAAATCCGATTTACGATTACTGATTTATGATTGCCGATTTTACCTGCTGAATACAATGATTGCCGATTTCGATTGGTAAAATATGACAATCATGTTTGCTGAAATGGAATCATACAAAATCTATGATTGATGAAACCGATTATTGATTGCTCGTCCAACTGTTCACACCAAAACTGAAAACAGACAGACAAACTGACAGCGGCAAAAGCCCTTAAAAATTTTGCATTAAATTAGTTGACGAAATATACTAAAGCCAGAAATTAGCCTTACTTAGCAGTCAGTGACATTCAGCAGAGCATCATCATCAGCAATAGCAAATCGTAAATCAGTAATCGTAAATCGGATTTATCTGCTTAATACACCCAATATTGAATGTATATTTTCAAGTTATTTTTTAATCATCGCCACTGTCTTCGTTAGTTACTGGATTAGCATCTGCGTTACTTAAAATAAGAGCTGGTCTGAGAATTTTGGATGGGTACCTACCTCGGGATAAGTAATATATTATTGCAGCTAAGTGTGAGCAGCATCCCACAGTCCTGTTGTCATTCGCACCTTCACAGCAATAGCCCAGTATGCCCGAGTGCACCATGTCTGCGGAACATACTCAAAATAGCATTTGTATGCTTTGCTGGAAATGAGTCGCGACCATAATATTATTTGAATTAAATTCTTGCTTGCGTTCAGGCAACTTATATTTTTATACCCGTTACTCGTAGAGTAAAAAGGGTATACTAAAGTCGTGCAAATGTATGTAACAGGCAGAAGGAAGCATCTCCGATATCATAAAGTATATATATTCTTCATCAGCATCAACAGCCGAGTCGATATAGCCATGTCCGTCTGTCCGTCCGTCCGTCCGTCCGTCCGTCCGTCTGTATGAACACCTAGATCTCAGAGACTAGAAGAGCTAGAGCAACCAAATTTTATACGTAATAGTATTGTCTGTAGGCAGATCAAGTTTGTTTCAAATTTTGGCCACGCCCCCTCCCGTCCCCGCAATAAAAAATATTGAATAAATTCCACAATTTTTAAGATATCGAGCTCAGATCTTGCAGTGTAGTCTATGTGGCCAATATCTACAATCTCACAAATTTTCAAAAGGATCGGATAATAAATGGCCGAGTTAAAAAAATGTTGCATACTTATCCGAGCTGCATGAGGTTTTTAAACACTAATTGAACTGAGTAACGGGTATTTCGAAGTCGGGCAGGGCCGACTTTAACTTACGCTCTCGTTATTTCCATGCTCATCAATTATTTCACCCAAAGAGGATACCGCCTGACTTAATAGGTAGGATCAGGTAAACTGTATTTTCCGTAAAATCCATAATATCCGATGAAGAAATGGCCCGAAACGAAGTTGTACGTCTTCCCCAGCCGCATTTATAATTTCCTTGTCAGCTTCAAGCCGTTTGACAAACTTATTGTTTAAAAATAGAGAAAAGTTAACTTCGGCTCGGCCAAAGTTTGTATACCCTTGCAGCACGTTTTTCAACTAATTTGAAGAAAATATCCAATGAAAACAATCAAGTTTTTCTCAATAAGACTACTTTTCTGACTCTACTTTTGTATGACAGCTATACCATATAGATGTCCGATTTTGACCAAAGTTAGTGGAATCATGGAAAAGCATATCAAACTAAGAAATACAAAAAGTTTGGAGGAGTTTTCTTTAAAAACAAAAAAGGTTTTTCTCACTAAAACTAGTTTCTCGACCGATCATTCATATGGTAGCTATAACCTATAGTCATCCGATTTTGACAAAACTTTAAAGAATTGTGTGAAAGCTTATAAAATAAATATATGCCAATTTTAAAGAGGTTTAAGGCCTGTATCCAGCACTGCGGAAAATTCCTGCCAGGAATTTGCTATTTATTTTGAGTGTGTGGAACCCAATTGAAACAAACTGTCAAGCGGAGCGTTCTGTGTCTCTCTCTGTTCTCTATATTCAGGCGTTGTTACAGTAATTCGCTAGCAAGCATATTTAACATTAATGAATTTAATAACTTTGAACATAATATTCTTTATTTATTTGTGCAGCAACACTTTCCCAAGCACTTTTCACAGAAATGTTGTCTAAATGCTTTTTCTCTGTGATTCGCCAAAGACATGGTCTTGCCTCAACTGCTTTTATTTGATTTTATTTATCTTCTTCTCACGTTAAAAATTTCAATTCTCTTTTTAGTCTTGCGCGCAGTTTTTGCCTCCATCTTTTGCCTAATCACTTCCAAAATAATTGTCAGCAATATATTCCTGGCCTGAATATCAGCTGTTTCTCGTTCCACACACGCTTCCGAAACGCAGCTATCTATGCAAGTGTGGATTTCGTTCGTGTTGCTGGATACACAACAAACGAAAAAGTAAACTAAAAATTCCTGGCTCAGTTTTTTTTAAATGAAATTTGGCAGGAATTTTTAGTTTCCGCTGTGCTGGATACCCGGCTTTACATTGAAAACAAACAAGTTTTTCTTACTTTTCTATGCCAGCTTTACTATATAGATGTCCGATTTCGACCAAATTTGGCAGAATTATGGAGAAGCATTGAAAACTAGTAAATACGGAGTTTGGAGACGTTTGCATGAAAAGCAAAAAAGTTTTCTCACTAGAACTAGTTTTTCGCTATATGTTATGGTCATCCGATCCGGCCGGTTCCGACAAATGTGCAGCGTATTTGTACCAGAAGACTTCGTGCAAAGTTTGGTGGCATTAGCATAGAAACAGACAACAAGAATATATATGCTTTATGTGGTCGGAAATGCTTCCTTCTATGCGTTACAAACATCTGGACAATTTCAATATACCCTCTGCAAGGGTATTAAAACCTCGCAGTCAAGTGGATCTCCAGGTTCCAGGTTCTTGTCGAAAAAAATACAAAATCCACTCGGGGTGAATGTCATAGTTTTTAAGAAATAACACGAAATGAGAGGCTAATATGATATAATTTCCTTCTCTCAATAAATGATGTTTCACTTCTTTGGTGGAAATAGGCTATAAATCGCTGTCAGGAATAACACAACTGTTTGAAAACTAAAAAACTTACCTTCGTGGATAACAATATCTCCACTTCCCTACCTCTCATACTCCAACTCCCCAGGCGGGCTACCAAATGTTAAATCAATTCCACCAAATTTGGTTTTTTTTTTTAGTACCAGGAAAAGTGCGGCGCCATGTGAACCAAATGGCCGAACTCTTTCTCCAACACAAACATTTCCACTTATTAAATAAGCCAACACGGCATTGTCCAATAACAGACACAAACTACGTGTATTTGACCAAAGCAAAATTTATGCGTCTATTTCGAATGAAACATTAAAATTCCATTAGCGGAAGTGTTGCACATAAATTTCTCACCCAGGGGGAGGGAGGAGGAGATGCTGGATTTGAGAGGGGGGAAGCTTATCGACAAATGACCAAAAAATTGTGCATTTTGTTTGGCTTTAATTGCAGTCGCACTTGGTGGGTATTTGTTGTTTTAGTTTTCGGGGGGTCGGGAGAGCAGATAATCGAAAATAATTTATAGAAAATAAATATTTCCTCACCAGGCCCGCCCTGGAAATTGAAAAGAACTTTTCGTGAGGCCGCTGTTGTTGTTGTTGCTGCTGGCGTTGTGTTATTGTTTATTTAAGTTGTCATTAGAATTGAAGGCAGGCAGCAGCAAAATGCAGAGGCAATCTCTGGCTCAGCAGTCGGCGGCGGCATATAAACTTTTTAAATTATCACCGATCACCAGAGGGAGGGCTGGCACTTGAGTCGCTGGTTGTACATGGAAATCGCATGGCCATGTGAAATGGAAATGGAAATGGTAGTATTCCCCCTATCCAGTAGTCAGTTCATGTTCCATGGAAATTTCAAACAGTACATCGACATTTCGTTTCGCAGTGGCTGATTGTGAAGGGGTGGGGGGGGAGGTACACTTGGAGAAACATTCAAAAGGCAAAGCTGTGTAAAGAAAAACTTAGTACAAAGTACTCCAATCTTTTTCTCACTGGGAAAGTCCATGAATGATTTTGTTGATGTTGTTGTCTGAGTTGGGGCGTTCGATTGGCGCCTGCCGCTCACCGGAAATGCAAGACAGAATTTACATATATATATTTTTTTGCTTATCGAACTCAAGTTTGTTTACTGGATCCGTTGGCACAGCAGTGTTCTCAATTAAAAAGTCTAACCTCACCTGGCTCTCAATTAAGTTGCTACTCCACCTGTCTCTGGCCTGCTCCATAGCCTCCTTGGCTGTGGGTAATACCCTTGTTTGGCTAGATATTATTCCCTGCAACATCATCAACTAATACGTATAAACAAACTCTGCTTAAGCAAACTGTTTACAATGGCTACTGTCTTCGTGGCAGAGTCCTGCCCGGGAATACATGGGACACATATTGCCTTGAGGGCAAGTCATATAGCAACAGGCAGTGGTAAATGTAAGTTTAAAGCCGCTTAAGGCCATAACCCAAAATGCCAGGGTAAACGTAAACGAAGCCAGGTCAAGTCACAAACACAAGGATTACCACAGGCAGCAACAATAACAGAAGACGGCATCAGGAGCGGCAGCAGCAGGTGCAGGCTGAGCACCAACTGAAAGATGGCACACACAATAGCCAAAACGTCAAAGCAAAAGCAAAAGGCAATTCTGTCAAAATATTTACGATATGGCTCTGGCAATGGCTTCTAAAGTGTAAGGACCAACACACACACACACACACGCACCCACATATATTGCACAAGGCACAAGGACGCAGGACATGTGTTGTCAACTAAGTGTGATAAAGAGAAGAGGGGCAGCGGAAGGGACATACCACCTACTCAGCGCACTTTTCGCCATTTCCAATTGCCTCAGCATCTAGGGACATTACACGAAGCTAGAGATGAGAGCGAGTCAATGGCTGCTTTAACAGGGAAATAAGTGTTTTCCTACTATTTCAAGGATACAAAGAAAAGAATATGCGAAAAGTTTGAGTCGAAGCAGTTTTTGGGACACTGTATGTAGACCTTTGGTAACGAATTGTAAATGCTGAAATTGAACACGCTACCATTGAAAACAATCAACTTTTCCTTACTAAGTTTATTTTAAAGACTTATCTCTTCCATATCAGATTTTTAATACTGTTGTCCCACTTCGACCAAACTTGTTGAAATCATGGAAAATGAAATCATGATAGCTAACTAATATAAACAGAGTTTTGAGACTTTTCCATTAAAAACCATAAAGCTTTTCTCGCTAGCACTATTTTTTCTACCGATCATTCCTATGCCAGCCATATTCCGATTCCCTTTTGCCAATCACGAATATATTTACGGGATGCAAGCAACTCGAAAACAAGTACTGGTTCGGTTCAGTGGTTCACACAGTTTCAGAACCGCTGGTTTGGTTCATTACATGATTTTCGGAGCTAATTGAACGGCGGTTTCGTTTCGATTCAGTGGTTCACAAAAGCCAATGGTGTATTCAATAATATCAAATCATTATTTTTATAGTACCTATAGGACATGGTTGAAATGTCAAAGATATATTAGGATAAAAATTGGTGACTTTAGTTGGCTCGAGGTCCCGAAAAGTTGCGTTGCGTACACCAAAAAGAGCTGGTTGCCTATTCAGTACTGGTTCATGAATCTCCCGATTTAACCTTGAGTAGGCTTTTCGTTAATGACTGTACTTATTTGAATGTCTCTCCATGCGCTCCCCGCTTAAAGCAGTTGGGAACTGCAATCAGCAATGAAAGCAAAAACAGACAAATCGGAAGAGTATTCGCTTTTTGCTTTTTTCGAGTTGCACTATAGCTGTCTCCCTTTGATTTGAGAAACTCGGCGTGACTCTCTTTCTACTCTCACATTTTCGAAGTCTACTTTGATCAGTAATCAAGTTACTAGGGCATTTTTCAGATTACTTTGATGATTTCTATTATACATATATCATTTTTTGTATCAATGTAGTGCCATAACATCATATTGATATAAATTTTGATATTTTTAAAATTATATTGAAAGATTAAGTCCATATTTGATCTTATCTTTTACTGTGTCGCACACTGTAAGCACACTTTGCAGAATAAATTGCAACAAACCATTGGAATATCTTTAAAATCCTTAGAAGAATGTCCACAAGTTACGATGTCGGATTTTCAGGATTCTCCTAAACGTTCCTAAAGGAATGCCATTCGAAAACAGAGGCTGTATGGAACTGGCAACGCTTAGGATGTAGGTCGTATAAAAACTATGTTAGGGAATCGATTAAAAGCCCAGGAAAGCGATTCACGCCTTAAATCTCGTCAGAGCAGTAAACCGAACCGAACCGTCTTTCTAAGTGGTTTTCGGCTCGGTTCAGCATTTCTGAAACAAAGCCGGTTCGCCGCTTGGTTCGGTTCACCAGCTGAATAAAGTGGCTCGGCTCGATTTTAATTTTAATATACCCGCTGCAAGGGTATAAAAGTATATTCGCTTTATAACAGCGCTTAAGCTTGAAAAAGTTCAAGTCTTAAATATGGGCAAGTAAGTGAGGTGAGGCTGTTTGTGGTGAGGTTGGTCTTAGCATTGGCCTCGTTCAGCAGAAGAACTTGCTCCCTGATCAAACCTACATTTTCATGATCTTTCTGCTGAACTCCAGTGATACGGTATCATGATAGAGTAGCTTTTATCGAGGAAAAAAGTTCGCTCCCTTCAAGTGATACTGCTACTCACAGCTGTAATTGCATTTCGATAAGTTTTATCGATACCGATACGCGTATGTTGGTTCATTTTGTGGGCTGAATTTAAAAATAAATTTTTTATATTTTTATAAATAGTTTGAAATAACATAAAAAAAGTATGTTAAAACTTAAATTTGACAACTATTCGGTATCTCCACGGTACCATACGAATAGCCGCCGCTGCCACCATAGAAACCGCTGCTGCCACTGGCTGCCTAATAGCCACCATAGCCCTCCTGATCATCACTGCCTTGCCTTGCTGCTGACGACGAAACTGTTGCGAACGTGTGGTCATGGTCAAATCCTTGGTGGGCATGGAATGGCCTTGTTTTTGTCATACTTCAAACCATTGCGGCGCACATGTACCTCACATTTGCAGGTTTTGAAGCTCAAACAAGAGTACTGACCCAAGCGATTTCAGGACTTACACTTGTGGTTCTCCGACTCCAAAACCTGACAGTTTGCCTGATGCTCAAACCGATCGTCCTCACATAGAACAACATTGCAAAAGCAGCGTTTAAAGATGCGTCCACCGTGCTCCCAGAAGCCACGTTTGCACTCCAGGCACACAGCATTCTGCAGGGGACAAGTAGAGGCAGGGCTGCTCAGACATTTACTACCGTGACACACCCTGGCCTCACAGAAATTGCAAATGGTTCCTACCATGCCCAGTCCGGTGGTATAGACTTTAGGATGCTCTGATTCACAAAATGTTCCTTAAAATACCACTCCATAAATGAAACTTCTTTACCTTCTATGAAACAAATTCTGCAGAAAAATACTTGTTCCTTGGTCTCCAGTTTAGAATAACAATTTCTGTTTTCTGAACTTCGCCTAAGCAGATTCATACACTGCTTCAAGCTTTAATAACTTGAAAAATCAAACTGATGAAGCGTTTTCACTTCCTAAAATATCGGATAATATGAAAAATTGGAGGAGTTGCATTCAGCCAAACATTTTCCAGTACCATTTCATTTTATTCTTCTTTTTTCTAACAAATACCCAGTCGGACCTGATACCATGAAATATGCACATCTTTCTTACTTCTTTTTCACTACTGAAGTAGTTCTAGGATGTTATAAGTTCCATTCGCTTTTGTTAAACCGTCAAAGAATGCTTCCTTGAGAACGTATTTTAGCATGGGTTTTTGTTGTGGCTTTCAAGGCTATTTCTTTTTGGTTACACATGTAAAAAGGTTTCTTGTTAAAGTGACTTTTAGCCTTCCAAGCACATGAAAAAAGAATGTAGTGAAGATTTCATATAGATATTTTAACTTCTATCATACTTAAAAAGAAAAAAAAAGTATGAAAAAAGGCGTTCTCTTGGCATCCATATTCTGCAAAGTCAGCCGGTAAGGGTATTCCTAAATTTTATACTCACCCACTTCAATACAATCCACTCACGTTTATCCAATTGTCCATCTCTAACCCCGACAAGGACATGTGCCAGCAGCCACCAGACCAGGCAAAAATTGATTCATTTCCTTTTTAGGCGCTAGCGAAACCTACACTTGAAAGGTTCTCCTTTTTTTATCATCATATTTCTTGCCCGAACCCAAACATTGTCATGTAAAATTAAAATTTATGGCTAATTTGTGTGTGAGTCTGTGTGTGTGACTGAATGTAATTTTTTTCGGGTATTTTAAGTAGAAGGCTCAACCACGTTCCGCCTGCACAGTCGACCACTCCAAGGGTCGTTCTTCGGTGGTGTCGTAAATTTTCTCATTTGCAAGGGAGTTTTTCGTTGGAAAGTTGCTTTCCTATGCGTTTTTATTGGCCCAGACCAACTTCTTGGGAACCTTGGGAAAGTCGCTATAAAATTCGTATTTGTGACGGTAATTAAAACTTCATTTTTATTTTATTGATTTGTGGAATTGTTTTCGTTTTTTTTTTTATTATTTGTATTTATTCGATGTATATCAAGTTGGTAAATCTTCCAAATATTTTTGTATATGTGCTTTGTTTTGTGATAAATATGTATGGTTCTGTATAATGTTAAAACTTATGATTATGTTATAGATAAATATCACTATATTTGATTTCGGTTTTAGGTTTACTCTCTTTCGTTTGATCAACTTAAAACAAGAACTTAGGCATAAATGCATTTTAACTATATACACAAAAATCTCTACACACACATTCGATTTGGCAAATATCATACTAACAATAGTGAGGACCTTCAACTAACTACAGATGTAGGGGTAGATGCAGATTAGGGATAAGATAGAGTTAGTGTTAAGTATGTAGCACCCTATAGGGGAGAGCTTCTTTCAAAGAAGTGTCCTCTAAACATAACGCGTGATTTGTGAATAGAAATCTGAGAGACAAGACTGCAGTTGGGCAAAGGTGGGGCGTTCGCCGGGCAAGAGGGCCCAACAGTAGGCCATGATGGTAAACCTGGTGAAAGAAAAGTTAACAGTTAAGACAGCTGCTTGGTTGGGAGAGATTTTCTGTGTGAATACTTACAGCTCATCTGGACAATTGAAGGGCTGCGCCAGGCGATAACCATCTTTCAGATAATGCTCCATCTCGAATGGATCTACCTCGGCATAGGGTTGCTTGGCCGAAGTGCATAGCTCCCACATGAGTACACCAAATGCCCAGGAATCACTGGCCTCGGAGAACTGTTTGTGTTGCAGAGCCTCCAGGGACATCCATTTAATGGGACGATTTTCACTATCGCCCAGGCAGTTATAGTCGGAGGGGAAGAGATCACGTGATAAAGAACTATCGGAGAGTTTTACACGCAACTGGTCATCGATGCTAGAGGAAGGATAATTTTAAGCAAAATATTGATTAAACTTCTTGTGTGCAGACACTTTGGCTGCTACAGAGTTTATTCTTTTGAGTAGCTGTATAGCATTTAAGAGTTAGTTATACTTACACACAGTTCCTCGTGGCAATATCCTTGTGCACCACCCCATGACTATGCAGATGATCCAAGGCCATGGACAATTGCGAGGCCATCATTACAATCTGTATGGTGGTCACAGTTCTGGCACAGGCCGGATCCAACAAGAATAGCTTCAAATTGCGCGTATTATTCACCGCCGGATACAGCACAAAGGGTGTGGTATGATCCTCAATAGACACACCCAAAACGGACAGTATGCCCGGATGTGAGGCGCCATACAGCAGCATGCCTTCTTGCAGTAACAAGAGAACTTGCATCTGACTGGCATGCTGAGCCACCGTCTTGACCAATACATCCTGATTGTCATTGTAGGTGCCACGATAGACACGTCCAAAGGTGCCCTCCTGCAATAGACTTGACAGTCGGACACGACATCTTTCCACCGTCAATTCAGAGATGCGACGATGCAGCTCCTCGGGCTGCTGTTGCTGCTCCACCGAGACAGCCACCTTTCGTGGCAATGAAGAGGCATGAACTGGTGCTATAATCGAAGGCGTCATGTAGGCCGCCGAACCCAAAGAAGATTGACAAGCCGGCGGCGGTTGGGTATTCAAACGTTGGAAACTGGAAGTTCTCATGGGTTGCCCACCATGTTGATGATGCTGTCGCTTCGAGGCGGCTCCTCTTATACAATAGGCCACCATGAGGAGTAAACAGACCGCACCCATGGCCACAGAGATGCCCACCACCAGCGTAATTAAGCCAGTGGGTGGTGGTAAAACAGTTTCCAAGAGCAAAGGATCATCCAAATCTTCACCCACCGCTGAGGACTGTTGCTGTTGCAGCTGGTGATCGTCATCCGACTCACTGAGCAGACAAATCTTCTTACGTCGAAATACCAAATGGGTGACATTGTTAAGAGCTCGATTCAGTATGACCTCCAGGCTGACGGTGACATCCACTTCGGCGGCTCGCAGGCCACTGCATTTCAGATTGATGGCCCAGGTTTGTATATAGGTGGGTATCTCACCCAATTGGGAGACATTAAGGGCCGGATGCGGTAAGACCTCCTGATCGGAGCTAACCACATTAATGCTGTAGGGCAGGGTGCGTCCGGCCAGCGATTGCCAGGTGAAACTGATGTCACGCACATTGGCTGGCACCGGCACAATGAAATTCAAGGCATAGTTGTTGATGTGACCTTCACGTACGTAGTAGACTTCCGCCGAAACGCCTGGAAGATATGGAAAAGGAGTTGGTAAACAAGTAAGAACTACATGTACTTAAAATGTAAATTTTATTTGCCTAACCCGCCACCCCCTCCCCCCCTGTGTCGACAAATGCCACATTTTGTTGCACGAGTATAAATAAACACGGGCAGCGCGATGAGCGGGCGCATCGGAGTTTAGGGAATTCCTTGGAAACTATTTTCGAGTTTGTCTGCATCTGCTTGAGGAGAAATCTATGTAGAACAACAACACGATTTATTTTTCTTTGCCAAGACAAACAAGTTCTGTGATTTCTTGCTGTTGTTGTTGTTGTTCTTCTTCTTCTTCATCCAATGGATTCATTTGCGGTTTGACCGAAGGTTTTTGGAACATTGTTAATGAAGCATCTTCAGATGTCTGGTCATGATTGCACCAACTCAACTTTTGTTTTGTTATGATGTTTATGCTAATGATAATGCAGGTAGAACCCAGACAGGTAAGACCACACACACACACGTAGCAAATGAACCAATTTCAATTGAGGTAATGTGTATCTTATGGATACACCAGCTTTTGCCCGCTTATTTACTTGCGGTTTTAGGTTAACGTCCCGTTGTTCTAGTTTTTTAAGTGTTTCTTTAGAATAGTATAGATTTTCAATTATTTTACCACTTCCATCCAACAGCTAACTGACGGAGTGTTAGCAATCGGGGAGCATCTATTCAATTCGTTATGGATTGAAAAATGAGTTCAATTAGACTAGTGATTGGGTGCAAATAACCACAGACTAAAAATGTAACTATTCATCTGATGCAGGAAGTCATCTAGTTTAAAACTTTTATCTTTTGGCTAAATGGTTTGTAGTTTTCGTTTTAGCAAGTCGAGATCAATGTCAAAAGAGTACTGTTCGGGGGATTGGAAAGGAATGATTGTGGATTGGGAATGCTGGTTATATAAACAAGAAAGTCGGTCTAGCCCGACTATAACATACTCTGTACCAAGGAAATTATACGCTCAGCATAAATTTTAATGCTGCAGTAGCAGCTGGAAGCTGCACTACTATTGCGCTGCTCGAAAATCGTTCATACGATCTTCTTTAATCCTTTGGCGGATCGGTAAGTTATCCAGATTACTAAATATGTCTAGACGGAACGAACCATCTATATCTAAAACTGTGTGAGATATGACGCTTTTTATACCCTTGCAAAGGGTATTATAATTTTGTCCAGAAGTTTTCAACGCATAGAAATATTCATTTCCGACCCCATAAACTATAGATATTCTTGATCATTGAGCTTCGTCCGTCCGTCTGTCTGTCTGTTTCTACGTGAACTAGTCTCTCAGCTTTAAAGCTATCGAGCTGAAATTTTGCACAGAGTCTTTTTTTGCTGCACACTACCGACCGGATTGGATGACTATATCTCATAGCTCCCATCGGAAAACTAGTTTTATTACGAAAATCTTTTTTTCGATTCAATCGAAACATCTCCAAAATTTGTAATCGTAGGTTTTCTATGTTTTTTTTATAATTCTACCAAGTTTTGTTAAAATCGGACAACTATATGGTATAGCTGCCATACAAAAGATATGTCTGAAAAACAGTCTTAGTTAGAAAAACTTTTTTGTTTTTAATGGTAGCATCCTGCAATTTTATATTTAATTGTTTCACATGCTTTTACATAATTTTACAAATTTTTGGCCAAATCGGATGATTGCATCATACAGCTTCCATACGAACGATCGGTCGGAAAATGGAAAAAAAGAGTATTTTTTGAAAATATTTAAGCGAGCATTTTCAGGGGTATAAAAACTTCGGAATAGACGAAGTTACCTTAGCTTTCTCGTTTTTATCCATTTCGGTGAAATGTTTCCAAACATCGCTGTGATTTCTGGTCAAAGACATTCTGAGTAAAACAAAGGACGAGACTGCCACACCAGAAGACTGCTTAACACATAGTTGCGAACTAAGTAAACAGCCACTGATCAGATCACTGATCTAGTTACTGAACAACACTCTGAACTAATCTCTGAACTAGTTACTGAAGAACTCACAGAGCAAGAGAGACAGAATAAGAGCAACTGAACAATTCACAGAAGAAGAGCGACTGAACAACTCTGACTGGCCAAAAATGAACAATTTTTGAAGAACATGTTCCCTCGCTCGGTTTATTGAACAATTCAATTTTTTTTACTCACTCATGAACAACACAAAACTAATTAATATATAGATTTGCATTTATAGAAACGAAATTGAATTAGAAAAAAAATGATTACTTTGATGCTGGTATTTCCTTAATTTAATATGGGTATTTTGAAAACGTGGCCAAATTTCAACAAGAAGAAGGTTGAATAAGGTTTTTGAGGTGTCGTTTGACCACATTTGGTCTGCGTTCAAAATCTAGGAGTCAGAGCCATATTTTGAATAGCAAATCAATGTTAGAATATTACGAATGCCTGAAAAATTTCAATATATCGAGATATCGATTATTATCAAATACTTTTCCGAGGCGATATACCGGGTATCGAATAAGTTTTGGGGATCTGTTGTTTTCGGAAACAGAAGAAGAACGATCGGTAGCCCCCGTAATGAGTATCTCTCTTAAGTTTTGAATGTTGTTTATTGTAGTTAGAATGCTTCAAAAAAAAAAAAGCAAAAATTAATGACATGATCATTTGTGAGCTAAACTTGAATGGGTCTAGACATGGATCATGCATTATATTGGAATTACATTTTTTATAATATATAAAACTGAAGTTAGTCTATATTGGATCTCTGATCTAAGAACTTTATTTTTATACGGCAAATGGCTCCTTCAAATATCTATTTATTCTAAAGATATGGAAATTCGTTAGAAAATATCGAAAATAATGAGTTTTACAGCAAAATATTTATATAGAAACTATACTGTTTTAACATCGAACGTAATATCGATGTTGATAACTTCTAAGTATATGGCAAGCCTACCTGATATGTATTTAATTTCATTCATAACAAAAGAAATCAAGGAAATTTATTCAAGAATCTATATATAAAGAAGGTGCTGAAGTCGCAACTAAGCAGTAGATTTGTCAAACGAAGTTTTCAAGTTTGAAAGCCACTTCACTTAGGAGTAGCGCACAGAATCATCATAATTCCTTTTGTAGACTCAGGTTGCTTTAATTTTATTTCACAAGTAACTTTTATTTCGAGCGCATTTCTCCTAAGTGACGCTTACAATCAGTGTGACCAGAGGCCGATATCGATAGTTCTAGTATACCGAGGATCGATAGCGGTTCTTGAGTATCGATATCTACCAGAGCTACGCATTCATTGTTATTATAGAAGGGCTACGCATACAACCCTATACTTTTTAAGCTTCCTTATTTCATTTTCAAATCCTTTTATATAAAGCATTCGAAATCTAAACTAAAAATATTATCGAAAAATATGAACAATATATATGCGACATCTAAAATAACGCTGCTGTGAAATATCTTGTAGAATTTTAAACAAAAATATTGTAATATCAACATTTTTTCTGCCATCATGGCTCTATCCACATTAACATGAATATGTATTCATACATCGTCCACAGAACACCTAATGTGTACCCAATATTATAAATACCACTCTAAAACACAAATGAATACATTAATTTTCAACTCATTCCATAATGAATTCAAGCTGCTTGCAACTGAGTACGCTGCCAAATGCTCAAGAAGTTATGATACTCCAAACAAAAGCTGACCCCCCAGCAGTGACCCCAGAACTTGGGAAAACTGTAATTTTTTTGTTTTGGCCCAACTTGCACTTAAAAATCAGCATAGGAAATCGGCGCAGCGGAAAGCACTTCACGAATTGCTACGCTAATTACATGAAAATGGAAACTAAGCCAAAAAGCCGAAAAAAACAAACATTTTTGAGTGTCTCTACCAATTCCTCCGCCTGCTCCTCCTCTTCCTTCGTGTACGTAACAATGGTCACGACTATATCTCCGACTACAAGAGAGTCTGCCTGTGTGTGTGTGCAGTAGCAAAGGCTATTAAAAACCAAAAAAAAAAATTGCTTCCACTACAACAACATCATGACTGCACGCTCTGCAAAATTCGACATACGATATGGGATATGGCAGGGACCACAAAAAAAAAAAGAAGGAAAACCTCTGCAGCCAGTTATGAACATGGGCGAATCACAAAGGTTAAAAAAGTTCAAGAGCCAACGCGCTGGGCATACATGCAAGTGACATTTGCTCGTGACATGGCAGAGGTAGACGACGACGCCACTTCAAGACGGGCCTCTCGAGAAGCAGTCTACAACTCCTCCTCCTCCTGCTGCTGCTTCTCTTCGCCTACCACCTTACAAGTGCAATAAAGCGGCAACTTTCACATGAACCTGTGAACTTTTCAGCTCACAGGCCTCCTCCGTTTCAAGTCAAAAGGGTCAATGGAAGCGTGCGCCCGCCCCGCCCCTCCCCATCCAGTCATTTCGCGTTGCATTTGATTAAGTCATGGGCGCTATTTTTAAAACGTTGGCAAGGAATTTGTCGACGAATATGTGCAACATGTTGCACATTTGGATGGAAGGAAGTCAGTCAGCCAGCACTGCTGCTCTGCTGGAGCTGACAGTCTGACAGTGTTCAGTGAGTTTTATTGTTATAGGCAAATATCAAGGGAAGTTCGGTTTTTGTAGATTATTTTCTTAGTAAGTTGACGGTAGGCAGAATTAAATCTGCACCAATGAGGTCAGCTTGAGAAGTCAATGATGTTATTGAATGAGAATAAATCAGTCCACCTTAGGCGAAAAAGTATGGCCAATTAATAGTAAGGAATTTGGATGTTCAAATGCAATACGAAGGAGTTTTTGGGCCGTTTTTTAAACCTAGTTGAATCTTTATGGACCAAGGAATTATTCAATATTATCAAATCACGATTAAGAAATTCTGAGAAATTCGTGCATTTAAATTAAGAAGTTAAAAATGTTAAAGAAAATTCGGAAATTAATTTTTGCCATTTTTCCAGTTGGTTATTTACAGATCTTTTGTCATTTAAGAGCTTGAATCCCTAGGAATACTATATTTTACCGTGAATTCAGTGCTTTTGGCTTGGTAAATCTTTAAGAATATCGTAATATCGAATATCGAATGGATTTTCGTTTCGAAGTTAAGAGAAAAAGACAAAGCAAAGCTCATTTCTTCTGTGGCGAAGTCTAATATAGCTCTTTCTATGGTTAATGAATTCAAAATCAGAAGATTTTTTCCGTACTTTGTGTAAGCTTATATCAAAAACTAAACTTTGAAATCCATTTTTCTGCCCAGTTGTCTTATAGCAGCCATAATACCTAAGTAAAATTGATATATGTGCAAAAGGATTTTTTTGTTTTAAGCATACACTTTTATTCTTTTCATCATTAAGTCACTTTGCCAAGTGTTTAATTCTTATCACCTCCAAATCTTTGGTAACGATATATAAAAGCAGAGAACCATTCATGATTCTCATAGAAAATTGATATTTGTGCAACTTTTTAGTTAAGTTCACAATGTTTATTTAAAACTAATATAACTGTCGTAATAACACAACAACCAGCTTATTGAAAAAATCGCAAAAATATGTCGAAAATAAGCGAGAGGTTTAAGTACAGAAAGAGGAAAGGCACAAAATATAAACGCAGCTCAATCTAATAATTTGCCAAAATCAGTTGCAGCTTCCGATTCAGTCCAACATACCCAAATCCAGCCTCATCAAATGTATTTTCGCCCAATTCTTACATAATTTGTTCTGATTTTATACCACATACCTTATATTTTTACTCAAATGTATGGAATGTTTTATAGCTTTCTGAAGGGCTCTTCGCTCAACCGTAAAAATATTTCGAAATGATTTTGAATCACCTGTTCACCATTTCATGTTCCAATGGTCGTCTTCAGTTTCGATCGATTGCAACCTGCCACGATCACAAACACTTCCGCTTCTCTTTGACCCCAAACGATTCTAATCAGCTTCCAAATTAAGGGCCGCCGCTTGTACGTGACTTACAAGCTCGTCGTTTCAAGATCGTGTTAAATATTTTTTCGACTCAATCTGTTTTTAATACGCTTCGCAATCGTTAAGCGGCCTCGTCTTCTCTAGGCCTATCAATTTCAAATTCAAATTGATAGGCACTTGGCAGGTCATAAACCAACAAAGAGAGATCTCTTCACTTCCAAGGGTGTCACATTACAGCGAGATGAGAGTTTTGTAGGAAAATACAATAAAAACGAAGGCCATTTGCCGCGTATATTCAGTTGTTGTATGTGTAAACCGTCATAAACTTGACTAAGCCCACAGGCTTAAAGCCCAAAATCAGAGAGCAACAACAACAAGCATAAAATAAAATTGGAATTTAAAACAAATGAAAATCGCATAAACCGATTGCAGCTATTAAACGCAACTGCAAAACTTTTGTCAAAGGCTTAAAGGGTGCGCGGCAGGCGAGCTGCGGTTATCAGTGAGTGAACTGACAATTCTGATAACCCCTTCAGGCATGGAAGCATGTCAATAATAAATATCATCCATTGTTTGCTTGCACACACACACACACACACACACATACAGTAACATGGGGCTGCAATATGCATATAGTGCAAAAAAAGTAAGGGAATAATCATATTTACATTAAACAACAAACGATGTAGCGCGCCATGAATGAAGCCTGAACTCAAATGGGGGCCAATTCAAATGGAGTATGCAGACGGAACACTGAACTGTACCGAACCAACCCGTACTGAGTTTATTTCCATGACATGGTGACATGTGGGCGGACGAAGCCGCCGTAACTGTAAAAGATGCAGATGCTGATGCTAATGCAGATGCAGAGAGTGCGTGTATTGAGTTGTATGCATGTGGCGCTGTGGGAGTTTCATTTGGGGAAAACTAAGGCAAAGGTATGTTTGCATGTAGCTGGGAAAATTGAATAAAAACATGCACTTGGGTTGTGTTTTTTTTGTTATTCTTTTTCGTTTGTTTGTGGAAAATGTGTCGCAGTGAGATACATCACGTTAACTAGGCGAAACGACAACGAGATAAGCCTTGAAGTATTGGAATTGATTGGCGTTGAGTCTTTAAAAGAAATGCACCAAATATGCTGAGGAAAATTAAGCGAAAGACCTTGATGAGGTAGACAGATGTGCATTTGCAAGATTTGCTGTTTGTGTTTAATGATTGCCGATTTGAATTCATATTGAAATTTACAGTGAGACGTCTATTGTTTTCTTCGACTTAAGCAGATCACCAAGTGAGCCATGCAAATATAATATTTAACAAACTTTCATGTTTGCCTTCAACTTTAAAGAGTTAGGAGAGAAAGCAGCTTGGCTTATAGGGATGACAGCTAATGCAAAATTATCTATTTTGATATTGGTTTTTGATATTATAAAAGAATCACTCGGGTTATGATAAGCGACATTTTCATATCTTTTGACTTAGGTTTCTGCCACTTAAGCTTAATCTGACACATATCCGCTGCAAGAAATCCCGATATGGCTGTATAATTTGAAACTCAAAAAACCATTTTGAAAAGTAATTCAAATTTCCCATCGGTTTCGTTTTCCTGTTCTCAATTCTGAATAAAATAGTTCGAAATCGTCACCAGATACTCTAAAAAAAGTCTTTTTTGTTTTACTTTTCGGTTTTGCACATCAAACAAGAAAGTTCTTTTTACATCAATTAAAGACTTAATTAATAATTAATTAATATTTCAGAATTATTCGTTAGGCTTAAAAATTTTGAATATTGCTTAAGCTTGAAATATGAGATTTGAATTCCTGAAGTGGGCACTTCTTAAAGTAAAATTTAAGTCTCAATCTCTTGATTTTTTATATCGCACAAGAGAAAGGCAGAGATGATATTTTAGGCTACTTACTTTTACTTGAAAGTGACCGGGAGAATAAGTTTTCTAGGAAAAAGCTTTATTATTGCATGTCACTAGGCGGGATCGAACCTACGACCTCTTGTACAGCGGGCATACACACTACCCGCTGCACCACATTGTTTCAACGAACCTATACCTATGGTTTTTTTTATCAGATTGGGTTCTGAATAACTAAGAATCTTACATTTGAAAAGACTTCTTATATTGAATTGAATTCAATCATCTGCCTAAATTAAATCCCCAATACAGTACTGGCAAATCGCACAAAAAAAACCGCTTATAATTCTCAAGTTGGAATTCTACTAAATAGAAAAGGGGTAATTAAAAATCGTTGTTGTGCTGTCCTGAAAACGCAATTTCGACTTTATATACTCTGTACCAGAGATATATTAAGGAAGAAGTATATTTAGTATATAAAGATTTTGCAAAAGTATTGAAAAGCCAGAAGGAAGCATCTCGGACCCCATAAAGTATATATATCAGGGATGCAAACCGGTTCTGAACCGAACCGGTTTTGAACCGAACCGAACCGCTTATTCCAGCTGGTGAACCGAACCGCAAACCGAACCGGCTTCCTTTAAGAATTGCTGAACCAAACCGAAAACCACAAATAAAATCGGTTCGGTTCGGTTCAGTTCTCTGACGAGTTTTAAGACGGGACTCGCTTTCCTCTAGCCAATGATACTTATTAATTTGGGAATTTGAATCGTTTCCCTAAGATCATTTTTCTGCATTTCGTTTGACTCTACATTCTTACCGATGCTGGAACTTTTAAGGATGACTTGACGAAAATTTAAGAACAAGTAATCTTGCAAGTCTTCTGTAATTGCCCTCCGATCTCTTAATATACATACCATCAATCTACATTCTTTCATCTAGTGGACAATATTTGGAATTTTCTGTAATACATATTTCTTCACCTTCATTCAATCCTAACCAGGGGAGTTTTTACACTTTTCTAATCTAATCTTTTCTAGCCGACATTCTCTGTTTTCGAAGATCGTTCCTCAAGGAACATATAGACGAATCCTTTGAATCCGGACATAATATATTTGGGACAATCTTCTAAGGATTTTTAAGATATTTAAATAGGAATGCAATTTGAAAGTGAGCAAAAGTCACATAACAACAGAAATCATAATGTACCTTTGTGAACCACTGAACCGAACCGGAACCGCGGTTCAGTCAGCTCAAAAAACCATGTAATGAACCGAACCGGCGGTTCAGAAACTGTCTGAACCACTGAACCGAACCAGTCTATATATTCGAGTGGTTCGCATCCCTGATATATATTCATGATCAGCATCAACAGCCGCTTCGATATAGCCACAGATATCAGAGAAGGTAAGAAGAGAAGGTAGAGAAGGCAGATGAAGTTTATTTTAAATTTTGGCCACGTCCACGTAAGAAAAACCTTATAGCTGCCATATTTTTCTAGATAGAAGGGTCGTACCTCCTGGACATATTTAGTAATCAGTATTTTTTTTTTGATTCGCCAAAGCAATGTTGAAGATCGGGAAAACAAACATTTATGATGCACTGGCTGGAACAGCGATGGGCAGCATCTAACACACCTTAACACTTTGTGTGGTAGATGAAAGGTACATGGAAGGTACAGAGTATGTTATAGTCGTGCTTGACCGACTTAACTTACTTGTTTAAACTATAAACCGAACCAAGTGTACAAAAATAGCTGTACCTGAAGCTGTTCCGAACCTAAAGTTGCGGTTGGGTTTGAGACTTGAGATTTGAGACCATCTAAGATTTTAAATACTATAAAAAATATTGTGTTATATCATTTCGATATTGCTCTACAGATTGTCCTTACAATATGCAGAAAAGTATCATGAAAGTTTTCGATATCATTGATGGCGAACTGTCAAGGTAATGTCTAGGAAATTGGAATGAAATTAAGCCATGTTAAATCAAAGGTCCACATTGTCATTGTCTTATGGCTTAGTCAAATAAATTGTAACATTTCATTTGAATTTGGCCTTAAACTAGCCTTAAACTTGGGGTTGCGGGTCAGGGTAACCGATGAGATCAGACTTCTTTGACTGATCCATTGTTGGTTCAGCACCAAGGCGCTTAAGTTGTCAGTAGACAAACATAGATTGTATTTAGTGCTAATATTCTATTGATATAGAAAAGGAGCCTACAATTAAACAACTTCATTAAATTTTCTTGTTAATAAACCAAGGAAGATCATTGATTAAACTACTTATCTGCCTAAGTACTACCTTTTGACTATTTCTAATATTTAAGCTACGTTTTCAAAATAGGTAAAAGTACTTCTAACACATTGACTGCGAGATAAAGATGTAAAGATCTATTTGATGAGATTTCACCTATTATATAAATTCTCGTTTAATTATGAGTTCGAGGTGTTCTTTTTGCTGAAACTGAGAAATATTTGTATAACCTCAAACTGCTCTCAAGTCTAGTGTGAAATTTCAAATTTGTTTAGTTGAGATAATTACATTGTGGTAATTATTATTAACGTTTGACTTGCCCGCATCATCATTATCATCTACTGGGCCACCTAAATCTCAACATTGAAAAATAAAAAAACTAACTAACGATTAAGGTTAATTACTATTGATTTTGGCCAGAACCGTTTTGTCAGCTGGCCAAAAAAGCGTTTGAAAAAAACCGTCAACTGAAAAATTCATTGTTTGAATGATTAATTTGAGCTAATTTCCCCACGACTCGGCTCGTCTGTGCCAAAAATCGTTCGTTGTTTGCCCTAAAGAGATGGCTAATTTTGGTGGGTTGCCTTGGTTGGCACAAATTTGTTACAATCAAAAGCCGAAAACGAGCAACGTGAACATGGTCGCCTCAGGAAACAAAACGAAAAAAGCAAAATATTAGGCAAAACAAAAGGCGCATCATTTATCATAACGACGTGAGGCAACTACAGGCAAACGAGATACAAAGATACGTCAGGAGGAAAGCTCAAAAACATGTTAAATGTTGACATGTGGTGGGCGGCTGTGAAGCGGGAGGCGGGGCGTGGCTGTAAGCTTGTAAGCGAGATTGTTGTGCGTGATAAGCCGAAAAAGTTGGAGTAGGGGGAGGAGGTGGAGGCTGGGGTATGGGCCTGACGTTCGCTGATCATTTGTTTTATTTATTTTTCGATTTGGGCAAACTGCACACACACACACACCAAAGCACTTCCCAGTCACAACCAATGCAGTCAAAGTGACATATTAGCCATTAGATTCAGGGGTGGGGAAGGGAGGAGCAGACAATTGGGGGTACGGTACGGTCTGACAGTCTGCAAAAGTTCAATGCGGTTACAGTGCAGATGGAGTCCGCTTGTACATCATTTATCATCTATTGCAATTTGGTTTCAGCTTCAAAAGGAAGATACAAACAGACAACGAGATACAAAAGCCAAAGAGAAGAGGGTTGTTAAGCTTAAGAAATACGTGAAACGGTTTATAAATAAGAAAACTTATATACAAAATTTGCAATTTTTGATTAAGCTGAACTCTGGTTGTTGCTTTTAAATGGATTTCAAGTCAGAAAAATATGTTTGTAAAGGTTTAAATGCAAACGCCCATAGAAATGCTGCTGAACTGCTGCTGGCTCGTTTTCAAACAGTAATAAAAATGATAATTTTTAATATGGAAATTGTAGAAACGTAAAAAAACTTCCTTAAGTAAAAATTAAGAAACATTTTTCCCATCAAAACTTCTTTAAATTGAATATAATTGCCTATATGCATCGAGAAAGCCCCCGATGAATCCCCCTAATATCCCTCCAAAGAATAGTTTTATGTGTTTCTGCGGGCTAAACAGACACGAGCTACATTTTAAATGTCCCCCCCACACACACCCTGCAACAAAAAAACCTTATTTAAATTTAATTTTAATGCCATTTGGAACAATTTTCATAGTTTTTCTTTTCTTTTATTTCATTGACTTTTTTATGGCTCTGCGTTGACGCTTTGGAATTTGGTGTGTGTGAGTTTTATGTGCCCATTGTCGCTGGGATGTTCAATTTTTGGCTGCTTTAGTTTAATTTTATGGTCTGTGTGGAGTGTCTGAGTGTTAACACATGGGGGAATGTGCTAAACAGGTAACGCCTCCCTGACGAACATGATCGATTGGCCTAACCAACAACAACCAAACCAGCCAGCCAGCCAGCTTGGAGTTACAAATTAAGTTTTGTGTTAAGCTCACCACCACCAACTGTGTTAAACAAATTATAAAACTATTCTGCCGCTT
Organism: Lordiphosa fenestrarum; assembly: GCA_035044985.1. Taxonomy (NCBI): domain Eukaryota; kingdom Metazoa; phylum Arthropoda; class Insecta; order Diptera; family Drosophilidae; genus Lordiphosa; species Lordiphosa fenestrarum. The sequence continues at coordinate 79,289 of JAWNNO010000086.1, read as the reverse complement.
ATTGTCTAGTTTTCATGTGTTTGCATATTTTTTTCACCATTTGAAGTGAGCCGCTGGCCAGCCTCTCAGATGGGGAGAAAGAGTCTTAAGCCTGTTGCTACTGTGGCCCGTCGCTTTTAGCACCTAACCGTTGCTGTTGCTGTTGCCCCCATAACAAGCCAGACATGTACAAGTATCTCTCTAGTAGAGACATTTGTCTGCTCCTCCAGTTTTATGGCTTGTTCTTTTTGCTTCTTCAAGATCTTCGCCAGCTGATAATTGCCAACTTTTTCCACGAATTGCCACCGATACGCGAGAGCCAGCTCGAAGCTCTGTTTTAACGGTTTATGGTCTGTGATATGATCAGCAGGCATGATCTATATTTTAATTGGTGTTTGGTTAGCCAGCAATGGAATTTATTATAAGTTGTGGCTTTGGTTGCTGCTGGCTCTGGCCAGGCTGGCTGGCGGATATAATGAAGTGGCCATTAGCTAATGAAGCTGTACTGAGCTTGAAACGAAAGAAGGGGAGTTTTTATAAGCAGTTTCTTTTTATTTTGTTTGTGGTTATAGGTTTGTTGGTAAACGACGTGCTAGAGTTAACAAGTTAAGTGACAGATCGTAAAATTGTAATCTCTATGACTTGTGAGAGAGGAACCAGCCAGATAATGTTGTTGGAGGAAACTAAGTGATCTTCATTTTGTATGTATTATTTAGTGAACAGAACAAATGGTCTTCTTGTACTTTATTTATATGGGAAAGTCGTTTGTGTCTGGTGAAATCGGAGTAGAATATAAGGAAATTTTGACAGCATTTTCAGAATACATATGGGTACATTCAACTGACACTATCTCTGACAGACGTCTGGAAGCAACTGACAGCTAAAACTACTGGTAATTTTATAAAGGGTATTCATGACCAACCAGTTGAGCTGTGGAGATTGTTGATTTGAGCAAGATCCAAGTAGGAAAGTTAAAGCAATAATATAATATACTTAATTTTAATATTAATATAAATAATAAATTACATTTTTACAAGTCGAAAACTAAAAGAAAATTGTTGATTAAGGATTGTCAGTATAATTGTTTTGTTTTGGACTTATAACATATTAAATTTATTATTTAATATTTGTATTAAAATTTAATATATTATATTAGTGCTTTTACTTTCCATTTTGGAAATTTAATTTGTTATTTTTTATTAACTAGTCCAGTCCAAACAAAAATAATGGTAAAATAGCACTCATTCTGCACTCATTTCAAAGATGTCTTAAATAATTAAATAATGAATTGGAACGCCAGCAAAAGACAAAATGATGTGCAAAAATTTGTTAAATACACATTTTTCCGAGTCTACTAGGATTAAAATCGGTTTAGAAATATGCAAAATTTGCTGTCTAGTGATCATAGCCTTTTTTAGCTCCTTTTTATACCCTGTTCCCATTGAAATTGGGAAAATGGGGATCATGATGTTGTGCGAATGTATGTAACAGGGAGAAGGAAACATTTCCGACCCCATAAAGTATATATATTCTTGATCCAGCATGAACAGCCGAGTCGATATAGCCATGTCCGTCTGTCAGTCCGTCCGTCCGTCCGTCCGTCTGTCTGTCTGTACGAACGCGTCGCTCTCAGAGACTATACGAGATAGAGCCACACATTTTTGCATGATGGTCGACTTATGCTGTACGCTGATTAAGTTGGTTTCAGATTTGGGAAATTCCCACCCGTCCCCATTTTATCGCCAAAAACCTAGACCTCCTCTAGAAATCCTAGACCTAAAAAACCGTCAGATCCACAATTTTCAAGTTAGAGCCCCGTGGTTTAGTATACATCAAGCTAGGTCCAATATCTATCTATTCTGAAAAGTACAATCAGATCGGACAAAAAACACTGGAGTTAAAAGCGAAACAGTTCAGCGGACAAGAGCACCCCCCCAGTACTTGGTCAGGACAAGAAAAAGTGTTGCCTACATTTAGGATGACAAATTTGTTACAAAAACCGGTTACATTCATCTTCAAAAATTCAAAAACAAATAAATGAAAACAAATGAACAGGATATTTTGTGATCGGAAAACTCGACTGCAGCGCCCTTACTTGTATTTAGCTATTTTACCACCACTTTTGTTATGACTAGATAAGTTAAAAAAAAATTCTAACGTCTTGTAGCGATATTACTTATGTCACATCTTCAACCGGAAAACAAGCAGGTTTTTGTAAATCATCTAAACGTCTTAGTTTTGGTCATGGGAGAGAAATAGTTTAGCTTTATATTTTCCGTCCTCAAGTTGTTTCTGCCTGCTGTGCAATATGCTCTGAGATCTATGCCGCCTTGAGATATCTAATTAAAAAGTGGTTTCTTTAAAAACTTACACATCCGGTCACCTTTACTGGCTATTGGCGCCAGCTATGAAATAACTAGCCATGAAAAAGCTTCTGAAACATGAAAAAATAAGAAGCACCCAAGCCGAGAGATTGAAAGGAGCTAGGCCCGGCCCTTTGGACTGTGTATAGGCAAGTATAGGTATAAGAAACATTGTGTAATTTACTGTTTTATCTTTAATTTCCCGAAAGCAAACGGTCATCTTTAAAATAAGATATTAAACTTACTTTATTAAGTTTGTGAACTGGTTTAAATGAAAATCTTTACAGATATACAGGCCTGTTCCGGTTTTCACTTTCGACAAAATTTGACGAATTCGAATTTGGTGAAGTGGTTGTTGTATAAAATTTATAAATTAAATCGGCATAAAACCTTTCATTTTAGGTTCATTCTATTAAAAGGAAATACAAACTTTAAGGTTTGATACAGATTACCTTGATTGTTCACCAAAATATGACACATGTATTAAATTCGAATTCACTTAAGTGAAAACCGGAACATGCCAGATAATGTTTTTCCATTTGCTGGTTTAGAAAATTAACCCAATAGATTACCCAATCTTTACTTTGTAACACCGTGTTTTTAAGTACAGTTATTCAAAGTAGTGTACGGTATCGTGAGAGCACGCTAAAAGTTTCACAAAACCGACAAACCTATCAAATTTAACAGATCCAATCCTATGCTCTTTATTTTACAGACATTATATTTTAAGATTATTCAATTTTTCATCAATGATGAACGGCCTGGAAGGACAGAGCTGCGGTGTTAAAAAGGAAAACTTAAAATATGCTGAGCTCTGCAATTCTAGAAATAATTTCACGAGGCAACATCCAGTATATTGAAACGTTGATGATGATTTTGGATGATTCTTCTATGAAAACCACAATATGATTTCAGAAATGGACTATTCGCGTAGATTTACTGTAATTTGAGCAAAAAGTTGCTTAAAATGCATAGTCTGACCTTTTATACTATATGCTCGTTTTGTAGGGAACCTTTTTGAATATTCTGGCTCACTTCAATATGATCTTAAGGTAATATCTCTAAGCTTTAAAATAAATTATTACATTTATTTCTAAGATTTGTATAAGGAAAGATTTAGCATTTTGAGTACATGTGTTCAATATGACCACATATTGTAGCGCCCTTGGGTATGCAGTGCATGTTGTTCAAAATATTCATAAGAATGCAAAGCAGTAATTAAAGCATAGCATATTTTTGGGTCAAAGAAAAATTTTATAATTTTGAACGTATGTTTAAAAAATGGTATAACTTCGCTTAAAAAAATCGCAGAAATGTTTGGGATAATTTATTTTAAACCTAAGGACTAATACTGTAAGGTTATATTAAAGAGAAATAACACAACAGTTTAAGTTCCCCTTAAAACGTATATGAAAAGGATCGAATTAGGTATTTTAAGCTACGTTAAGTTCAAATTACAATAAATCTAGAATTGATATATCAGTTACGAAATCGTTTCGGGCTCAGCACACAAACAGCCCTTTAATACACTGATCAAAGTTTTGTGTTTCTTCAGAACTGAAAGTAACAAGGCAAATGTACTACATGCACTTTTTATATAGGAACTTCCATAAATCCGTTTAATTTTCAACAAATTCGCAGTAAAATATTTCATTGAGGTGTCACATACGTAGCTTAGCAAAAGTTATCTTTTAGCAGTGTATAATCTGATTTTCATCAGAAGTTCTTGAACAAATCGAAACATGGTTGTGTATTGTACTGGGCCATGTTGAACATTTAAACCTACAAGTGGATTGCATCAACCTAAATCGATCGTAAATCGACTGACAGGCTAAGATTCCCCCTAAATGGCTGCTCATCATACCCCCACAAAGAACCCGCAACTGGCGGGTGATCGTGCAGGGAGTTTGAAATTGAAAAAAACCCCACCCATTTCTGATGATCATATTTCATATTGCTGTCAGATGCCACAATTTTTATGACTCAAAGTTCGGGTCGGCACCCTGTGGGGATGATAAAGAAATATAAATGTACGAGCATAAAGGCCTCACTCGCTTGGCCTTATGTGATCATCACCACCAGGCTATAAATTTGTGAACCTTAAGACGGTGGCGGCGGCGGCAACTTTACCCTTTTATATATATAAACATGCATTTTTTATTTTGCTCACAAATCAAATGCAAATTATGCAGCTTAATTGATTTATGACCCACTGAGTACAAGAACTATTTCTTTATTACTTTGGGGAAGTCCAAGTCCGAGTCCGAGTCCTACGCGGTCTGCAAACTTTTCAGCTTTGTCTTAATTACACACAAATGTTGCTCCGCGCGCTCTGGCAACATGTTGTGAAGGGAAAGCGCCCACAGCTCCCCGCCCAAATTCAAATTCAAATCTCAAACATATTTTGCATATTTGATTTCACGCCCCAAAATTCAAAATGCATACGCAAAATTATGCGCATCGTTGTCAGCAGCAGCGGCAGAAAGAAAAAATGCTCCCACACACATGGCAAGAAAAAAAGCTTCGACTTAACAAGGCTGCCAGCAGCAAACTGCAAGCCAAATCACATGCAGTGGGCAGACTTTGTAGACATGTCAGGCAAAAGACAGCCAAAAATACAGCGAGCCAAACTGGCATTGGGTGATGCGATGAAGGAGCAGGGCTACAGTGGTATGATAGTGATTTGAGTGGGGTAAAATTGGTCAAATTTTAGATATCAAATAGAATCAATGTTATTATTTGAAAATATTTTGAGTTGAATTGTCTCCAGGCTTAAATTAAAATCCGCAAGCATTGAAGATTAATAAAAATTGATTGAAAGAATCACCCAGGAATGGCATAGATGACCAATTTTCTTGCCGACAAGAGTTTAAGGCATATTTTCTCAAATAAAATGTATTCCAAAAGGAGCGGGTCTCCCACTTTCAACATTTTTCTGAATACAGAGTTTCTGCAATCAAACCACACATTGATCGGAATGCCATTTTGACGTTAAAGCCTCGTTATTTTCTAAAATGTCTGATTTTTTTAGTAAATTCAAGATCCAAAATGTTGTAAAGGTTTTTAATCAGTCGTAAAAGATACTTATAAGTATCATATTTGGCTACTGTTGCAGGATTGGAAGACTACGCGTTCGATGATGTCAAACAGTTTATGAATTTAGATCGATAGTCTCTTTTCGAATCAATTTCCTAGTCAGGTTGATTTATACATGGATTAATTTTAAAAAAATACCAAAAATTTATACCATATGGGCTTTTGTTAATGTTCATTGAAATATATGAAAAATATACTAAGCGGCTTTACACAGGAATGTAAGCAGCTTGGAAATCAGAACTGATTCGGTTGATTGGTTCATTACATGGAGTCTGTTGAACGGTATATTAAGATGTCTGTCAACAATTGTAGAAGATGTACGAGATCACATGATTTAAAATGGTGACAATTCATCCCTAGAAACTACATCAACTCGGGTTCGCTAAGGATCAATTCGGTCTACAGAGGTGTCCCTTTTAGAGGGTCCATCAGTGAATCGTAATTTGTCCGAATTTCAAATAAATCTTCTTCAGGGAACAGATAAAAATTATCAAAATTACAAGTATAACTGTCTAAGGTTAAGCGTTTGAACTCCTTAGTGAACTGAACTGAACCCGAACCGAACCGTGTTGTTTGGTGGTTTTTGGTTAGGTTTGTGTTCCGGTCTGTCGTCGAGTCAAGCGGTGGGGTTCCGGTTCAGTTAAGAACCAGCTTGCATCCCTGGCTTGATATGTACGTCTTTTATAGTCCTGTTTGCAACTTATATTCTCTGTGTAATTGGAAGTGAAAAAGTCTGTTTAAATTGGCAAACCGTAGAAAAACAAAATTGTTGGAGAATCTTGAGCTATTTCTACGGTGGAACATGCCGTTCGGGAAGATGCATGTAATCCGAGAGCGGTGCTTCTTCGATAAAGGAATACGTGTTGTACACTTGGCACCTTCTGTTCACCATAGTGGGAAACTCGGTTCGGTTTAAGGTTCGGTTCACAGTGACAACTAATATTTTATAGCTCTTGGCCCACTGTGCATAGTTATACCCCACACAGCTGACGGTGTTGACTTTGCGTTTGCCTGCCAGCAGCACCCTCTGCTGCCACCTTTCCACCTCTCTCAGGCCGGGCCCTTCTCACCCACAATTCACATCCCCCCCCCCAGCGCCCTTGTCATTCGTAGTGTCTCTGTGCTGCTGCTCCCAGTCACGTTTTGGCTGTTGTTGTTGTCGCCTTTGCGTTGTCATCTCGTTTGCGTGTTGTCTCTGCTGCTCCTCTCTCTCTCTGCATCATCTGCATACGCCGCTGTTTCGGGCGGGGGCGGGGGAGCGAGCGCCCAGGAATTTCAATTCCAAGAAATATTCAAAAATATTCCCCGGCTGAGAAATAAATTTAATGCTTGCATGTCGATTTCGCTGTTGTTGTTTTTGTTGGTCTTGTCTGCTTCTTCTTAATTTTTACGAAGCGTAAAATTTCTTAACGAAGCAACTGAAAGTTAGTTGTGTGTGTTTGTTTGTTTGTTTATTTGTTTTACCGTTTAACAACACCTGCGGCACGCAGGCCAGAAAGAGAGGGCACTACGCCCGGGCGTCTATAATTAAAGCCAATGCAAACAAATAAATAAACATGAAATATTTATAAAGTTTACTCTATAATTGCTTGACACACAATGGCAAATAGCAACTGGCTTAAACTGTTAACGCCCGCAGAGAAATCAATAACAAAAGGGTGTGTGTATGTATGTGTGTATGTCGGAAAAAAACTTACCCAGTAACCGCATCACCTCCTCGGGATTCAGGAACACATTCAAATGTCCCGCCACACCGCTACCCTGGCTCAGTAGCAGCGCTGCCAGCGTCAAAAGATTAGTTAATAACATTTTCCTTGTTTAATTCAAAATTTTAAGCAATTTTCTGCACATTTATCACACACTCAGATTCGTAAACAAATCGCCGCGCAGCCCGAAAGACGCGAACAAAAGGGAAACGAACGAAAATGCCAAACCGAGCGGGGTAGAACGGAGGGTTTTTGTTAAATTAATCAATGGAAACTCAACTGTAACATTTTGAACCAATTTGTGGAAAATTTAACACAGTTTTCTTTTAGTTTTTACGCGTTTTTCTTTTGTGTCTTGCATTTAATGGAGACGTGTTGTTGTTGTCAGTTTGCAGGCGACGCGAACGCTGCAGACGAGCATGAAATCTCAGACTGAAATCGAAGAAAAAAAATTGTGGCTATCTTTGCAGACGTCTGCAACATGTTCGATGTTCGAGATGTGGCCGTGCTCGTGCCATGTTTTTGGTCGTGCTGGTCGTGAGCGATTGTTTGCAGAAATAAATGGAAAACGGAATGGGGCTGCAAGCCCCTTGAATTCAGCAGACGTGTCGGTTCGGAGGCTGGCAATCATTACAAAGGTTTTGGTTCGGGACTTGGTTGATAACTTCTTAGATCATTGATATATCTCAACTCTACTTTACATACCAATACATAGATTGTAATTGATTTTTAAGACGCATTTAACTATTTTATTATTTTCAAGATGGTATGGGTCACTTTTGAGCGGTCCTACATTTATGGTTCAAGGTGCTGTTTGAGGGACCAAAATAACTCCGAACTGAACCGGATCTCAGAAGGCCGATTGCTGTTATGAAAACGTACACGTACTTATCTGTTACAAAATTCATGAATTTGTACTCCCATTTCTTTGGTCCCAAAACGGTGGTCAAAGTTTTTAAAATTAAAAATGACCAGTTTCCAGATTTGACAATACCACTGAAATTGTACAGCTGATGTATCTCTAAACCAACTCAGATTTTTATTTGATATTTTTGACTTATTACGACAACATTAGTCTACACATATATTGGTTTGATAGGAATATGAGTTATATTTGGCTTATTGCATTGAACAAAGTAAAAGTAAACGTTTTGCGACGTGAAACCGTTTTTTCGACTAAAATTACTAACCAAATCGCCAAACTTATGCGATTTCGAAGGTGGTAGCAGTGGCTAATAGTAAGTATATATTATTTTGTGAACTAATCTTCAAAAATATGGCCAAAGTTGGTTGTCTTCCAATTAAAATAGCTCAGTTTGCATTCGTTTGTACGAATTACACTAAAAATATCTATCACGATCCCATCTCTAGTTTAAGGGCAAACATGTTCGTTGAGGGTATATATTCATACTTGCTTTTGGGCCTCTCATTCGTCGGCATAAATACGAAGGAGAGAATCAAATGAAAACCAAGAGAAACACAAGCGACCTCTGGCGACATTAGTGCGTAAAATGCTGGTGGTATACATACATACACAAACATACACACAACGAGGAGGAGAATGTAGAGCGTTACAACTGTATAACAGTTTCTCAAGTTCGAACCTGTGTGTATGAGTATGAATCAAAAACAGGTAAGCTGGGGTAGGTATGATAGTGGATTGGTTCGATGTGGATGGTAAGTTACTAATAAAGAGATCAAAGACTTGTTTTAGTTTTCAGTTGTAGTTTGCAAAACTGAAAACAAAATTTTTGAGTCCAAAAATCTGAACGTAGTTTATATATCATTAAAGTTTTTGAGAATTTATGATAAGTAGTTAACATCTCGATTTTGGAAGCTGTTAAACAGAAGGCGGAACATATGACGAGAAATGGGTCCAGCAAAACAAGAATCTATTGATACCTCGACCATACAGATGACCTCTCATGGGTGATGACAGCGCGGCTAGACCTTATTACGTTGTCTTCAAATACATATGTACAACAGATCGGTACCACTTTGTTAAACCGGAGCACAGAAATAATCAGGTCAAATCGGGCTTTATCTGCAAAAATATCAATTAAAATATCAAATACATGTGTCTTTTTTTTTGTGACCTTTCTACTGAGTAAACCTGCAGTTTTTAGCCGGCTCGAGGTCATGTTATGCTTTCGAAAAACTTTAAACGGAGACACAACACAACATCAATATCAAATTTCACCCTATAATTTAGCTATTTTCATATCAAAACGATACTAATATATAAACATATGGACTCGATCATATCATCTTGATATTTTTTCAGATGAAGGCCGATTTGATACTTGAAATACAGGGTGCGCCATCTAAAGTGTCGGTATGGCAACACTGAATAAATATAAAAACAAACAACCGATTGATATATGTTGATCTTGTTCCTTTAATTTGGTCCTGTACAATTTATTTCGACTACTTTTTGAACACAACAACAATCAAGTGGCCGCCTTTACGCCTTTACGCCTGGCGTAAACCTTGCTTTTTAAATAGCCCCACAAAAAGAAGTCTGGGGCGGTCAAATCTGGAGATCTGGGTGGCCAGTCAATATCGCCTCTTTTTGATACCGGCCCAAACAGTCACTTTTTGGTCGTGTAAAGGTATTTCATGGATGCGGTGTGGATTTTCCGTGCCCCATATGCGACAATTTTGCTTATTAACACCACCAGAAAGCGTGAAATGGGCCTCATCGGTCATCAAAATTTGTTAGCACAATTGAACGATTATTTTCGATGAACAGCGTCACTATTTCGGCACGTTGTTTTGGTGTGAAGCGTTCCATGGTCAAAATTGTACTAGATTGATGTTTCCAAAACATGTCTAACAAAAGCAATCGGTTGGTAAATGTCATACCGACACTTTAGATGGCGCACCCTGTACAATTATGATATTAAATACCATGATCTTTTTTCTCTGTGGGTAAATGAGGTTTTGACTCGCTTTTTAGGAAGGTGTCCCAGCCTTAAAGATTATAGATGGGCGATTCTGCGTAAACCATATCTTACGAATGAGAAGCTACGAGTATGAATCGTACTTGTGTGTGTACCAGAGAACGGCTTCGGGTGATAGCAAACGATCATAAATAATCAACACCCGAATCAACATGTCTTTGCGTTCAAACGTTCATCTTGCTCACTCACACATATTCTCTATTCAGTTTGGTTCATTCAAAAACATCAACCCTAGTTGAGTTTCAACATATGCTAATACAGCGCTGCTCAGTGTGCTGCTGACACAGATGAATGAGAGAGAGAGAGCAAGTTTGCTTTGTCATTTTTAGCTAGGAATCCGAAATGGAGAGAACAGAAAATTGTGTTTGTATTGGTGAACAAGAGAGACGATTTACGTGCAAACATATTCAATCAGCTCAAATTCACTCAACCGCACGAAGCTGTTGCCGAAATGATGTGTATTTTGCTCAGGGCTGAGTTTCATTGAGTGAATAATTGAACAGAATCATTGTACGCTCATACTCAACCGATTGAAGTGTTCTCTGGTATGACAGCGAGTAAACTCAACGGCATGCTTTGTTGATTGATTAATTGTGAGTGGAATTTTTTGTGTATGATGAAATCAAGAAAAAAGTGATTTTTGTGGCTCTCTGGTGTGTACTTAAATTGAGTACGAAACATTCTAAAACCGAAATATGACTGTTAATATTATTGAAATGAGAACAAACGTTCTTGAATCACCAACATGTTGTACATACTTAAAGTAAGTTGAAAAATTAAAGAAAAGCGAGATCATATTTTAAGTACAAAATAAGCTCCACAACGAGTGCAACAGAACATGCGAGTTATTTTTAAGCGACTTCTTTGCTTAAAATTCCCAACTGGTTCTAACACTTTGGTTATGGAGTGATGGTAAATTTATTAAGTACAGTAGCTCTAACATGCTCTTTGGTTATGGCCCTGGAGCAATTCTTTGGAGACCCCGTTTGAGAATAAAGTGGGAATAGCTTTCGAGTTCTATGGGTTCAAACCAAGAACATATTGTACTTGATCGAAATACTCTTATTTTCTTTTTAGAATCTTTTTGGGCTGGCATTAGAAATTACTGGACTTTAAGAACGAACGATATGTACTTATTTTGAGAAGTATGTTCAAAGAAATTCTAAAATAGTTCAAAATAAACTAAATATTCCAAAACCGTGACAAATAAAGTATTTCGGGAATAAAAATATCGTACTTGATAAAAGAATTTTGTACTTAAATCCAGCATTTTTGTACTTACCGAAATTTTGACATGGTTTTTACTTATTTCAAGTTCAAGTTCAAGTCTTGGTTTTCTTTTCGGAGTGTGGCTTAGTTCAAAATTTAAACGTTTATACGCAAATCTCTAGAGATTTCTTGGGCATCCCCGACTATGTTTTGATGTTCATATAACTGAGAAATGGCAGAACTATAAAGCAAACCGGAAAACTGATTTCGTGGTCAACCACTGAGTAGTTGATAACAACAAATATTATGTTCTTTGTTAGAAATGTGAGGAAGCCAAGGGATGTGGCGCATTTTGCATAATTTGTTTAATCTTTTTATTAATGATTATTGGGATCCTTTTATGTTTGCTTGCATTACGCATGACCTACCTCAATGAACGTTGCTGCTGTTATAAACATTCCTCGAAATGGTGACAAAGAAATCAATTGTAATCTTATCTTGAGAAAAGTCTACCACTTCTTTAAAATATCTGGATCTCGTTCGGCACCTTTAAAGCTTCCGGTTCTTCAAGTAAACTCCTTGGGCTTGCCCTTTGGTAGCAGTTTATGCATTGCCGGAGATAATTTTTAACAAAATACCAAATGATAAGATGGTGAACCGCAATCAAAACTGTTTGAAACTGCAGTTAAAAGAAGACCAATTCAGAATTATTGAAGTATCAGAAGTGTTAAAGAGTATCTGAGCAAAAGCATTGATGAAAACTAAACTAAACCTAAAAACGAACTTGAAACCCGTTTGTTTTTATCAGCGCAAAAACGAATAGTTAGGTCAAACCGCATTGTACATATGTATAAATGTTCACGTTATCAGTACACAAATATTTCTGCCCTGATAAGACAAGTCAACCCATTTGTAAACACACACAGTTGGTGCTCCATCGCAATGTCTAAAAGCCACTCACGGAAGAAACAACCATGCTGTTACCTGTTGTGCCTCTGCCTCTATTTGCTAGCCTCCTCCACCGCGCTGGCCATGGCCATGCGTTGCCGTGTACCCTACGAGAAGGTACAGGAAAACTACTGCTACTTCATAGCCGATGAAGAGCCACTGGTGAGTTGAGCATAGATACCGGCATTCCCTACAAAAGACTTAAGGTTGTTCCATTGCTGTAGCACACATCGTTTCACAACTATTGCTACCAGGATAAGCGCACTTCGCGCGTCTGTTTGGATAGTGAGGAGGAGATGACCGTTTTGGCCAATTATCTGTACGAGTTGGGCTTTCAAAATGGCACCCAATTCTGGAGTGCAGGTCATCGCTGGCCAGGAGATATGCGATTCTATTGGAATTATTTTGGACGTGCTCGAGTACTGAACTATACCAATTGGCTGGAGAATGAACCGACGCCGCGTATGGGCAAAAACTGTCTAATTCTGACACTGCAGGACGGAGAGCTGGTGATGAGCAGTGAATCCTGCTACACTAAAGCGGTGGATATTTGTGAACAGTTGTTGAACAATGATCCCACTGTGATGCACTAGTGGACAGATGTTGTTGTAGAGGGGGGAAGAGAGAGGGAGACAAGAGGCAGAGTGTACAAAGATAAGTTAACAAATCAATATTTACAGGCCTTTAAAGTGAAAGTTTCAGAATAAAATATAGCTTAAAATTAGTTCGGAAGTTTAGATTGTGCTCCGCTTGAAGAAATAACCAACTGCCTAAAAGTATGCACCAAAATATCGACAATGAATTGGATTTTTAAATAAAAATGTAATTTCCTAAAGGTCAGCATAAATAAATGAGAATATCAAGTAAAATAACTAGACAGTAGAGCAGCGATGTTCGCTCCCCAATTATGACGTCCATTATTAATGCATTACCTCTCGCCTGTATGCATTCAAAAACCCAATACAACCTGCCTTACTTTCTTAAGAAATGGCCAAATTTTCCGCACGGTACATGAGTTTATTGAATTTTGTAATGCAGAAAGTAATGACGTGCCAAAGTTTCTTTCGGGTCCCCATTACACAAGCGTATTCTTTTACCTTATTGTAATGCAGAAATTCTCGAGCCATTACAAATGCGCTGAAAAAAAATCTCATAGGTAATGTATTACATTGTGGCTCGTACGTAATGCATTATTTCGAGCGACCACATTTAGCCCAGCGCCACTGGGAAGCAGCGCTTTCTTTGCTTGCATTCGCTGCGCAGCCGTTGATGAGCCCAGTTTCATCATGAAAAAGGTGCTTACTTTTCACGTGATAAGGCATGCCAAAACCTGAGCCTTCCGCTTCGTTTTGCAATGGAAACGCCGGAAAACTCAGGGTTTTCAACCGTTTCCGTTTAGGTGACGTCATCAGTCTCCAGATGTACTTACATTGTATATCGTAGGTGTCATGAGACGTTCGATGACAAACCCCTGAGTTTTTCATGTTTTTGTATGAAATTTCAGACTTTTAGCCTTACCTGGGAAAATAACGTGTGAGTTTTTCATGGTATATTCAGTACAAATTTCTTGCAAAAAAAATCATGTACTGACTATTTGAGTGAAATTTCATGCCACTAGATGTACTGATTTTTCTCAACACATCCCTGCAAACATTTTGCAGTGTTACTTATCTTCCACGACAATCCGAGAGTTTGGCGATAGCTTGAGGGGAGAGTTTAAAGATAGTTTGGCGATTTACACAAACGAAATACCTTAGGTAGCGTTGTTTTTATTATAAAAGGGATAAATTTCGATATATCTTATCGCAATTTTTACGTCCATTCGGCAAATTCGCGATATAACCGCCTTGGGGGCAAGAATGCGATACTTTATTATTGGTTTCGCTTTTTCATCATCCCATCTGAGAATTCGCGATTCTTCTTGAAGTGAGTTGGACGACTTTTTAAAATATTACCAATAGAAAAAACTTTGGCAACGCTTATTTACCTTAGGTGCAAAATCGTATTTTTAAACAACAGAATTCGAAACACCTTTTATTCGTATGGCTTATCTTTAGGCGTAGAACCACATTCCTGCCTCTAGAAAGAATCACATTCTTATCTCCAAAGCGATTATCAAGAATCGCTTTCCTATTGCTAAGAAGAGACTTTTTCGTATCTCCCAGAAGTGTCGCATTCTTATCGCCCGAAAGTTATCGCATAGTGTCACATTTCTTCCCGTAGGGAGATGAGAATGCGATTTCGCTTGAGTAAGGCGATACCTACTAGCGAATCGCGTTCTTATCTTCCGCGATAAAAAATGTTTGCTGGGATGATGCAAAGTCCGACTGGGAGCTGCACTGCACACAATACACTATCACATTTTGGCCTCGCTCTTCTTGAACATCCCTGGAGTAGAGGTCAAATCATTTTTTAAAGGGGAAGTCACAAAAAATATCTAACTGGGCACGAATTGGCTTCATGAAAAGTAGATAATTTTAAGTCCACAAACATTTTGCATATTTCTTATATTTACAAAGAATATCTTCGACCCAAACACATAATTGAGAATATTTGTAAACAGATACAACAAACAAAATATGTCATGCTTAATGCCCTTTAAAGTATGCTACATTATATGAAAATAATCATTTTTGTTAAGTATTTATTTTATATTTGTCTTTACTCAAAATTTCCTTGTATACCCACAACTTATTCAACAATCAGGGTGAATATGCAAAGTCGATTATCTATAACGAGGCCATAACTGACTAGCAATGGCTTTGTTTTAATAGAAACTTACTTAAGGAAATGAAGTTAGCATACTTTGAAAGGCATTAATCACGAATAATTTGGTGTGTATAAACAAAGTAAGAGAGAGAAAGTATAAGCTCAATTTTTTACAGCATGTAAGCGAGAAAGATATTAATTTTTCTCAGTAAATGACGCGAAGTATATCAAAATTTTTAGTATACTTACCCTGAAAATAGGGAAATCCCGGATATTCTTGACCCCGGAAAATATTAATTTCACTCCCACTTTTTTTTTTAATACCAAAAAACAGGATCACTTAAATATTGCTCCGTGACTACCCTGCTTTGAATCCCGTTTCGGATGGACTTCTGATTTTTTTTTATCTTTGTATGGGAAAGGTTCTGTTTTCAAAGCGATTTAAGTCATTATAATAACTTTGATAATATTGTGTGCGCTATATAGTCTCCTGGACGTAGTAGGGTTAACTGAGCACGAGCGTGCTCGAAACGGAAAAACATGAGGCCCCGCCGGCACTATTCATTGGCGAAATGCTTATCATTAATTTACAACTATGATAGCCTTACAACAATTACACTAGGACAAAGGGTTCAGTGTAATAAATGGTTGGTGGTTCATCTCGATCATATTTTTAACACAAATTTGTTTTCAGAAAATTTGTAGGATAATTCAAACTTAAAGTTGTTTATAAATATTCCTATTTTAACACTTTTTAAGCGTATTTTGTGGCGAACCAACATTTTGGTTTCGAATTTATTTAATGATATTTTATTGCTTAACTTTAATATAAAATACTCCAAATAATTGTAAAATTTTTTTAAAGCATTGCTGCTCAAAGTAATGCCATGCTAAAACAGTTTAGTAGGCTAGTCATTTATATAGAACTATAATGGAACGCTTGTACCACACTCATTGCATACTTTGGGGTTGCAAAATGTTATATCTCAAAGTAATCGTAAAATTGTTTAGATAAATATATATAAAAGTAAAAGACAGTAAAATCGAATGAATTATGTTTTAAGCATTTTCGAAAACGAACGGATGATCAATGATCATTGATCATAGCTTACCACTGCCATAACATCGATCGGTTGAAAATAGATTCGTGTTCAGCGTCACTACTAACCCATCAATATACTGGACCTGGATGCCCAGTGTTATTGATTCCTTTATTTGTAAGCCTTCTTATCAGGTGAGTAGTAGTACTATATAATATTATATTGCCTTCGTATAAGCTCGTCTAATACTCTTTAGTCGACGAGTTGATTAGAGAAATTTGATGAACAGTTATGGAGTACGTTTTATTGAGTACTTTTGGACCTTACGATTGTTATAAAAAAACGTCAGCGTAAGTTAAAGTCGGCCTGCCTGACTTTGATATACCCGTTACTCAGGGAAAATGCTGTCTAATGGCCTCTTCTTATGTTAATTAACAGAGAGCATTAACATTAATTTGAAGATTTCAACATTATGTAAGCATTATGCCGCCAGTCAACCCGAGCACTTGGTGACGAAGTCAAAGATCTGCTGCGAGCTGCTACGATCAGAGCATGTACACAATCGACAGAAGCACACTACAAACAAGAAAGAAAGTCGGTCAAGCCCGACTATAACAGTATAAATTTTGATGCTGCAGTAGCAGCTGAAAGCAGCGCTGCTATTGCGCTGCAGCAGCGAACATTATTTTCATCATGGCTCGACAAACGTTCATCCGATCTTCGCCATTCCTTTGGCGGATCGATAAGTTAGCCTCATAACTAAATATGTCCAAAAGAAACAAACCATCTATCTTTAAAACTGTGGGAGATATGACGTTTTTTCTAAATTGCAGGGGCGTGGCCAAAATTGAAAATAAACTTGATCTGCCTGCAGACACAAGATTCACATGTCCCATACATGTCAAACCTCTCTCTTTTACCATCTCTGAGTTCTGTGCGTTCATACGGACAGACAGACGGATATGGCTATATCGACTCGGCTGTTGATGCTGATCAAGAATATATATACTTTATAAGGTCGGAGATGCTTCCTTCTGGCTGCACAAACTTAATATACTCTATGTACCTACGGTACAGAGTATAAAAACTACAGTTCGAGAGAGTTAAAGAGATAGCATAATAGCCCATATTTTGCATACGGTTCTCTTTTTCCTTCTTTCCTTCTCTCTTCCATTTATTTATTACTCGTGCAAAGCAGAGAGCCTGATCGTTCTGACTCAATGTGCTTATGATCATATCGATCGGCGATTATATCGAAGCCTAGTAAATGCACGAGTGCTATCGAAAATTTGAGGCTAGTTGCAGGTCTCTGCTGAGTGTACAGTGTTCGGTGCTTGTGACATGAAAATCTAATAAGCAACTATCTATTTGGTAAGGAATGGGCTATCTATAAGTATACTTAAGTATAAGTGAGCTAAGTACAATACTTTAGAATCGCTATTGGCTTTAAATCCAACAATAGTTAAACATTTAATTAAGTAATAAACAGTTATGTTTGAAAACAATTGTTGTGGTTATCAGTGCACACTCGGAGAAATTTTTGGATTATAGTAACAGGCCTCATATCCGTTTAAAATGTGAAAAGTTCAGTTTACCCAAGTAAGGGAAACAAGTTTGTGCAGTGTACTTGCACTTTATTTACTTACTGATAGCGAGAATGTAAAGTATATTTTTTCTGGAATTCTTTGTTCAGTCGCTGGTTGATTATTGAGTGATTGTAATGTCTATAGCGTTCAGCTTTTTATGCGCCCTAAGCGGACTAATAGTGTGCCTATGCGAACCTACTTTTAATAAAGTTGGATCTGGATCTTACTATATAGGCGATGAAGAAGTGGTAAATGGTTTTAATTAACAAATTAGTGTAGTACAGTGCAAAAGAGCTTGGGACACTAGCTAGCGTTTGCCGCGAAAGGCCAACAGCTATCAAAGGATACAAAATGGTGATATTCTAATATATGCCTAAAAAGCCTAAATGAACGAACATCAAAAAAAGAGTAAAAGCAATCAGTGTAACGAAAAGTCAAGAAACCACAATCAAGCCGTGAAGTGGATAGGATAGCTGGCAAAACTTTAGAAAGCTTCTAAAATTGTGCAACAATCTCAATCGAATCAAGTGGAGCAGCTGAAAGGCAGGATCAGGCGATCAATCAACACCAGCTTTTTGATATACACATCGCATCCCATCCCAGAGAGCAGCTATGAATGCGCAATAATTTTGATTAGAGCAGCCAGGCCAGCCAGGCTAAGTTCTGCGAAAATGCAGAATCAGGCGAATAATCGACACCAGCAATTTGCTATAGACATCGAATCCCAAGGAGCTGCTGAGTTAGCACTTAAGCTTTGACTGTCATGCAGACGGGTAAATAGACGAATGGCGTAAGTGGCAAAACTTTGCAAAGTTCCTTTAAAAGTTTGGAATTGTGTCTATTTCCGCTTGAACTCGGATTATTACCTGGGTAGAACTAGACCCATCGACCACTTTTTTGGCAAATTAATTGAATTCATGCTATTAACAGTCTCTACGAAATCAGTGTGGCCTTGCGTATTTCTGTATAATTAGGGCACACTGTATTAGTTCTGTTCCACACAGTTTAAATAAATTACAAATTTCTGGCAGGCTTGTTATGGGACTTTGCTGTTTAATATTACAGGCTTTATTGTCTTTCGTTAATCAATTAACATTCGTTTGACAAAACTTAGTTTATATTTTTCCTTTTAGAAAATTGTCTGAAGAGCTTAATTTTAATGTTTGATGATTATTATTAGACTATCCACAGTGTAAGTTTTAGAGAGATTTTGTTATTGTGCAAATTACTTGTAGAAACTGAATTTTAATTTGGAAGCTTAGTAAATTGGCGCAAAATATAGATAATTTGAATTTATACCAAATAAAAGTCGAAAAAAACTGTTTCCGCTTAGATGCTCGGTTCATTACCTTAAAATAGACTTTAAGATATTGTCAACAAAATTTGTCAGTGCAATTTATTGATATTACCAATTCATATCCAAATCGCATAAATATAATTATAAGGATTTTTTAAATAGTATTGTAATGATTTAGAAGAGAGAATCGTTCATTCCATATTTTAGTTTTATTGCCTTATTCAATTGAAATCGGAAAATGGGATCATAAAGTAGTGAAAGTGAGTGTAGCAGGCATTAGATTAATCCAGCGCACTGAGTTTTTTGTAGTCGGGATTTTCTACAGCAGTTTTTTTGTAGGACTTAAGTATTATATATTGAACTTTGTAAAAGAATCGAGTGCATAAGTTAAAGTAGGCAATGCCTGTTTTAGATAAACACGCTGCTCAGTTCAAGAAACGTTTAATTGTCTCCCCTTATGTTAATTTACAGAGATTTAACATTAATGTTAACATTTTAACAAAGTGTTAGCAGACACCGCAGGGTGATACCAAGCTTTAAGAAGCCTAATAGTATGGTCCTTTTTTGTTTACAGTAATATATATGAGAAGCTGATATTCTTATAATTTCGCTATTCATTTTTGGATCTCTATTTTGGTAGTTATTCAACATGTTATACTCTGTATCAAATATATACAGAGTATATTAGGTTATATGCAAAAGTATGTAACAGCCAGATGAAATCATCTCCGACTCTATAATCTACATATTCTTGATCAGCATCAATAACCGAGTCCATAACTGTCTATATCTAACCCTTAGCTTTTCTATTCTCTCGATTAAGGATTAGATAAATTCTAAATTGAATCACGCAATCAAAGAAACTACGTTTTTTTTCTCACTAGGAAAAATTTTTTCTACCTATCGGTCCTAAGTAAGCAATAATATCAGATTTTTACTAAATTTTCTATTATATTGTGTAAATCCATATTTAAGAGTTCTAGTAAATATACCCAGAGAAAAAAAGGAACAAATAACTTAAGAGAGAACGGCTATTTAAAAAAAATATATCTTCGTTCTTGCATTTTCTAAGTACAGTGTTTTAAGGCAAGGGCTTGAGGTAAAGAAACAGAGAGAGAAGTAAGCGCATTTGAGAGAACACAGCGTTGAACTCGCTTTCTTAATTTTGCGTTTTATGAGCGGAGAGCGCAATCGATTTTTGCACTCATCTTTCTTTGGAATTCCCAACCAGTTATGCCAATGCTGGTACGGAGAAACGGCTGTTCGACTGAAAGTTGACAGACAAAGACTGATGCTGCTTTGAGATGTTGTGCCGTTAAAGAAGTTGAAGAGCTTGCAATTAATTTTCTTTGAAATAATTTTAAAGAAAATTTAAAAAGCAAATGATTTTAAATTGTTGTATTATTGGCATCTGTGAAGCTCTTGATTTAAGAGTAAACGATCTTACTCTTGAATCTGATGAGCTTTTGATACTAGAAAAAAATTGTTCGGTTTTTGACAATGCTGTTTGCTCTTGATTCAGGAATGAGAAATCTTGAATTTAAATATGTTTAGCACTTGATTCAAGAACTATTATGCTTGATTTGGAGAATGATTCGTACTTGCATCAAGTATTAAAGCTCCTTAGAGAGAAACTAACATATTCCCAAATTATTTCTAATCATTTTCAATGCCTCTTTTCTTTCCAGGTAGGCAAATACTCGGACTGGTTTCAGGCCCGTTCCGATTGCTGGCAGCATTATAGTGAACTTGTATCTGTGGAAACCGCCGATGAAATGAGAGACCTACAAAACCATATCATACAGCAAGGTTATCAAAATGGCAGCACTTTTGCCACATCTGGCCATAGTTTCGACAGTGAATATCCCTACAGTTGGGAAGCTGTTCAAGAGCCAATTCTATACACCAAATGGGCACCCAATGAGACAGTGCCCCTGACCAAGAGTTATCTTAGTCTTCAGCTAATTAATAACGAATTGTATATGCGCAGATCGAGTGGTTATGACAAATATTATATCTGTGAATCTATGCCTCCTTGGAAAGCATTGTGGTTAGAACTCAATAGATCATTGTGGTTAACAATATTAAGTTTATTCCTAATGTTAATGGTTTTGCTTATAGCTAATGAAATTTTGGAAAAAGTACGCAAACATAGAAAAGAAGTGGGTAAAAGTCAAATTGAAAAAGTTGTACTGATTTGAATGGAACTTTTGAAATGTTTCTTTTCAGAAAGTAAGGGGATATTAGGATCTAATGATAAGTATAATATAAAAATAAAATATGTACAAATAAATAAATAACTGCAAGTTATTTATTCTTAAACGGGTCGAATCCCAATCGACTCCCTGATCAAAAACAAATGTAGGTCAATACTTTATGGAAGCAGAAATTAATATTTCAATGCGTTGCCAACTTAGTTTAAAAACAATTTATAAATATTGTGATGCAAAGTCTTCAAGAAACCTAAACTAATATAAATAAACATCCAAACTTGATGTCTGTTAACTCTTAGAGTCAGTTTACAAAACCATTTCAACCGAAGTTCTGTTTAGAGTTCTGGTTTCCCTTACCGGGAAGGGAAAGCCTATAAAAACCTTGCAGGTGAGCTTGTACAACGTTAGTTTAAATTGTCCACTCAATTCGGCATGTATTCCTTGGTAAAACCATTTTTGGCTTTGACATTTTTCTTGCTGTTATTGGCCAGCTATGTTTGCATCTATCAGCAGTTTTGGGAGAGTAAGTTGAGTTGCAAACAGCTCATAAGATGATATTAAAAAACTTAATGTAACTTTCTAGCAACTTGTAACAAACCATTTGTGCAAATTGGCCAAAAATGTTACTTTTTCTCCTCCAACAAGGCCGTAAGTACACTTACAATTGTGCCAGTGTTTAGCTAATCTAAGCCACTTCCAGCCTTCCTACGAGTACTACAAGATTACCTATAACAATCGCGTTTTTAGTGTACCCGTCATGGTAAGCTCACATTTTGCAAAGTTTTTTTCTGTGACTTTCATACTTTGTTTTGCAGATGGATTGGCTGCATGCCAATTTCGGTTGTGAAACCATCGATGCTCAGGCCAGATTGGTTACCCTGCAAACTGCTCAGGAGATGCGTCTCATGGCCGATTTTATAACCAAACATGCCCATGGCGAAACGCATCCCATGTTTTGGAGCGGCGGGCATCGTGGTCGCTTGAGCGATGCCACAGATAATGATCAAAGTACTTTGAACAATTTTTATTGGCACGATGATTATTTGCCCATGAATTTCACAAATTTTGTGAAAACCGATGAACCTAAACAGTTGTATGCAGATGGGTTTTGTGTTTACCTAGAGTTAATGGGAAAAGAGCTGATCATGGGGGTGGCCAATTGTAAGGATAAATTGGCTTTTGTGTGTGAACTGAAAATGTAGTGCAAATAAAGTCTATTGATAAATCAAAGAAACAGGGTGGCAAATCATCTATAAAACCGCGAAACTTTTTGGGTTCGGGTTCATGGAGAGGGTTCAGAGCGTTGCATAATTTTCTTTTTGCGCTAGTAGTGCAACAATTGTGACATTTTAAAGTCCTTTATAGTTTACTCCAGGGATGCAAACCGGTTCTGAACCGAACCGGTTTTGAACCGAACCGAACCGCATATTCCAGCTAGTGAACCGAACCGCAAACCGAACCGGCTTCCTATCAGAATTGCTGAACCGAACCGAAAACCACAAAAGAAAACGGTTCGGTTCGGTTCAGCTTTCCCACGAGTTTTAGGTGGAATCGCTCTTCCCAATGTTTTTGATTAATTTGGGAATTTAAATCGAAGATAATTTTTATACATAGGATGACTTGACACAAATTTTACAACTTGTAATACTGTAAGTCTTCTGCAATGGCCCGCCTATCGCCTAATATTCCTGTCATCAATAAGTCTTTTTCCTCTAGTAGACAATATTTTCAATTCAATCTTCTTTACCTTAATTTAATCTTAGACAGCAGAGTTTTTTTCGTATGATATGATGAATAGGGCATGTAAGATGCATGGAACGTATTCTTTTCTAGCTGACATTCTCTCTTTTCGAAGGGCATTCCTCTAGGAATTTATAGACGAATTCTGAAAGTCCGACATAATAAAATGCACATTCTTCTAAAGATTTTAAAGATATTCAAATGGACTAGAAGAATTAAATTTCAAAAGTTTTCGAATAGTCACATTTTTACAGAAATTATAATATTTCTTTAAGTGCCTTTGTGAACCACTGAACCGAACCGAAACCGCGGTTCAGTTAGCTCCAAAAACCATGTACTGAACCGAACCGGCGGTTCAGAAATTCGGCGAACCACTGAACCGAACCAGTTCTTATTTTCGAGTGGTTTGCATCCCTGGTTTACTCATAACATCTAAACATTCGAATTTTTAAATAATCTTTGAATTCCGTAAAAAGTACACAGAGAAAAAAAATATTTAAAAACTACACGAAAATTTTGTTTTTCTACACGTTTACCTAGCTTTTCTACATGCCACGATCTACATGCTTGCTCATTTCTACATGCGGCATGTAGCTTTTCTGCATGCCACTATGTGGGCCCAGAATTTGTATACCATTGCAAAATGTATTATAATTTTGCCCAGAAGTTCGCAACGCATAGAAATATTCATTTCCGACCCCATAAACTATATATTCTCGATCAGAGTGACGAGCTGAGTCGATTGAGTTTTGCCGGTCTGTCTGTCTGTTTGTACGCGAACTAGTCCCTCAGTTTTGAAGCTATCGAGCTGAAATTTTTGCACAGAGTCTTCTTTTTGCTGCACGCTACTAATATGACTGAACCAACAGGATCGGATAACTATATCTCATAGCTCCCATAGGAACAGTCGGTCGCAAAACTAGTATTAGTATGAAAAAGTTTTTCTTTTCAATGGAAACGTCTTCAAACTTTGTAATCGTAGGTTATCTATGTTTTTTTTTATAATTCTACCAAGTTTTATTAAAATCGGACAACTATATGGTACAGCTGCCATACAAAAGATAGGTCTGAAAAAAAGTCTTAGTTGGGAAAACTTTTTTGTTGTTAACGGTTGCATTCTGCAATTTTGTATTTGCTTGTTTTACAAGCTTTCACCCAATCCTAAAAATTTTTGTCCAAATCGGATGACTATATCATATAGCTCCCTTACGAACGATCGGTCGGAAATGGGAAAAAAACTATTAAACTATAAGACTATAACTTCCGCACAGACGTAGTTAGCTTAGATTTCTTTTTTTAACTCACCTTTTCTGGGGTTCGAACTCACTTACCATGTCTCTGCAATTTAAACATAAACATGCCGGCATCTCAGCCCTTACGACTAACAACCACTCTCGCGGCATTGCCGCAAATCATAGTCAAAAAGGGAAGTGGCAAGCGAAGTTGAGCTAATGGATGAACAACACGATTCGTATCGATTTTCTATTAAAAAATTTTTTTAGAAAACCCACATGTAGGGTGTGAATAACAACTTTCTAGATGAAAAACATTCTGCTATTCTGTACCGACTTTAAGCTACTATTTTCGCTTAGAATTTCCACACGCTCGTGTGGGTTTTCAATATCCAAACACTAATGCAGAATACCCAAATTTTCGTGTGGTACTCCGATTGATGCATGGAAAATGTAGAAGCTATTTGGAAATATGCAAGTTTCTCAGTTTTCTTTTGCCTCGCTTATTATTTTGATTTCTACACATAGCATGTAGTTTTTATACTCTGTACCGTAGGTACATAGAGTATTATAAGTTTGTGCAAAAGTATGTAACATCCAGAAGGGAGCATCTCCGACCCCATAAAGTATATATATTCTTGATCAGCATCAACAGCCGAGTCGATATAGCCATGTCCGTCTGTCCGTCTGTCCGTCCGTCTGTCTGTCCGTATGAACGCACAGATCTCAGAGATGGTAAGAGATAGAGGTTTGACGTGTATGGGACATATGCTTCTTATGTCTGCAGGCAGATCAAGTTTATTTTCAATTTTGGCCACGCCCCCTCCCTCCACCGCAATTTAGAAAAAACGTCATATCTCCCACAGTTTTGAAGATAGATGGCTTGTTCCTTCTGGACATATTTAGTTGTTAGAATAACTTATCGATCCGCCAAAGAAATGAAGAAGATCGGATGAACGGTTTTCGAGTTATGATCAAAAGACAAAATTTCTTGGTACAGAGTATGTTATAGTCGGGCTTGACCGACTTTCTTTCTTGTTTAACATGCTACAGTTAGCTTTCAGTTTTGTATATTTTTCGTGTGAAATTTTACAGAGTGAACTACGTTTTGTTAGGATTACCGTTTCTACACGTGGCGTGTAGCTAATTTTGTTTTTTCTGTGTAGCAATAAAGTCGCTTACCCATTTTGTATTTGACATTTTTCATGATTTTCTAGCTTCTTAGCCAAAGATTTCATTACATCTTCATCAGAAGCTGAAAATAGCCTCATTCATGTATTTCTTAAGGCGACTATTCATTTCTGCAAGCTGTTTCTGTTCTAATGTCAAAAGATTTTGATTTCTTGGATCCTAAAAAGATAAAATTATTGATTAATAGAATGTGAGAACATTTTTCTTAACGTGACGTGACACTTTAATGGGTATTTGAATTTGTGTGCGACAAGTGTACCAAATTGGAAAAAGGTTTGGATTTCTGTAATTTAAAATATGATTTCTAAATTGGATGCATGAATTTACACAAAATGTTAACCCAATCCCATTTTGATGACTTCAAGTGTAGTATATTGAATCGATCGTTATTTTTGAACCGAACCTTTTAAAATTTTAATATGCAGCTCTGCCAAGAACAACAGTCGTCATTTGGTTATCAGTTAATTGTCAGTGGCAGCCGCGAGGCCGGGATTTTCTTATATATCAAGTGAGTCAATTGTTTTGATTTCCATGCATGAGTTCACTGCGTGATCCTATCAACATTTTTGAAAAGAGTGTTTGTAATGCAATATGACTCTGTAATCAGGAATTTGAGTATAATTTAAGTAGAAAGCATCAAAAACATTATTAAATAAGTACTTTGATTTTTTTGAAGACATTAGTGGTATTCCTGAAAGCGATTTAGATTTTTTTTTGTCTAGTGGGCCCAAAGTAAGCGAGGAATTTTGGGTCATAGTAAAAGATTTATTAAAATCAGCTTTGCGGCTGATTTAGATTTGATTTCGTTTTGGTGTGACCGTGTTCTTGGGTTTGGTGTGTTTGTATATATTCTGTGGTAAGTCTTTCAAGATTGAATAACTAAATAGTTATTTATTTAATGCAATTTAGAAATTATTGGAGCCTCTTTTGAAAAGAAGACGAACCAGTCTTAAGTGGACACTACCAGCTGTTCACGAAATCTAAATTAAATCGGTGAGCAAAAAGGGTGACCCCGTCAACTGATTTAGATTTGCTTACTTGCTTTGAGGAATACCACTATTAACTATGCCAAGCTCCGATTGGTTATATCCATAATGCAGGGAATTCCCCCTTAAATTAAAAGTGCTCTAACTTTAGGGAACAAATTTTCGTTCAGAGAACGAAATGCAGGTAAGTATTTAGGTACACAGAAACAAGAGTATAATATTTGATGATCCTTTGAATAATTTTGCGGTTCTGAATAGTGCAATATTCTTTTTAAACACTTGCAGAGGGTATATTCACATTGTCCAGATGTCAATCAGGTCTCCGACCACATAAAGTATATATATTCTTGATCAGCATCAACAGCCGAGTCGAAATAGCCATGTCCGTCTGTCTGTCCGTATGAATGCAGAGATCTCAGAGATGATAAGTGATAGAAGTTGGACGTGTTAGGCATAAAAACTTGTTTTATTTAAGTTTATTTTCAATATTGGCCACGCCCCCGCAATTGGGAAAAAACGTAATATCTGCTACAGTTTTAATGATAGATAGTTCGTACCCTCTAGACATATTTAGGAATCAGGATTATTTATCGATCCGCCTAGGGATCGGTAAAGATCGGGTGAACGGTTTTCGGGTTATAATCAAAAGATTGTTTGATGCTGCAGCGCAGTAGCAGCGCTGCTTTCAGCTGCTCCTGCAGCACAAAAATTTATGCTAAGCGAATATTTTTATACTCTGTAACGAAGGTACATAGAGTATTATAAGTTTGTGCAAAAGTATGTAACATCCAGAAGGAAGCATCTCCGACCCCATAAAGTATATATATTCTTGATCAGCATCAACAGCCGAGTCGATATAGCCATGTCCGTCTGTCCGTCTGTCCGTCTGTCCGTCCGTCCGTCCGTCTGTCTGTCCGTATGAACGCACAGATCTCAGAGATGGTAAGAGATAGAGGTTTGACGTGTATGGGACATATGCTTCTTATGTCTGCAGGCAGATCAAGTTTATTTTCAATTTTGGCCACGCCCCCTCCCGCCCCCGCAATAAAACGTCATATCTCCCACAGTTTTGAAGATAGATGGCTTGTTCCTTCTGGACATATTTAGTTATTAGAATAACTTATCGATCCGCCAAAGGAATGAAGAAGATCGGATGAACAAAAGACACAATTTCTTGGTACAGAGTATGTTATAGTCGGGCTTGACCGACTTTCTTTCTTGTTGTTGTTACTTTTCTGCTATGCCATATATCTGGAGCCCAGATGTGGGCTCTCTTTGTTCTTCAGTGACACCTTATTTCTGCTGCTTAGCAGCCAGCCAAGTTTGGCTACTCTAGCGTTGAGGTTCTCTAATAAACATTTTAAATATATAATATTTTACTAGATTACCTCTAAGCTGCAAATACTTTTTACACTGTGTAACTTGCAAGAACTGAACAGCCGTAAAGTAAGTGAGCGATATGCTGAGCTGTTAAATGAAATGACCGCCTACTGCGCCACGTGTAGAAGTGTGAAAAGTGCGCCTACAGCGTAACCTGTTGAGAATTTTGTACACAGAAAAAAAAAGAATATTAAAGAATATCCATTGGATGATTTCCGGTATCCATTTGGACGGAATATGTCTTTAATATCCTTTTAATCGTCCAACGGAGCTAAAAATCATCCGAAGGATATAAAAAATGATGATCATTTGGATGATTTTGCAGCTCCGCTGGATGATTAAATGGATATTTAAGACATATCCCGTCCAAATGGATCTTTTATTTGTCTGTGTACATTTATTTTTCCCAAAGTTAATCTCAGAAGTAGTTTTCTATTATCATCCTTAACTTCTTAAGTACGCATATAAAAACTATCTTTTATGACATGAAAAATGTGGACAGATGTTGTTTAAAAGTTCGACACGGCGATCAAATAACTGTCCTTGGTATAGAATTCCCATTTTTAATTGCTTTGAACTTCCTTAGATGTTTCAGCCCCTACTTCCCGCACACAGCGCGAACTCAAACGTTCTCCAACCAACTCACTCTCCAGGTGCTTCAACGAATTTATGCCATAATCAAACAAGTGCTTAATTTAATAATTCAACATTTGGTTCGCACACCTCCGGCACTCGCTCACCCCCTTCCTCACCTCATTTGCCCCCTGTGTCTGTACGTGTAATACAAATAAATGTCGACTAAACGCTTTTAAACAGTCACAGACAATGCGTGCCACTGTCTGGTGGGTAGACAACAAACAGGAAGTGACGACTACTCCACTTCTGGGAGGAGCCCCTCCCGCCACCGCACCCCACAAAACGGCAACTTTTCTGCCCACGATGGCTTTCGGTTGTGGCAATTAAGTCAAATTGATAATGACGACAGAAAGTTGGTAGGTACCCACCGGGTGGTAGGTAGTCTCCTTGCCGGCTGACGTGATTTCATTTTAAGAGCATGCAAAATTGGCGACACATTTCGACACGTTCGAGAGGATAGGCGTCCTGGCGCCCCTTGGCATAATTAAAACGAAATAATTTTCGACAAGTTGGCTGGCACTTTTATATTTCGGATGGAGCTGAAGGAGGCACGTAGTTTGAAGTCTGTCATGTGATGACAACTTCGGCAGGAGCTCCCACTCTCGCTGTTTGTCTATTGCTCCTACTGGAGGGAGGAGCTGAGTGTACATGTTGGAATTTTTATTTAATTTGCTTGGCAGCTGCTCCGGCTGCTGCATTGTTTGAAATTAATTTCACTTGTCGTACATTGAATCATCCACTGGGGTCGATCTCTGCATGCGTGCCTTGAGCTGCTCCTGATGGCAAACGTTGGCCAAATCAACGCGCTAATCATTGAAGGACGGAGGCGGAGTGGCGTTGTAGTCCTTCTCTCTCACCCACACTCTCTCTCTCGTCTTATGGCTGTTTTTTTCGGTTCATCTGCCAACAGCAGCTAACTTATGTGTCCTGTTCTGCTTGCATCCTTTACTCAGCCCCGGACTTTTGTCATTAATCACTGGCAATAATGAACTTCCGCCATTTCCAACGAGCGGTCTTTGAATTCAGATTTGGATGCAGACCCCGTTGGAAGGGACTCGCACTGTTGTTGTCGTCATTAGCGCAATGTGGCAAAATTTATCGCGAGCCTAGTCTAGTCCAAAAGGAGTCTGGTCTGGGTCTGCAACTGAACTGACCTCTGTGTGATTTTTATCGCTTCGATTTACGACTCATAAAAATGTTAGAGACTTTTATATGTCGTCGCCATTTCAAATGTGCTTTTTTTTTTGTGTGTTGGCCCTTTTTATGCATGACTGCGCTTTGCCTGCAAGGCAGTTAGCCGGGAATGTCTGTCTCTCCCTCTTTGTATATACACATATCGACATATATAGTTGAGTTTATGGGATTTTAGCGATGCAGAAAATATTTGGATATGTATTGCTCTTGTTTTGGCTGTAAGCAATTGAACCAAATAAACAAAGAGAACGATGGGGGCGATTGGATGGAGATAGATGAGTGGACAAGTACGAGTAGAAACTTATGTTCGCGGGGGGGTAAAAGAAATCAAATCATTAGACCAAGACTATTTGTAAACGATTTGTCACTTGGATGGAAAACAATCTGTGGGGAGTTAGGAATTAGATATATTCCATTAGATTTCTGTTGAAAAGTAAAATGTAATTCCTATTATTCCTATATTTAGCTTAGAGTCAAGAGAATTCTGACTTATTTTATCACTGTTAACAGAACCTTAAACCAATCCAAGTGTGAATAAAGACAAAAATCTGAGCTACATCCAGCAGCTTTTCTTTGGGATCAGCTTGAAACACTTCGAGAGCATTTCGAAAATCTAAATAAAGGGTATTAAACGTGGCGTTATCCACTCGATTGTTAATACTAATCAAGAACATATATACCAGGGATGCAAGTCAGTTCTGAACCGAACTGGCTTAGGACCGAACCAAACCGAACCGCTAATACCAGCTATTGAACCGAACCGCATACCGAACTGGCCACATTTCAGAAATGCCGAACCGAACCGAAAACCAAAAAGAATAACGGTTCGGTTAGGTTCAGTTATCTAACGAGTTTTAAAACATGAATTTGGGAATTTAAATCGTTTCCCTAGAACAATTTGTATGCCACATTTCATTCGACCCTCTAAATCCTTAGAGATTTTACAACTTTTAGTCCTGCAAGTCTTTCGCAATTGTCCGCAGATCTCCTTAGTATAACTGTCTGCATTTAATCTGCATTCTTTTCTATAGTGGACAACATTTTCAATTTGATGGAGTACTTCTTAACCTTAATTCAATCTTAGCCAGGCGGGCTGATTCTCAAATAATATGATAAATAAGGAGTGTAGCACATTCTCTATTTTCGAAGGACACTCTTCTTGGAACTTTTAGACGAATCCTGCAAATCCAAACTCATAAATTTTGGACATTATTCTATAAATCCATTCTATTCTTAAAGATATTTAAATGGTTTATATGAATTCAATTTCCAAAATGTGCGAAAAAACACATGCTTGCGGCAGATATCATAACACAGTACGACACTAAAAAAAAACCGGGATGAGACTCTTAAATTCTGTTAGAAGGGACTTTTGTAAGCATCGCCTCACACTCAGTTTCTTAACTGTACCCTAGGTTCGCGTTCTCTGGATACTATTGTACTAGCAACACATAGCGACAACAATTTAAACTAAAAGAACCGAACCTGCGGTTCAGAAGCTGTATGAACCACAGAACCGAAGCAGTACTTATTTTCGAGTTGTTTGCATCCCTTATATATCCTTTTCCTCCGACCCGGAGAAGCTTCCTGTTGGCCTTATATAACTCCGGTACAAAGTAAAAAAGTAAAAAACTGCTTCACATTTATTGAATATTTTACAATTAAGAACAAACATACTCTGTATATAACACCAAAAAGATAATGATCGGTGTTAAAGTTTGCCGACAATTCAATTCAAAGGTTTGTGTTTTTTTTTTTAAACCTGCAGGTTTCCTTGCAGACAAAAAATAGAGAGAGGTACGCTTTGTGGGATAAAAACTTTTTATACTTGCAGCAGATAAAGTTTATTTTTAATTTTGGCTACGCCCGCTCCCGCCCCCGCAATTTAGAAAAAACGTCATATCTCCCACGGTTATTAAGATAGATGGTTCGTACCTTCTAGTCATATTTAGTAATCAGGATTACTTATCGATCCACCAAAGGAATGGTGAAGATCGGATGAACGGTTGTCGAGTTAATTTCAAAAGACTGTACGCTGCTGCAGCGCAGTAGCAGCGCTGCTGCAGCATCAAAACTTATGCTGAGCGTATAATTTCGTTGGTACAGATTATGTTATAGTCGGGCTTGAACGACTTTCTTTCTTGTTTTGTCTCTAGTCTTGCACATAATTTTAGAGATTCTGCAACAAGTTGTGTTTTCCCACCTTAACTCTGCTTCTTTCTCTGCTCTCTCCTCCATCTTGCGGTTTAGCTTCTGTATGGAGATAGTTAAGTTTAGTGTTTCTTCTTGGCCCAGTACAACTCCGACTGTCTGCCATCTCGTTTCTGCTAACATAATACTGAAATATCCAAATTAATGTTAATGGTCTCTTAAATAACATAAGGAGAGGCTACCCTGCAGTTCTACGACACAGTACTGAATTTTTTAGGGCAGATTGAGAGACCTGAGCAGTAAGAATAACTGAATTTCATGCCTGAATTCAGGCATGTTTCAGTACGTCCCAAGAAACTCACCCATGAGTTCAGTAGGACATGCCTGTGTTAAATTCATGGCTGAAACTCATATAAGGGATTTCAGCCCTTCCATTTCAGGGCTGATTTAGCTATGATTCAGGTCTGAGCCGAACTGAAGGGTATTTATCGCTAATTCCCCTAAGTATATCGAAGTCGGAGAGGCCGACTTTAACCTATGCTCTCGTTTCTTATAAAGTTGTAAGTACCAATTTAGTTCTCTGCAAATGCATTCTTACAAAATATTCTTTCAAATTGTAAAACACGAATGTTATTCCAACAGAAGGTAAGGATGTGCCTCGTGCAAATCTAAATTATGGTGGTTATGATTTTGATTGCTAAAGAGCACTTATTTGATCGAACCCAGCTTCTCTCAATCTTTTGGCTAGTGTTCTTCTTAGTTTTCTTAGTTCCATGTGTGGTAGGCGCCAATAGCTGGTAAAGGTCTACAAATTTTTCAAAGAAAAACCTATCTTACAAGGTGTTTCGAGGCCAGATCTAGTCACACACTACCCGAGGCACCACAGCACGGGTGTAAAATAGAGATGCTGGTTTTAAACCAGCGCAAGTGTATTTGAAACTCGTTGATAAGTGATTCCGTTTTCCTAGTCAACCTTTTCCATCCCTGGATCCTTTCTCTTTTCATGTTAAATCGACTGCCAATTAAAATTTTAGTTTATTTCCCAAAATATCAGCTCCATCAGACCACTAATCATAAGCCCATGAGCTAAAATAATGCAACTATTTTATCAGCCACCCACTAATCCTGTCTAAGCCACCCAACTCATTGTTTCACACACACACACACAACTGACAATTTCCCCAATAACTATATCTATGTATATTCGTATGTAAACTACCAACATCCTGCATTTGACAGTTATTAGATTAACACCTACATAGACTTGAACGGATGTGCTCGTTCGCTTCTCCCTACACGGACGACAAACAACGGAAACTCGATGACTCGTTTAGCCTAGGCGATGTTGCACGAAATTGGACAAACAATAAAGCGCTCAAAATGTATGCGAACATACATAAAATCTCAACCAGACGATGAAACAAAAGGCAACTGTGCTGCCGCTGCCGCCGCTGCTGATGATGATGATGGTCCTGTTGAGGTAGAGAAGGAGCTGGAACAAGAGATGTCAATTTCAGACAAACAAGCCGGACTAGATGTATATATAGATACATATATTGATATATGAGCAGGATAAATGTTGTATATGGCTCATATGAAGCATTAAGATGGGGTCAGTCCTCTTTTTTACTGGTTTTTTTTTTTGCAGTGGGTGGAAGGAGTAGACCAGTTGAAAGCTGTCAGTGGCTGTTTAGATTTACGTGCCGCAGTGCAGCAATGCCAGACGAGCAGTCAAGAGGTGTGACATCAGCCCCTCCCCCCAACCAAATGCACTTTGTAACAATGGAGCATCACACAGACACTGCCAGGCATGTTGTCATCATTCCTGCTCCTGCTGACTTTTTGTTAATGAAAGTGTCAGCTAGACAAAACGTCCTGCCCAAACCTCAATTTTGAAAACCAGCCCAAAACTGCCTGCCATGAGGTCCTTTTGTTAGATAGAAATAAACGTGCTGGTGCTATTGAAAATGCTTTCCATTTCGGGCAATAAATTATGATCAGGCTGATTTTTAGGGCCTGCTGTGGAGGGAGGAAGCTTTTGTTCAAAACTGAAATTTAATATTCACACATGACAGAGAAAGAGATTAAATCTACAATTATGAACACGGCCAATCTACCTTAATCCAGTTTGGAACTGTTTTCGGAACCGGTTTTAAACCGTGGATTTCTGTTTCTGAACCACCTTTGAACCATTTGGAACCACAGACTTGAAACTTGTAGACAATTTAAGAGCCTACTTCCGGGCTGAGCTGAACAACTTAAGTCAGCATTCCCTCGTTCCCCCTCCCAGCACTTTCCCCTTCTCACGTATTTTACTTTCCATGCTAAATTTAAGCAATTAGACAAAACAGCCTCATATCGCCTGCCTGGCATCTTGTCTCCACTGACTTCTTGCGCCTTATGTTCTCCATAATCCTAAACGCTTCTAACTCAATTTACATGCCGCTCCAACGCAACTGAGGCCGGCGCGCATTATTAAAGCGAATAAATCGCTACGTGCAACGATGTTGAGTGAAAGTGAAAGCTGTGCGTGGGTAATTAAAAAGGAGGTGACTCAGTGTAGACCTCGACTAAGCAGATGAAACATAATTCGCGTGTTGAATTTTAATTAATTAAAAGCGCATACCTTACTGGCTGCCCCGTGATGCGACCCACAAAGTAGGTTAATGCGTCATGAGATTTGCCCGAGCAGGAGTATGTCTGTACGTAGGGCTGGAGGCTGAAGTAATTGGCGGGCGTTACAAAAATATTTACCATTTGCTGTTACATGGAAATGGAAAAAGATGATAAACTGCGCAAATGTTTGCACTTTCCCTTTATGGCTCTTCAGAGACGTTAACAGTTTAGGTGTGAATGTTTGCGCCGCCCCCCAATGGAGGCAAACAATTTCAATCCCCCAGGTTGTACGCTTTGGGGGTGGTGGCCCCGGTTGCGGCGTGTTGACGTCTTGATAAGAAGGTGTTGTCTAAATATTTTCATATTTATTCGAGTAATTTATTTACATAAAATTGTGTGCGTTTTTAAATAGAGCAATCGAAATTAAGGCTTAGAGGCGTCAACATTTGGTTGCCAAATAGAAAAACCAAATAAACTAGGGGAAGTGGCAAGAGTTCTTGTTTCTTCTTTCTTTTTTTTTGGCAAAATGTAAGGAGCCAAACGGTGGAAGGCAACAAAGTTAATATTCATAACTTTCTTTCTGATTTACTGATTCGTCAGTCACGGAATGTGATTTGGAACTGGGCTGCCAGCCGGCTCAGAACCAAACTCGAACCGCTAGTTCCAGCATCTACCCGAACATGCTGAACTGAACCGAAAACCACCTATCAAAACCAGCTGAACCCGAACCTGTTCCGAACCTAAAATTTCGTTTCGGTTCAACAAAAATGGTAGACTTAAGAAATTTGAGCTCCTGTTGTATGTATGGGATTAGTGCGACTGACTTCTAAAATAGGCAGGAGAGTGGAATCAAAACTCTAGAAAAACATTAAAAATGTCTTATGAAATGCCCACCCATAATAGCCTCTGATTTTTAAGCTCCTCGACTCTAAAGCTTGTTAAATAGTTCTCAAAAGCAAGAGTCTATCATTACATATGTAATATTTTTCTACGAAATACAATTTTACTTAACAGAAAGTTATTTAGTGAATATTTCCATTCCAACCTAAAATCTATGCGGTTTCCATACCATTTGTGTAGTTTTCAGGTCGAATGCGATTTTTAGAACACAAAAATTATGAATTTTGGATAAAGCATGGACTGAGCCAAGGTTCGAACCAAAACCTTTTCCTAAAAACCTTGAACATTCAATTTCCGAACCTTAAGCATTGGTTAATATTGGTTCGAACCAGTGAACCGAAGATTCGAATATTTTTGTAGGCTTGCAGCCCTGATCAAAACGTTTCGGTTCAGTTCACTAAGCAGGTTATCGAGTTGCAAACATTTTGGAAATTTTAGTTATGTCCCTAACATAAGTCATTATCGATGACGGACTTATGTAGCTATCAACATGTTATATTACAGATTTCGTAAAATTGTTCATTGATCTCTTAATGTCACCACACAATAACAGAATAAGATCAACAATCTTCTAATATAATTTCTTATAGAAATACAGGATGCGCCATCTAAAGTGTCGGTATGGCAACACTGAATAACTTTGACATTTACTAACCGATTGCTTTTGTTAGACATGTTTTGGAAACATCAATCTAGTACAATTTTGACCATGGAACGCTTCACACCAAAACAACGTGCCGAAATAGTGACGCTGTTCATCGAAAATAATCGTTCAATTGTGCTAACTCAACTCAACACATTTTGATGACCGATGAGGCCCATTTCACGCTTTCTGGTGGTGTTAATAAGCTAAATTGTCGCATATGGGGCACGGAAAATCCACACCGCATCCATGAAATACCTTTACACGACTAAAAAGTGACCTGGACGCCTGGTATCAAAAAGAGGCGATATTGACTGGCCACCCAGATCTCCAGATTTGACCGCCCCAGACTTCTTTTTGTGGGGCTATTTAAAAAGCAAGGTTTACGCCAGCAATCCACAGACCATTGAAGAGCTTAAGGCCAACATTCGAGCCGAAATCGCCATTTTATCGACTGAGACGCTCGAAAAAGTGATGGAAAATGCCGCAAAAAAGGCACATTTTGTTGTGGCCAATAAAGGCGGCCTCTTGATTGATGTTGTGTTCAAAAAGTAGTCGAAATAAATTGAACAGGACCAAATTAAAGGAACAAGATCAACATATAGTAATCGGTTGTTTGTTTTTATATTTATTCAGTGTTGCCATACCGACACTTTATATGGCGCACCCTGTACATCTTTTGATATTTAAGCCATGTCGTACAGGTATTATGAAAATATTTCTTTAAGGCTATAAAAATATTACTAGGTTTATACACTCCAAATTATTTGTGATTAGTGCCCTTCAAAGTATGCAAACTTTATTTCCTTAGGTAATTATCTATAAGAACGAATGGTTATGCTGGTCAGTTATCGCCGCTTCATAGATAAGCCACACTGTATATTTACCCAGATTGATTGGGTAAGTTATGAGTTAAGATATATGTAAAATATATACTCGACTTAAATTATTAAAGGGCCTAAAGCATGATTTATTTTGTTTGCATAAGCGTGGTATATGTCAGGGACTTTAATTAAAATCCAATTGTTGATCTAAAACATTTCACTTTGATATGTTCCAAATGTAGGAGTGATATACTCGAATAAATCATCTGGATTAAGATGAAGGCTGATTTTGCTGATGAAAAATACCCGATTGATTCAAAATATCGTGATCTTTATTTTTTATGCAGTTAAACATCCTTCTTTGCAAGTTTCTAATCGCTTTGTGTGCGTATCCCAATATGATTTGATCGACATCGAAAACGGGAACATGCTTAATTATTAATCGGTGGGGCTACTTCTCCTCTTGTCTTATTTCTTTCTTCTTTTGCAGAATGTAAGAACACAAAAACCAAATAAAACGCCTAAGCATAACCACAAAACGGCAGCGTATATCTGGCTATAAATTGCAGCCCCTTTAAGCTTCTTTGTTGTGAACTTAATTTAAGTTTGCTTGCGTAAGTCTGATTTCTTTTGGTCCTTCTTGAATGCACCGGTGTCACATCGACCCATCTGTGCCACGCTGAGAGGAACATGACAACAGTTCTTTGCATGGTACTTATCTTCAATTTCCCTTTTCATTTTTGGTTGTTTATTAATCAAAAATACACTTTACAAAATATTCGTTAATACTCACGAAACACGCACAGATAACAGACCACGAAACTGTGGGTGTGACACACCATGACAAGTTCAAACAAAACCCTGGCGTCTAATACGTCGAAGTACGAGAACTATTAGATCAAAATGTGTTCGAGGAAACTGTTTATCAAACTTTTTACAAACTTACACACCTTCCAAGAAAATAACATTTCAAATAGACTTAAGGATTTTTCTAGGAACAGGCTTAAAGAGTTAAGATTCGATGGAATCAAGGATGATTCTTGAACAGAAAGAAGTTTTTTACATCATTTCGGACTTGCCGCAACTCTAAACATCCGATAATTGAGTTTCCGATTTCACAACGATTTCAAGGAAGGGCTTTAAAAGTTGAGATGGGTTGATTTAAAGGCGATCCAGGAACAGTCATGTCTTTTCAATCATTTTGCCGACTGCCTTACCCTTAAGACTCGTCGAAATTAAGGACGATCTTAGAACAGTAATGAGTTTTCGAGTTCTTTATTAACTTGCTGTACACTGGTAAAACAATTCGCCCTGAAAACTAGAAATACTCCTATGAAATCCGTCCTAAGGCGAACCTTAAAATTAAGAAAAAATTTTATGGAAAATTTTTCTGAAACTTTGAAAGTTTCTTAAAGAAAATCAACCGTTTTCCACACCCTGCCGCCACTTCCATAATCAAATCTAACCATTTCCAATACACAACATCTTCACTTAAGTCTTTAATGGCATAAAATTTCGCATCTACTATACTTGATTTTGGATGTAGACCATTCACAAGCTAACTTGAATGACGAACTATACTGAAATAGAACCAAACTGAATACCATCATCATGATCATGGAAAGTCGAAATAATGGAAAACCATCAAGTATGTTGTCGTCACTCCAATTCAACTCATCTCTCTCTCTCTCTAATCGGGTAGCTCACAACGCGGAAAAACGCTGCTCTCGTATGTGGGCACCATATACTTGATGTTAATAAAGGCGTTGGGTCCACCGCAGAACTCTAGCAATTTCAAAGTGTCTTCAATGACATCACCGATGCGCTTGCTGCGATCCGGGTCGATACCCTCACCCAAATTGACATTAATATTTTTATACAAATTGCAAACGGCCAGCAATTGTCGATAGAAGGGTACCAAAGCCTGGCCAACGCAGGGCCCTGGAAAAAGGCAGATCAAATGTTATGACAAACCTTCTGTATAGAGACTGACTAGACTTACCCAATCGCACCATCAGTTGCAGCACTTGCAGGGCTGAAATAATAATTTTTTTATCGCGCGTCTGAAAGGCTCGCTTCAGCGGTAATATTAACTTGGGTAAAACGGGTAGGACCTTCTTGGGTGATCTTATTATCAGATCGATGGCTCCATTCATTGCTAGAAGACGGGTATCGTTGTCCATATCAGCCAAACCATCTACAAAAATGGGCAAATAATAGCAATAATCAAGGTCTTCGGGCGTGCATTGCCAACGTAAAGGACGATCCTTAATGGGATCCTGCTTGTTACTGCGACCGGAAAGAACAACAGGAATGTCACCACGGGCGCAGTAAATCTTGAAAACTGTCTCCTTAACTGGTTGTCGTTTGAATATATCAATTCTAGGTATGGGAAACCAAAACAGACAGTAGAAAACAGGAAAGGAAGATCTCAACTCACTTGGGTGGTGGCTTAACCACGGTTCCCTTTTGAAGAGCCTGATAGGTAAATGCCGGCACCTCTCGTTTGTTCTGATGCAATACAAAAACAATATAAATTCGAATTAGAACTTCAAAAGTCAAACTTACACGCTTTGAACGCAAGTAAAGAAACTCACGACAGACCCTTCCCGGTTCATGGGGACGCGTGGCACGTTCCTGCGTTTTGGAGCACATTTCACTTTAATGATATGAAAAGTTACAAAAATTTCTTGGCACCCAAATAGTATGTTCTTAATGTGGGAGACTACAACAGACTATTGAATTAGTGACTTGTGTTTTTTATTAAATTTCGAAGAGGAGATGTTTATTGAATGGGCTACTTGGTAGAAATGCCAAAAAATGAGGGCTAAGTGGCATGAGAGTTGAAAGGAATCAGGGCTTGCTAAGTTGGCATAAAGTGTGTCTTGGATAGCCACTGCGTGTGATAAAAATAACCTGGTAAAGATCAACTTTGGTATAGAAATATTTAAATAAATAATAAAATAACTACTGGATACTGGGCTCACTCAGTAGATAATTTCAATTGGAGATTGGTGACTTATTATGATCTGATTACAGATTTCTTTTGGTAAAATTGTCAACCAATTTGCTGAAAAGGAAACGAATTAAATAGCGAATCGAATGCTCAGTACCTGATACTTAGTTTTCAATTCATAGTTCTTGATACTCAGTTTTCAATACTCAGTATTGGATATTGTGTACTC
The DNA here is from genome assembly GCA_035044985.1 of Lordiphosa fenestrarum. Lineage (NCBI taxonomy): Eukaryota > Metazoa > Arthropoda > Insecta > Diptera > Drosophilidae > Lordiphosa > Lordiphosa fenestrarum. The sequence continues at coordinate 39,502 of JAWNNO010000086.1, read as the reverse complement.
GATAATCGATACTCAGTACTCAATCATCAATCCAACTGCTTCCACATCAAATAGCCTAAGCTACTGACTCGCTACTCAGCACTCAGTACGCGATAATCTAAGCTCAATTGCCTTTAGTCAGTAGTCCACACGCAGTGCTCGAGACTTAGTACTCATTGAATACTACCCAATAATCATTACTCGATACTTAATACTCTTTACTTAATACAAAACTCAGTACTCGGTACTATATATTCAATTCCTTAGTTCTCTATACTAGTTATTCGATACTCCGTACTAATTAAATCACCTGCCTCTACGGCAAATGGCAAAAGCAGATGTCTCGTTTCTAAGTAATCATTACTCAAAACTCTAAGAATAGTAGTCGGCACTCTTACTAAGCACTCGACACTTAGAACTCGGTATTCCGTACTCTATTCACAGTACCCGATACCTAGTACATACATACTCGATAATCAGTACGCGATATTCACTTTTTTTTTTTTTAAATATTAATTTATTTATTTAGTTACCCTAATACTAAATTATTGCAGCTTATTATTACTATTTATAGCTAACTTATACTGTAGGGAGGAATTATTCAGTGCATTATCTTATTACATGTTTGGGGTTTGTCTATGTGTGTTCTTAGATATAGGGATTTTAATTCTAAGATATATGTATCGTAACAATTGTACGTAATTTAGATTCGAGTGTGTTTTGTTTTTGTGAATCAGTTAATGTATAAACGTGCTAACTGTTAACTTAAAGAGCTTTATGTTCTTAAATAGTTTCAGGTTGGTAAGGAAATAAAACGGGTATGTGGTTTTTAAAATGTCTAGCCGGTATGTTGTAGGTAGGGTGCCTGTAATACGGCAAAATCCTCCGATTAGGCAGGTCAGATGGGTGGGTCCTACGGAGCCTTCTCCTAGCTCTGACTCCATTAATGTGTCGAGTCCTTAGGAGCCGCCTGGCAAGGTTGTTTGGGTGGGCACCTGGGCTGCTGTCCTTCCTAAGTGTGTGAGTGACGGAAACAAACTTATCGGGGCTGATGGAAATGTTCCATCGACAGGCCAAGTTTTCAAACCTTTTCAGGTACTCTTGCAACGCGTCTGTTGCCGCGAAGACACAACTGTCTCGAGGCGTAACTGCCGTGTCATCGGCAAAAGTTGCAATTAGGAGGTCCTGCGGCTCCTCAATCGGGATGTCCAAAGCATTTGGCATGTCTGCAGTGAACAGGCTGTAGAGAGTTTTCCCCAGAACGCTGCCTAGAGGTACTCCTGCTCGAATCCTCTTCTTCTGGGATGCAAGGCCATCCTGGACAACTTTAAAAGTCCTGTCAGAAAGAAACAATCTGACGATCAAGAAGAGTTGAGGATTGAGCGTTACCTTCAGCTTGGCTAGTAAGCCATCGTGCCAGACGCGGTCAAATACCTGCTGGATATCCAAGTAAGCTGCCAGAACGTACTCCTTGGCGTGGAATCCATCCATGACGAAATTGACTACTCAGTGCAGCTGTTCTGGGGCTACGTGGCCCAGTCGAAAGCCGAACTGGAACTTCGGTATGCTCCTTTTGACTGCTGGGGTCTCCAATATCCTACGTAGTAGGCACCTCTCCAGCAGCTTGCCAAATGCTGGGAGGAGGCTTATAGGCCTATACGAGTCCAGCTCATCTGGGGGCTTTCCAGGTTTGTGCAGCATAATGATGTTGGCACTCTTCCAAGCACTGGGGAAGTAGCTGAGGCGTAGGGCTGAGTTAAAGAGGAGCGACAGAAACAATATCGCCTTGCGAGGGAAAAGCTTTAAGCCGATCGTTCGTATGGGAGCTATATGATATAGTCATCCGATTTGGACAAAAACTTGTAGAATTATGTAAAAGCACGAGAAACAAACAAATACAAAATTGCAGGATGCTACCATTAAAAACAAAAAAGTTTTTCTAACTAAGACTGTTTTTCAGACCTATCTTTTGTATGGCAGCTATACCATATAATTGTCCGATTTTAATAAAAATTGGTAGAATTATAAAAAAAACATATAAAACCTACGATTACAAAGTTTTGAGACGTTTCCATTGAAAAGAAAAGAGTTTTTCTCACTAATACTTGTTTTCCGATCAATTTTTCCTATGAGATATAGTCATCCGATCCGGTCGGTTCCGACATATAAGTAGTGTGCAGCAAAAGGAAGACTTTGTGCAAAATTTCAGCTCGATAGCTTTAAAACTGAGAGACTAGTTCGCGTAGAAACAGACAGACAGACGGACAGATGGACAGACGGACGGACGGACGGACGGACAGACGGACGGACAAAGATCAAGATTTTGTGTATAAACGGGGTCACTGCTTTGAGATTTTCGATGTCTACTTTGATCTGAAATCAAGTCACTAGGGCATTTCTCATATCACCTTGATGATTTCACTTATTAATATAGCACTTTAAGTATCAATTAATATCAATCATCATATAGATGTTTCATAGTATATCTTTCATATGTAAATTCTGATATTATTGAAATTATATTGAAAGGTTAAGTCAATATTTGATCTTATATTGTTCTATGCAGTTCTCGAAATTCAGTTTATAACACAGTTCGACAAAATCAAACTTTTGGAAAAATCCCGGTATGAGACCCTTAAATTCTGATAGAAGGCGCTTCTGTAAGCATCGCCTCATACCCAGTTTCTCAACTGTACCCTAGGATCGCGTTCAATGGGTACTTTTGTACTAGCAACACACAGCGACAACAATTTTAACTTAGCAGTCAATGGTACAAGATAAAAATCTACAAAATTCAGCAAACACAGAGAGGGTCAATAGGAGCGTAATATCAAAAAATCGTATTATTCGTACAATTGGTTAAGATACCTCCAGAAGGAGTCAAACCTAAATTCTTGCATATCTTTAAAAGCGCACGGTAGAGTTTTCTTAAAAACTAAATTTATGATGGTACAATGGGCTATTTCGTGGGCCTATGAGATGTTACTCCTCAGACAAAAAACCGCGAGATGGAGTACCATTTAATGATCCACCCTCAACCCACGCAATACGGGCCACTAACTAGACTAAAAAATAGACCGAACTGCGTTTTCAGGTTTTCTTACCAAGCATTTTTGCGCTGACTACGAGCATTTTTGTACTAGCAATTGATTTACGGCCTACGGCCACATTGACCATTTAGGGTAATAACTGCTTCCAAAAATTATGCAATTAATCTAATGGGTAAATATCTTCATTACCAGCTGGAAAACAGATATCAGCATTTAAAAACTTTAGTTTGAAACATCATTAATGCCCTTTTATAGTGAATTTGTTCTATTTTCTTGCTTGCAATATAGCAGGTTACCTGAAAGATTAACAGCATAATTTTTGTGAAGCTGCTAATACCCTTAATGGTCAATGTTGTTCTAAGACAGTTGCTTGTACAAAAATACCCTTTGCCCGCGAACCAAGGCTATGTTGAAGACACCGAAATCGCAGTTTGGTCTATTTTAGGATCTACTTTATGACTAACATGGATATGTTCGTGGGTGGATCTTTAAATGGTACTGCATCTCGCGGTTTTTTGGCTGAGGAGTAACATCTCTTAGGCCCACGAAATGGCTTATTGTGCCATCATAAATTTAGTTTTTAATAAAAATCTATCTGGCGGTTTTAAAGATATTCAAGAATTTGTGTTTGACACCTTCTGGAGGTACCTTAACGAATTGTACGATAAACGCGATTTTTTGATATTACACGTTCCTAGTGTCCCTGTCTGTGTTTGCTGAATTTTGTAGATGTTTGGTCTGAACCATTAATAACTACGTTAAAATTGTGGTCGCTTTGTGTTGCTAGTACAAAAGTACCCATAGAACGCGAACCTAGGGTACAGATGAAAAACTGGGTATGAGGCGATGCTTACAGAAGTGCCTTCTATCAGAATTTATGGGTCTCATCCCGGGTTTTTATACTCTGTACCGTAGGTACATAGAGTATTATAAGTTTGTGCAAAAGTATGTAACATCCAGAAGGAAGCATCTCCGACCCCATAAAGTATATATATTCTTGATCAGCATCAACAGCCGAGTCGATATAGCCATGTCCGTCTGTCCGTCTGTCCGTCCGTCCGTCTGTCCGTCCGTCCGTCTGTCCGTCTGTCCGTCTGTCTGTCTGTCCGTATGAACGCACAGATCTCAGAGATGGTAAGAGATAGAGGTTTGACATGTATGGGACATATGCTTCTTATGTCTGCAGGCAGATCAAGTTTATTTTCAATTTTGGCCACGCCCCCTCCCGCCCCCGCAATTTAGAAAAAACGTCATATCTCCCACCCACAGTTTTAAAGATAGATGGCTTGTTCCTTCTGGACATATTTAATTATTAAGATAACTTAGATCGGATGAACGGTTTTCGAGTTATGATCAAAAGACAAATTTTCTTGGTACAGAGTATGTTAAAGTCGGGCTTGACCGACTTTCTTTCTTGTTTTAGTACTCAGTACTCGATATACCAAACTCAGTATCATCAAAGGACAAAACCAGCAGTTCTTGTAGAAACAACGGCTTACACAAAAAAAAATACTTGTGTCAAAGACAAAAGTATTGTTGTTTTTTTCCCCCGGTAGAAAAATGTAGCCATATACATACATCGATCTCAATGTCCCCTTGGTTTACCATCCCCATCCGCTTACCAAAGCCATCTGTTAGACATTGTCATGATAAATGCCTAATTAATTTTTAATTTTCAACAAAAAGAAAAAAAGAAAAAACAGACGTGGCATTATTTTCACCAATGAAAAAGTACATTCCATAAATAAAAATCTCATTAGCATAAATCATAAAGTGAAAATTGTTCAATTCGCTGTTGTCTGCCCTAATGGAATTCCCGTGTCGACTACAAGCCAGGCACATTTTTGTCTAAGGAAGCGTGGAGGGTGTCTGACTCTTATCTCTGGCCAAAATCAAGCTGTACTTACAAAATCGAAGGATGGGCACACTCCAAATTTAATTTAGTTAAATTGCCGCACACAAGGACCGAGGGCTGAGCAAGGGGATGGGGATGATGTGGTTTGGCTTCTGTGCCATTTTCAAATTGCTCATTGCGCTTTTCAACGTAATTAAGTACGACGACCCTCCATAATTTTTGAAAAACAAATCTTGTTATCAACGCGCCAGCACGAAACAGTTGTACTGCTGGTTGGTCTGGTCACTCCGCCTATATTTGATGGCCTGACCTGCGCCGGGGTTCGCTACCCCCACCCCCATCCGACTGGCTTGATTGTGGTGCGTAGATAAAAACCTGCCAAGTGTTGCAACTCAATTTACCCCATCCCTGCCTACGAACTACCCTGAATCGTCGTCGTCGTTCCACCACACAAGTTCTTAATTCACTTTTTGGTAGAGCGTTTTTTTTTTAATCTCCTGTTGACGGTAAATCAAACAGTCCCCCTGGGTGCAGCGTCAATTGAACGACCCGCCCCGCTAGATAAATTGCATTTGGTTCCAAAATGCTGGTAAAACGTTTTGACATTTTATAAGCAATTTTTTTTATTTTCTTTTTTTTATTACGCTTTTGAAGCTGAGGGTAGAAAAGGGTACGCAGCGGGGAGCTAAGCTTTGATTTAGATGGAAAATTAGTGTGTGATATATGAATTTAAATTGGAGAATGATGAGAAATAGCTTAGAAATTTCTTGAAACGGTGCAAAAACTACTGCTCCATCCCCGTTTCTGAGCCCAAAACGAACACCGCATTTGCCAGGCTCTTAAAGTTTCCCCACTTGCCCGCACTTTGGTTACGCTAATGCCCAGGAGGGCATTTCCAGCGCACACCCACCTACACCCACTTACAACAGTCATATGCAGCTCTTCCCCATTAAGTCATGACCATGTACATACACATCCTAGACTGTATCCTGTGGCCAGTGGACTGGAAATTGCTTTAATATACCGGAAATTGCAGGAGAGTTGCATAAATTGACACGAAACGCCCCGTGGGCGCAATTCCGTTGAGCCCAGACAACAGCGCCAAAAACGAAAGTATTGCTGGAACAGCAAGCAAATCCGATGGGGGCAACTCACTCTTTTCTATGAATCGATTGGACTCTTAGACAAATAAGGTTTTCTAAATGTATCCGCAGTTTGATTCATCACTCATCTGCCAGGGGCAAATGCTGCCAATAATGCTCACCTATATGCGGGGTACCCTAAAACTTTGACCGTCTTAACTCTAGAGTACTTTTCTTGGAGTCTGTGGCTTTTAAGAAGTAGATAACGTAGGATTGTTTACTGACAGACTCACAGACGCGTTTGGTTTCTGGTTAAAAAAAAGAGACAATATTAATTGATATTTGGATTTGGATTCAACCCAACTCATACTACATTGTCCGTGAGATATTGAGCTCTCGATTTCAAACTTGGTCTAACATTAGTTTATGCTGTGGTTAAAAATTGTCGCTCAGTAAAATATAAATATAGAAAAATATACAAAATATAAAAATATAAAGAAGCAGTCAAAGAAAGAATCTGCTTTGAATTAAGAAAAGGAAGATTCTTAAAATGATCTACACTCAGATAAAAATGTAGATCGATCAGGTTAGAATTTAAACTGTTTAGTACCTAAAATTTCAAGTATGTAATGTTCTTGTAACTACTGAAACTAGCATTACAAAATAGAGGAAAACAGGCTTTTTAACTAATTTGATAGATATTTCCACTGAAAACGAACATGTTTTTCTCACTAAGACTATTTTTCTGGCTCTACTTTTCTATGACAGCTAGACTTCGACCAAACTTAGTCCAATCATGAGAAAGCATAGCAAACAAATACCACGTTTATACAGACAAAATACGATAATCGAAATAATCGGCCCTGTTCCCAATTCCGAGTCGGTTTTCGTGTAAACTTTAGTTTTTGTACTTAAAGCCGGGTATCCAGCACAGCGGAAACTAAAAATTCATGCCGAACTTCATATTAAAAAAACTGTGCCAGGAATTTTTAGTTTGCTTTTTCGTTTGTTGTGTATCCAGCAACACGAACGAAATCCACACTTTATAGATAGCGGCGTATATTGATATTGAGCGGCGTTTCGGAAGCGTGTGTGGAACGAGAAACAGCTGATATTCAGGCCAGGAATATATTGCTGACAATTATTTTGGAAGTGATTAGGCAAAAGATGGAGGCAAGAACTGTGCGCAAGACTAAAAAGAGAATTGAAATTTTTAACGTGAGGAGAAGATAAATAAAATCAAATAAAAGCAGTTGAGGCAAGACCATGTCTTTGGCGAATCACAGAGAAAAAGCATTTTGACAACATTTCTGTGAAAAGTGCTTGGGAAAGTGTTGCTGCACAAATAAATAAAGAATATTATGTTCAAAGTTATTAAATTCATTAATGTTATAGATGCTTGCTAGCGACTGAATGTAACAACTCTTGAATATAGAGAACAGAGAGAGACACAGAACGCTCCGCTTGACAGTTTGTTTCAATTGGGTTCCACACACTCAAAATAAATAGCAAATTCCTGGCAGGAATTTTCCGCAGTGCTGGATACAGGCCTTAAAATCCCACAGTTTTCTATGAAAAGTAAGGAAAATGTCTGTGCCTTCTAGATCAGGTCGTCTATTTTAGTCGAATTGAATCCACTTGGCATTGAGCTGTCGGTTTCGACTGCTGAAGCAATTCCGACTTTTCTTAAACCTGATCAAGTACCCTTTGAAATGCTTGTCGCCTTCCTTATAACATTTCTATGTTTAAGCTCTACAGTGCAACATTACACACAGAAAAAAAAAATCCATTTGGAATGGATATGTCTTTAATATCCTTTTAATCCTCCAGCGGAGCTGCAAAATCATCCTAATGATCATCAGTTTTCATATCCTTTGGATGATTTTAAGCTCCGTTGGATGATTAAAAGGATATTTTAGACATATCCCGTCCAAATGAATACCGGAAATCATCCAATCGATATTTTTTAATATCCTTTTTTTTCTCTGTGCACGAAAACCGATTCGGAATTCGGAACAAGGCCGAATGTTTTAGTTTAGTATTTATTTGATGTATGTCGTAACTCAATATTTTCTTGTATACCCATTACTTCCAAAAAAAAACTGGGTGAATATGCAGTGTCGGCTATACATGATGCAGCCATAACTGACTAGCAACGGCTTTGTTCTAATAGATATTTACTTAAGGAAATAAAACTTCCATACTCAGAAGAGTATTAATCACAAATAATTTGGTGTGTATAAGCGCAATATAAGAAATACAAAGTTTGGAGACGTTACCTTTGAAAATCAAAAGTTTTTTCACTAAAACTAGTTTCTCGAGCGATCATTCCTATGGCAGCTATAGCCTTTGAAGAATTGTGTGAAAGCTTATAAAATAAATATATGCCAATTTTAATAAGGTTTACATTGAAAACAAACAAGCTTTTCTTGCTAAGACGATTTTTCTAACCTAACTTTTGTATGGCAGCTATACTATAAAGATGTCCGATTTCCACCAAACTGGGCAGAATTATAGAGAAGCATTGAAAACTAGTAAATACGGAGTTTGGGGACGTTTGCATTGAAAACAAAAAAGCGTTTCTCTCTAGATCTAGTTTTCGGACCTATCGTTCCTAGGGCAGCTATGTGTTATAGTCATCTGATCCGGTCGGTTCCAACAAATGTGCAGCGTATTTGTACCAGAAGACTTCCTGGAAAGTCTGGTCACGATAGCTTTAAAACTGACGGAGGAGATAGCATAGAAACAGATGGACAAAGCTAAATCAACGCTGCTCGTCGTGCCGAACAAGAACATATATAGTTTATGTGGTCGGAAATGCTATCTTCTATGCGTTACAAACATCTGGACAATTTTAATATTCCCTCTGCAGAGTATTTTAATGAATAATGAGAAAACAGGAGAATACAAGGGATTAGCCGGATAAGCATTGGCAGCCATCATGCCGAAAACATCGCCACCATCGCCACTTGATCTTGTACTGGGCTTGTTTTCGGTGGTAGCTAAAACTTTCTCGCAGAGAAGTCCACGCTTGCTTGCATTCTTGAGCAATTGTTCAACAGATTAGACCAATTGCGATTTTGAATAATTTACTCCCACCTTTATTCTTAATAAACTAAAAACCTGCAGAAAAATCCCATTGTATGAAGTATATTTGCGGTCTTTACTTGAATCATTTTGTTGACTGTTGTCAACTAAAGGGCTTTGGTGCCAAAAGTTTTCTTATGTGGACAATTTTTGTCTTGGCAGCTCCTTTGTTGAGGTGTAGATAAAGCTTAAAGACACGAAAAGCTCTCTGTTTCTAAGAACTTAACTAACTCATTGAAATATACATGCATCGTTTGAAGTTGAAGTCGAAAGCTGGATTCCAGAAATGTCTTAAAATCTGAAAGCTCAAGAATTTAAGTATAGTTCAACATATCTCAGGATTCGAAAATGTCAAATAATAATCTATTCACATTGAAAATATGACAAATCATATCATCATGTGTTTAACAAATTAACTATTATTTTCCAGAATGTAATGCACAATGCAGGGTGAGCCTATTAACCCTTTATCTTCTGACAACCCTTTACTTTTAGGCTGCCTTTTCATTGAGAACGAAAATGTGTACAAGCTATTTTCAGTACGGTGAGTCTGTTATATTTTTCCAGGTTTTAATGGCGAACAGCAGACTTTGCTTATTTGAATAACTTGAAAGGCGTTTTAATTATATGAAAAATAAAACAAAATGGATTTCGATGGTTACGACAGCGTCAAAGAAAAAGGTATTGTTTCTGATGAATATCCTGGGTATACAAGTATTTATTTCTTCTACAGAGGGCAGTGGCGGGATCTAGGAGTGGGGAAAAAGGAGTTGAATCACACCCGGAGTCCTAATATCTTAACTCACCAAATATATGCAAAGAGCAATGATCTTACAGTCATCAAAACTTTCAGAAAAAGCTGCAAAATATTAAGAACTGGTCCCTATGGAGGGTTTCAGTCCGCTTAGCACCCCTCCTAGATCCGCTACACACAGAGGGGTAGACATACGCCCAAAATTGAAATATAAAATAAAAATATTTTGCCATGTCTGTCTATCCGTCCGTCTGTTCTGTTTCTGTTTCTACGCTATCTCGTCCGTCAGTTTTTAAGGTTAACGCAACCAAACTTTGCATGAAGTCTTCTGGTACAAATACGCTGCACGTTTGTCGGAAGCGGTCGGATCGGATGACTATAACATATAGCTGCCCTAGTAACGATCGGTCGAGAAACTAGTTCTAGTGAGAAAAACTTTGTTGTTCTCAATGCAAACGACTCCAAACTCTGTACTTACTAGTTTTCAATGCTTCTCCATGGTTATGCTAAGTTTGGTCGAAGCCGAGCATCTATATAGTATAGCTGCCATAGAAAAGTAAGGTTAGAAAAAAAGTCTTAGTAAGATAAACTTTTTTGTTTTCAATGTAAACCTCTTTGAAATTGGCATATATTTATTTTATGAGCTTTCACACAATTTTTCACAGTTTTGTCAAGATCGGATGACCATTGGTTATAGCTGACATAGGAATGATCGGTCGAAAAACTAGTTTTAGTGAGAAAAACTTTATTGTTTTCTAAGAAAACGCCTCTAAACTTTGAATTTCTTAGTTTTTTATGCTTTTCCATGATTCCACCAAGTTTGGTCGAAGTCGGACATCTATATGGTGTAGCTGGTTATACAAAAGTAGAGTCAGAAAAGTAGTCTGATTGAGAACAACTTGTTTGTTTTCAGTGGAAATGTCCTTCAAATTAGTTGGAAAACGTGCTGCAAGGGTATACAAAGTTCGGCCGAGGCAAAGTTTACTTTCCTCTACTTTTTTATTAATTTCTAATAAAAATCACAAAAATTTGAATTTTTTAGACTAGAATAGCCCTTTAAAGGCGTTCTGAAGCCTTGATCAACTTGACTCCTTGATTATGCTAGAAGATTTTGTATGATCTCTGCTGTTTTAGGGGCGGTTTTACTTGTTCCATTGATCTGATTCTATTCTGAAATCAATTTTCAGATTTATTATTATGTTTTTTTACGCAGTTGTCTTTCCATCTCCGCCTACTCATATTCACCAGCAAACAACCATGTCCAAGACCAGCTACACGATGAGGAGTTGCATCTTGTGTTGTCAATTGAAGACTTTGGCTTGTTATCACCCTAAACGTTGGACTTAGTCTGCGCTCTTGTTTCTAATTTACTTTCGCTGTTCGAGAAAGATTACTCGGTTCCCCAAACTGCACAGCTGCTCACATTTTGCACCGAATCACGTGCGCATTCGGTGTGTGTTCTGTCCCTCTAGGAAGCACATCGAAATTATCACCAATTTGCAGTCATCGAAATCCAATTACGTGGCATGTGGAAGTGTGTGTATATAACCCCTAAATTCCGCGTAGGACAATAAGCGTAAGTGCTGGCCATATGTTGGCAAGCCTTGGTCCAGGGACCAGACAATAATCGGATTAGGTTGGCGGCGAAACCGGTACGGAAAAAAGAACATAATTTGCGAGAAATGTCACACGGCACGAGCAAGTGCAATTTGCAAAATGGAAACGAATCCCGGACTCCGGGCACTAAATCATGCATGTCAAGTCGAGGAGTTGTCGTCTCTATCAAACTCATCATAATCGCCAATGCGTACGCATCATTATCGTCGCTCGAACCGGGTGAGGAGGGAGAGCGAGAGAGGGGGATGGTGGGTACGGTGTTTGTCTCTTGGGTGTCCCTGTTGTCGTTTAGTTCCGGCATGCGACAGATGCAACAGACGTGCAGAGGTGGCTGGCGTTGGTAAAAACCACAAGCGGCTCTTGACAATCCCTCCTCCACCCTCAAAGCTGTCACTGCTCATTGTCAGCTAAGTGCCGGGGAGTGTGAGTCGAAGTTGACAAGGTCCTTTTGGGTGCACGGTCAACCAGGCGGAGCAGCGGCAGCAGTAGCCTTCGTATAATGATGATGATGATGGAGACGGCGGCGGGGCAGAGCACATTTCCATTTTCAAGGACCTTAAACCAACCAATTTTTTTTATTCCCTTTGCTCTCAAAGCAACCTGCGTAGCTTTCTGTGAAGGTGGCAATAAAAAAAAAACTCTGCATGCACCGTGGTCTGAGAATGGCGAACATGTGAATGCAATAAAAAATGTTTTTAATATCCTTTTTTTTGCATTAAAATATTCATTTTTCATATCCTTTGAATCATTTTCTGCTTCGTTGGATGAAAATTAAAAATCAATTTAACATTAAATGGAAATTTTATTATTCAAAAATGGATATTAAAACATATCCATACCAAATTTATGGCGAAATCATCCAATGTATATTTTTGTATATCCTTTTTCTTCCCGGTGTGGATAAGAGGAGCGTTTGTTTTCGTGTTCTGCTTGCTTCTTGTTAGCAATTCAATTTCGTGCTTGCTCGTGAGAGCCTTTGCCTATTTAAACCATCACGAGAATAGCACGAATTATTTATTTTTACTTCTTTTTGCCCAAAATTTGAAAAAAAATTGCCAAATCAGTTGCATTTGAAGCAACCCTTCGCCACTGTTCCTCCGGCTGGGCCACCCGCTACGCATCAACCGCATTGTCGGCGGTGGCTGGCTCAACAAAGGAAACGATAAGATGACACAGAGCAGTCATCCGCCGGCTCTCGTTGCTTCCGCTGCACTGCAGCTGGCTGGGGTGCGGAGGGCAAATGAGTATGAGGGTGGTTGCCCGACGCCCGCGACAACAATAAAAGCAAATTCAATGAGTTTTGTGATAATTTTTGCACTACACGACAGACGATAAGGCAGCAAACAGTGAGAGCGCAGAGGGAGAAAGTGCCAAAGCCGTAAACGAGCAAATAATAAAAAAATATATATACATAAAATAATAATAATACAACGGATAGAGCAGAACATGAGTGTGAATAGTCAATGAGGGTCGTAGGATCGCCGGGGGTTGCCCGGGTGTCAGGTTCGCCGCCCCCTGATCGGTTGGGTGGTTGCAAATCAAACGGTAACAATGCAATCAAAAATACTTTTGCCTCTCCTTAACTTGGGTGCAAATTTAGTTATTGTCTAGACTCCAGAGGGTCGGTATGCTGCAGCGCCCTTGGGAATGCTTCGACCATAATTTAATTCCGCTGGCCCATTATTTCATTAAGCTCAAAATTTTGTGCCATCTATTTCGGGGGTCAAGGGGAGGCAGAGAAACTGAAAATGGCAGCTAGACGCATAAATTTGTATATTTCGATTTTGATTTTGCCATTTTAATTGTTTGTGTAAACTGGCCACAGAGATCCCAGAGACCATTGTCTTTGTTAGCCCAACATGTTGTATCTTTGTATCTGCATCTGTTTTGCAGTGGATAGTTGGGTATGGTCGGTAGGGTAGGTGTCCGGTGCCTTTCAACAGCACAATGTGTGTGTGGCCATTGTTTGCAGTGTCTGGCCATTGGAATATGTTGTGTAATTAACATTTATGGGTGAAAATGAGTTTTGAATAAATGTTTAGAAAATTGCAAATAGGCTCCATAATGTTTTGCTATTGAAGATAACACAAAGATTCTGCATAAATTGGGTTCTTAATTTATTTTGAAATTGTAAACGGAAATACAAAATGAAAAACGACATTTGAAAAACTTTTCGGAAAGTATTTGATTAGTTTTAATATGCAATTCTCTATGATAATAGGACTGGTCAGGCTATGTGGCTTGCACAGGGTTTTTTCAACAACGCTCAGACTCAAATTCGTCTCCGAATTTTCGAACAATTGAATCTTAGTTGAGGAATTTTGCTGTTAATTTTAAATTAAAATGAAATTCTAAAACCGAAATGTCATATGCTTTGCTATTCTTGAAATGGAAAAGAAATGGAAAGAATAATAGATGCTAGATGTTTGGGATTTTAAAAGTGGTTCGATTAAGTGGCTAAAAGCAGACTTAAGGCAACGGTTCGGTTCATGATTTGATGTATATTAATAGAAGCTAACCGCAACCAAATTCAGTAGTTCAGCCTTAATATATATAAACAATAATGTTTTGTCAATTTCCTTATATTCTGGTATACAAATTTTGAATATTCTGTTTTGTTTTAGCAAAATCTTCTAGGACTTTTGTCATATAATCTAGTAGTGCTTATGCGAATTCTTTGAAAATTATAGTTATTATAGTAGTTTATTTTCATTTTAATTTTAATAAGTTTTTATTACTAGCCTTATTACTAGTAGTTCACACTTAATGTATTATTATGGCTGTTGCTGTTTTGAACTTTTTAGGATGCAGCTCTTGACTAAAATCATGCATGGAGTTTCGAAAAAGAGTTTATATGTATGGTATACATCGAGAATAAAGGACCTGAATTAGATTTTCCAAGGTTAAGGAGAAATATGATAAGCAAATGTAACTTTACAACTTTACATCATCTCATTTTTAGGGGGCGAAGTATCCCAAAATAAAAATGTCCAAGAAGCCTTTTCAGTTTGTAATTCATGTTGATTGTTTAATTAAGCTCGATCCTAAAATAGTTGGCTTAACACATGCTGAGACCCAAGTGTTGTAAAAATCTCCGTCTGAGGTGGTACATCTAACCTGCCTAGTATATATCCCTTTTTACCTAAACATTGTTCAATCATTATCTATTCAGGTTCTCGCTTTGATTCAGCATTTTTGCAAGAGCATCAGTGCTCTTGGTTCACAGTTCGGCTTGCGAGCACATATTATGGGTTCAGTTTGGCAAGCAAAACAGATTATAGGGTTTGATGCGACTTACTTCGGTTCGGATCAGAGCCCACTTCCAACTCTTGAAAGAACTCATTATAAACTCTCTACAATTGCCAAATTCTGAACCAGAGAGGATTGCAGGTTAATGTATGAAGTAGCTACAGAATAATTGCAGTTGTTTCGAACCTTGAATTGGGAAATTGTACTTGAACTGTGCTCGCGTTGTAGAGTTTTTCTAACTATCTTTTAAAAACAGCAATGTGGTGGGTTCAAGTTGGGTACCAGTGTTTCAATCTCACCTGATTTCCCTATACTTCAGTCTCTTTAATGGTAAGAATTATATCCTTGTTAATGAATCTAGATGAATTTGGTGTGCTGAACACAGATCTGTTTCATTTAAACTGGATATGTCTTAAATATCCTTTTAATCATCCAGCTGAGCTGCAAAATCATCCAAACGATTGATTTTTAGCTCCGTTGGATGATTAAAAGGATATTAAAGACATATCCCGTTAAAATGGATACCGGAAATCATTCAATGGTTATTCTTTAACACCCTTTTTTTCTCTGTGTATGTTTACTCTTTTTAGACACCTTCTATTATATGTGTCGGGAAAATATTATCTTCCCCAGTCAGGACGACATCATCTTGCATGTTATCCGCCATCGTTTTGTATAAATTTGGCTTGATGTTTTCATTATTCCTGGATTAGCGCAGCGAGTCTCCGCAGCCGTGTTGCTAGCTTCCTGTTCGGTAACCAAAGAGAACGTCTGTCCACACGTCAACTGTCATTAGACCGTTCGTTCCTTTTCCAACACTAGCAATGCATACGGAGCCACACTCGACTCCAGTTCATACACCTAGAGTCTCACTAAACCAGGGCTGACACAAAGAACAGCCAATCTCACAATCACACAGTTCGCGGACATGTCAAACCTAGTACCGCATATTACATTCTCCGACATATGGAACAAATACTATTGTTTCAGTTTTCTTTGATATCAACGTAAAGTTTTACCTCTAAAGCTGTATAAGTGAAAATACAGCTTAAGCTTTAAAGTAAACTAACCCAAAAACAACTGCGACTTTTTTAGTCTAAGATATACCATTTTGAATAAATGTGTTCAAAATAGATAAGTTGTTTCTGCCCAAAAAAAAATACCTAGTACCTAGTCAAAACAAACGAAAATGTTTCCCCTAAAACACATCTCTAAAAGTCAAAATATGCCTCAACTTACCAAAAGTTTACAAGTGTTGGACATTTTCCGAAAGCCTTGTTTCGTCTCTTTATTTCTGTTATATGCGGCAATGTGGCGCACGTGCTTGATAGTCGTATGGGCTGAGATGACAGCATTTGTGTTTAAATTACAGAGGCAAGGTAAGTGAGTTGTGAGTTCGAACCCCAGACCAAGTAGAGTGATAAAAAATCATTCAAGTTGTAGGCTTTTCAGAAAGATGACTTTTCCGCTCTTGTGCTACTCTTCCTTCTCTCCTCCTTCCTACTCTCTCTTGAGTAAATAGGGACTGGTCTCTAAACGTAGCTTGTAGAAAAGCAATGTGCAGCATGTAAAAATGAGAAAAGTATAACCTGCGTGTAGAAAAGCTATATGATGGATGAAAAATCCCTGTCAAACGTGTTTAATGTAGCTCTTACATATTTGGTATTCTCTGTGTATGATTAGCTCTTTTCTGTATTGTTGTCGGTACTTCGGAGTTACAAGAACCAAGTCAGTTTCTAAATAAATTAAATCTCTTAGATCTAGGGCCCTGGAAACTGTGGGAGTTGCGGCTCCCTGCCATTGCTGCTGGTGCTGCCAAGCATTAGAGTGTGTTTAGAGTGCCGCTGCTCTAGATTTTGTCCTCATTATAACTATACTAACATTAATCTTGTCTGACCCATCAAAGGAGTTAAAGGAGCGACTATATTGGAAATAGCCTTCAACAAGCCTGCAAATAAAGTGTATTGAAAGGTAGACACAATTGTTCTATCACTATAATAATTGACTAAATTGACCAGGTCATCTCCCCATGTCCATATTAAAGTATGCAGCACTGTAATTCACATTAAATAGCCACCATTACTCCATTCCACATCCAATTCGAGCCTGAAAGTATGCTACAGAAAAAACCCCAGCCAAGTTGTACACAGTGAAGCAACGATAGTTGCCCATTCGCATAAGTTATTTTGTATTGCTCTTGAAATGCGCATAGAATTATGCAAGTAACCAAAAGTGGAAACGCACTTGAACTTACCCAAGCTACACTTGAGTGGGCCCAGTACCGTACCGAGTGCAACATAAATGCATAGAAACAATGAAAATTAAGCTGATGCAAAAGCAAAACTTTATGCAAATCGTGGGCAGGCCAGAGCAAACGCTTCAGAAGAAGCAGAAAAAGAAGCACAAGCTGTCAGTCAAGTCATTCTCCTGTGTCCAACGAAGAAGTATATTAAAAATGTGGACAACGAAATCCATCTGTTTAATGGGTTTTCGCCCGGCCACCACACAAACCAGCCTAACACACATGTCCTAAGCCCTAAGATTACACAAAAGTAAAGGAAATGGGGAGCCCACAGACCAAAACTATTACGCTTGATAAATTCGAGATTAGAGTGCATTTGCAGTTGAACTCGTATGTACGGAACAGGCCCAGGGGCTAACAATTTATGGCCATACATTTGCCAGGATTCCTTTTGTGTGAACCCCCCACACAGCCCAAAAAAAAGGACTTTTAATTATCACACGTAATGACAGCAGCCGACTGCAATTGCTAATTAATTGCCGAAAGTGGGGAAGGAATTTATGGCCTATACATTTATTTGGCTTGACATTATTATTCCAACATGTGCGGTTATGGGTGGTTGATTTGGGGGCGTAGCTTGACAAATTGAGAGCGATGAGGATAAGGAAGAGGCCCGAACTAACCAACCACTAAGGTCAGCCCCTTAACCCAGCCAGGTTGGCCATTCGGTGTGGATTCTTTGAACTTCGCCTAATGATGATAATAATTGTTTTGCGCTGTCAAAATTGCCATAGAATTTAATCGACGCCGTCTCATGATTAACGATGAGAGCATTATGAAAAAGTCCAAAAACAGACACAGAAAAACACGAACAATAATACAACAAAAAATTACAATGGAATCTTTTCAAGATGCAAAACGGAAACTACATGAAAAAACAATAACAAACGATGCTAGTCAAGAGCCATTAGAGGCAATTACTTGCCTATACGCATCGAGTTTAGAACCCGCAACTGCAACTAGACAACTTACTCACCTTACCTTTGCCGAGCCCCATCAAGATCTTATCAGCCAAACAGCTCAAACGTCAGAACAGAAACAAAAGCAGCAGCTTTGCCAGTTAATTTTAATGAATCTCTGTAGATATTTGAAATCGGTTTTGTTTGGCTTTTTTCCCTCCAGTTGATTGTCGGCAGTTTTCAAGTGCGCACATGAGACGCGCGCTCAGAGCTTGAGTTCTACTTTAGAAAAACCCAAAAAAAAAAAAATATCAGAAAGTGCAAAAAATAAAAAGTACCCCAACTCTGCTTGAGATTGTTTACCCAAGAAATAACAAAATGCTGACGGGATACCTGCACGCCTTTCTTCTGTTATTCTGTGTCTGTGGCATACTGTTAGCTCATCATGGCGCCGAAGGTTGTTTACCAAAATTTTGTATCTACAAGTTTAATTTAATAATAATTAATTATGGTGGAACATCCCTTCAATGAGTCAGCATTATCGAATGTGGCTCGTGTTAGAGTATAAAGGGTTTTCCATCAATTGAGGGGAAGCACCTAGTTAACAATTTTTACTCATTTGTATGTTTTGGGAACTTTGCGAAATTGGAATGGGGAGACTAGGTAAGCTTAGGTTAGGTTGAGATGGCCATAGTTGAGATGGAACATAGGGCCATTGCTATATATACATATATTCCCCATTAAAACCAGGGGGGGGGTTCCTCCCTACTAAACCAAAAATTTAAGTGGAGACGGAATCTCTATCTCAGATAGTTTCGAAAGGTTGAGTAAAAAGGGGTGACCAAGTGTTTTGAGTCTCCTCCTGCCAAGTGCTAGGCATTGGCATATAAGATGCAGTAAAGTTTCCTCCTCTTCCTCACACTTGCAGCTTCTACAGAAGTCGTTGGGAGCGACGCCCAAGCGTGCTGCATCTCCACTAGAGCGTACCTGCCTTATATGAAAAACCATTTTTATACTCTGTACCGTAGGTACATAGAGTATTATAAGTTTGTGCAAAAGTATGTAACATCCAGAAGGAAACATCTCCGACCCCATAAAGTATATATATTCTTGATCAGCATCAACAGCCGAGTCGATATAGCCATGTCCGTCTGTCCGTCTGTCCGTCCGTGTGTCTGTCCGTATGAACGCACAGATCTCAGAGATGGTAAGAGATAGAGGTTTGACGTGTATGGGACATATGCTTCTTATGTCTGCAGGCAGATCAAGTTTATTTTCAATTTTGGCCACGCCCCCTCCCGCCCCCGCAATTTAGAAAAAACGTCATATCTCCCACAGTTTTGAAGATAGATGGCTTGTTCCTTCTGGACATATTTAGTTATTAGAATAACTTATCGATCCGCCAAAGGAATGAAGTAGATCGGATGAACGGTTTTCGAGTTATGATCAAAAGACAACATTTCTTGGTACAGAGTATGTTATAGTCGGGCTTGACCGACATTCTTTCTTGTTTTTTCTAGTTCTTTGAGGCGCATAGATCAAAAAATTCAGAATATTTTACAGAGAATTGAACGAAAATCCAAAATCAGATATCTTAAGGTTTAATGGTGCCGATGAGGCTTTAAAGTTTCCAATTTCCCCGTAATTTATTTTTGAATTATCAATGTAGGCAGATACCTTTTACCAAAATGTCTGAAAAAATATTCGAATACTTCATAAATTGTGAAGGGAGGGCACCAAATTAATGATTTTTCCGAATGTAAAACGCTTCGAATTTTCTCTTATAGTTACTTCATTTTTGTCTTTGTTGAGTACTTTGAACAAATATCCAGAAACCCCATGCACGCAGATTAGATTCTGACAAAATTCAATTCACGATATTAACTTCTGTAAATTCCAATAGATATGCAATCTAAACAACTTTCTTTAGTCATATACTCATGCAATTTTTTACCTTTTATGAGAAATTTAAAAGAGAATTATCTGGTTGGGCTTGTAAAATCGGCCCTCGTCTAAGAAAATGCACTTTCGTGCAGTGCTGTTTTATGGTTAAGAGCTTAAGCTAGACCAATTTATCGCTGGTCATTAAACACAACTGAAACAAAATTATATAAGGGTTTAATTTATAATAGGTATACTTTGATTGTATAATAAAATGAACATAAATAAAATTCATTATGGTTTCTCAAACTTCGTCAGGTCGTCAATCCAACGTTTTAAAATAGTTGCACGTTGAAATGACAGCTCTTTCCTCTTAATTTGAAGATTTGTAAACTTCTGAAAAGAAAAGTGCATACGGGCAGGGCAAACATCTTCAAGTTCTATATACTGCCGACATCTTTTTAAATACTAAACCAGCTCATCGAAACGGCGAAACGGCGCCACCGCTGGTATAAATCCATGTTCCATAAAGTGTCATTTTTGGTTCGTTTTCCAAGAAGTGCATCACTTTTTTGAGCTATGTGCCTCAAAGAATCTAAAACTTTGAAAATCGTATGGAGAAAAGTACGCCCTAATGTCCACCTATGAGGCGGTGGCCCGTTAGGGCTTCGACTTGAAGTGAGATGTTTCCTCTACTTTGGTGTAAAAGGCAACCGGTACGTTTTAGGTCGAACGTGACCCTAGCTATAGCGCAAGCCGGAAGGTTCAGTAGCCAGGCGCCAGGTTTCATTTTTTGTGATAAGTTTATAATAGGTCAAGGGCATTCCCATCGTGCTCTTCTCAGGGAGTAGCTGTATGGTGTTGTCCTGTCTGTCAATGTTGCAGTGACCCAGATAAGGTGGACACAGAGATGTCGAGCGATCTCATTTAAGGATCTACGGCATTCCGTAAGCCTTGTGGCATTTTTAATGTAAGAGTCAGGTGCCTTGAGAGCTGCTTGGCTGTATGAATAGATGTATGTATGGCCTCCTGGATGGCCACCAGTT
Source organism: Lordiphosa fenestrarum (assembly GCA_035044985.1). Lineage (NCBI taxonomy): Eukaryota > Metazoa > Arthropoda > Insecta > Diptera > Drosophilidae > Lordiphosa > Lordiphosa fenestrarum. Next base: position 18,701 of record JAWNNO010000086.1, on the reverse strand, counting down.
CTGTTTCCTACACCCTGCAATGATCAGGGAGTTGGAAAAATACTTCCATGTCTAGGTCGGTGGAAATACCTCCCCCTCCTACTTTGTTATCGAGCTTAGATCCATCCGTGTGGATATTAATGGCATTACCTTTGCTATGTGGTAAGTTTTCCCAGTCCTGTCTAAAAGGGATATTGACGTCATACAGTTTTTGGAATGACGTCGTGGGTATACAGTAATCTGTAGAGGCGGGAACCGTGGTTTGACCGTGGACCGTTCCAGGTTTCAAACTCTCTTAATCTCAGGGCTGCGATGCTCGCTAACTGTATAGACGTTAAGTCTAAATGAAGAAAATGAAATATGGTGTTAAGCGCCTCCGTTGGGATGGTTCGGAGGGCGCCGCTCATGCATAATTTAGCACTTTTCCGTACTGTGTATAATGTGTTCAGGTCTGATTGTTGCCCGAGTGCTGGCCACCATACTAAAACTCCATAGATCAGTATGGGACATACTATGGCTGTGTATAGCCAATGAACAATTACTGGGGAAAAACCCCATTTTCGACCTATCGCCTGCTTATATGAAAAGAGGGCAGTGTATGCCTTCCTTAATCGTTCTGTAAAATTGTCATGCCAGAGTAGTTTCCTGTCTAGAACTACGCCCAGGTACTTGGCATTTTTATGATTTATGATTGCTGAATATAGTGATTGCCGATTGCGATTGGAAACTATGACAATCATGTTTGCTGAGATGGAATCATACAAAATCTACGTTGAGACCTTTTACTGATTGCTCGGCCAACTGTTTAACCCAAAACTGAATATAAACTGACAAACAGCGTTAAATGCCCTTAAAAATTGTGCATTCAATGAGTTGACAAAGTGTACAAATGTCGGAACTTAGCAATCAGTGATATTCAGCAGAGAATCATCAGCAATCGCAAATCGTAAATCAGTAATCGTAAATCGGATTTACCTGCTGAAAACGCCCATTGTTTTTGAGCTCCAGACTTATGTTGCTTAGTCTAGGAAGGATAAGGTCCGGAACTTTGTATCTCCGTGTGAAGAGGACTAGTTCCGTCTTTTTCCGGTTTAAACCCAAACCGCAAGAGACTAACCAAAGTTATAATTGCTTAATGCAAAAATGCAGAAAAAAACATTGTGTAGTATATTTGATATTTCATACTATATATTAATTTCTACGCATTTTTTAGGTTTAAGAATCGTTTCAATTTTGCTTTTCTCTCTAGATTTTCTACATCAACAGCCATAATTATCTTCTTTTTGATGCTAAACACGTTTTTCCTTCGCCGTTTATTTGTCGAGCTATTTACATATAAAGGATTTATTTTACATGAGGATTTTTGGTGTTAGTTTTTGGACCTTAGACTCGGTTTCTTTTTAAGGGACTAAGAAAATTCTAATATAATTTGGTATCGGTATTTTAGCGCTTCGAAAATATAATTTCCCAGTAAGGTCCAGCTCCGTCCATCCAAAATTTTAATTTTCTCTGCTGTGTTTAGCGATGTTTGCTGCTAACATTAATTGAAGGCGTCCTCATTTTGGGATGCCATCTCTAATTAACTTGAAATTGGCGGTGGTTTTTCCATTACCCAAAGTGTAATTGTATAGCCTTGATAATCCTTGATAATTTTAGGGTATTTCGTGGCAACTGGCAGATTATATTGATGACAAAATCCTAGCAAGTTTATATCGAAATTGATGCGTATCACAGTACTGAGTGAGCGTGTGATTCATACATCTTATACTTGTCGCTCGGGAGCATGTTGTTGTTGCGCATTAATTTATTCCCAGAGCTGTTTAGCGCCATAATGGATACTTTAAGTTTTAGAAGAATATATGCTGTGAATTTTTATTTTGAAGTCATGGTAACTCCAAAATATTTGTAAGATGTTAATGTCTTTAACTGCGTTACGTTTATGTTTCCCCTTGAGCTACACGACCTCGTCCATCCGTAAATACCATCATATACTCTGTACGTGTAAAAGTGTATGCTTATTATGCATTTTGCTGCTGCAGTAGCGCTGACTATTTTTGGCATATCGACATATCTGGATACTAAATACATTTATCTCGAAAGTATGAACCATCTATTTACACAACTGTGAGATATGAGGATTTTTACTAAATTTGGCGGCGAAAAATTAAAATAAACTTAATCTACCTGCAAGTATAAGAAGTTAATGACCCATACGGGTCGAACCTCTACTTTCAAAAAATTTATTAACTGCTGAAACCCAAGTGGCTATCTACAGTAAACTGAGATATTTTTCACCCATCTCAAATGTGATATTTGAGAAAGGAATAGAAGGAACCACTTTGTAAGTCCAAAAGAATTTCACAGTATACAAATGTAATAAGAGGGGTCTCTGATACCCCAATTAACTGGACTAGTGGAAGCAGGACCGAGATTGAAAAGGACTGATTCGGTGGGAGAATATAACAAAAATTGTTCGCTTTACACAGCCCAAAAGTGCCAAGCCGATCGCCTCTCAATCTCTGGGCTTGTGTGCTTCTTATTATCGCACAAGAGAAGAGGACCCACAGTTGAGCGCCCAATAAGAAAATAATAGTTTGAGAAGCTTTTTCATGGCTATTTACTTCAAAGCTGGCGCCAATAGCTTGCGAAGGTTACCCTGTTAAGGAAGTTTTTAGGTTAATATCTTTTTCATTATCGTGAAATGTGTAGAGATTTAGTCTTCAGTTGGTTGGTAAATCGCTACAAAAATTAAGTTGGTGTCCCAGAATTTCGGAATATTTCATTTTCTTAGGGGGAAAAGGCTTGTGTCCAAGATAAATGTCCGTCTCAACAAACAGGGTAAAGTTTCCCATATTTTTGTTATAAGTAAATTATCGTAAAGCATCGTTGATAATTTCTCAAAGTCTTCTTTTAGATTGATACACCTCGACAAGCGTTTCTCTACTCCTTTTGAATAGAAAATCTTTTTTTTGTAAAACCCTTAGAGATATTATTTCTAAGACAAAGGCTTAAAGCTCATGGATTCGAAGAGCGGTTGAGTTTTGAAATAAATATTGTGCATATTTGTTCAAATTTTATAGATGGAGTAGGACATCAACTGCATTGTTAACTAAACACAATTATACATTTTCCCATTCTCACTTGCATATTCTCATTGATAGCTTTCCGTGCACTATTCATGATCTTGAGGCATCTAAATTCGGATTTCTTACTCCCATTTCATTCCCCCTTCGGCGGACTAATGGCCTAAGCCAATTGCCGCTGCTACTAATCCCATAATTATAGTTTACTTTGCATATTGAATGGCAATTAAAATCGGTCAAAGTGCGCGTGGCCAGCTTAGCGCAGTCAAGTGTGGAGTGGGCGACAGATGTAACCATAAATAAGTCAGCGTTTTGCGCTAAATTGCATCAACATTTAGCGGATGTTGCGGATACGCTCCAATTCACCTGATTAGGGTGAAAGAAACTGGGGTGGGGGGGAGCGAAGCTGGGGTGTTTGCATAACTTTAATTAAATTTCTGCTAAATCTAATTTCTATGCTAAACCGAAAAACCAACAACACGATGATGACGATGACGACGATGACGCGAACGTGTCTCGCAACCAGGTCAGGCGAATAAAGTGTCCGGCAAGCTGGATTTCGATGAGAACGCTGGTAGCGGCAATCAGACAGGAGGTGGAGCAGTGCTCGGACAGGGTGGAAATGGCAGCTCGTATGATCAGGGTGCGGGCAGGAGTCTAAGCGGTGGCAACAGTGGCAATCGTCCTAAGATACATGGAGTACGCGTAACCGTCGATACGGGCGATGGACAGCAGCAAACGAAAGGTAATTAAATTGGCTTGCAGCAAAAGCAAATGAAGGACTAACCCATTTCAAAAAAAAAAACAAAAAAAAACCCAGAGTCCAAAGAGAGCGTGGAAATTACGGACTTGGGTAAACACAAGAAGCGTGTGGGCATCCACACGGACATCACGTTTGAGATTACGGCCGAGGGTGAGGCCAATGAAACAAGCTCCGCCCAGCAGCAGGGCGAGAAGGGTGAGTCCTATGCTAAGGTCACTTTCGCTATTGAAGCTTGCTTAAATTCTCATTACAGAGGATGCCAGTGTGCCCATCTACAAGGGTCGCGGGGGTGGCGAGTCCAAGCATAAGACCAGAAAACCCTATGATCCCAAATCGCAATGGAATCCAAATTTCTCCAGCGAGCATCGAGGCTACGAAGGCGGCAGGGGTGGTGGCAGGGGGAGAGGTGAAGATGGTGACTACTATACACCTCAATACTATCCGCAGCAAGTGTATACGGGAGCGGGCTCCGGCCATAGCGACACCTGGACTCACTATGTGCCCGTATGGACCACCGAACGTACTTCTCCGCATGAGCAGAGCCAAATCTATAGAAGACCCAGCTGGAAGCCCTGCTATTGCATGTCCTCGTATGGCTCAGATTTCAGACGTCGCCGGGATAGTAAGACTAGAGTAGGATTTGTGGGCGACTCCAACCACGAGGTGGTAAACAGTGGGGTGCTACAGGTCGATGGCAAGCTGGAACGTCCCTTCTCTTGAGCTCCGAGCAATAAAGTTGTTAAACTGAACTTTTATCTTATTTATTTTACATTATTTCCAGGACTTTTGAAACCTTCTTTAAGAACACGAGAGTTGGGTGGCTATTTCCCCCACTTAAGAGTGCACGCTGTAGGTGCTGACCTTGCCATTGTCATCCACGGAAGCGGTGGCCGCATTGTAGCCAAACTGCTTGCCATTCAAATTGTAGTTCTCACTCTCGCCAGTGGCCAGATCCTTGTAGTTCTTCACATGACCATCTGAGTCGAACTGAAAGGGAAAACGTTTTTTAGTTTTAATTTATGAAAAATATATATGGTGTCTCACCTCCGACTGTGAAGACCACTTGGACTGCTTCTCCCACTGCTTGGTTTGGTAGCCACTGCCAGCACCTGCTCCAGCACCAAAGCTACCGGCACCAGCCACCTGTTGACCGCTGGTCAAACCGCTGGACAGACCCAAGTTATAGTTATTCTGGGCGGCGGAACCACCCAACAGCGAACCGCTCAACAGAGAACCCTGAGCTCCGCCCACCTGACCGCTCAGCAGAGATCCCTGACTACCACCGCCCAGCAGAGAACCGCTCAAGAGTGAACCACTTTGGCCGGCATTCATGGAGCTGGCCGAGTTTAGGGAACTGGCCGAGTTCAACGAGCTGGCCGAGTTGAAGCCAAAACCACTGTTGAATCCGGAGGCTCCACCATACTGCACCTGCTGAGCTGCACCGGTGTTATATCCACTGCCGCCGCCCAACTGCATCTGATTGGCACTGGCCACTGTGCTGCCCGAGGAAGCCTGCTGCCTGGCCGTCTGGTGAGCCTGATTGATCAGTTGCTGCAACTGGGAGTTGCTCTGCTGCAGGTTCAGACCCGAAGAGTGGCCAAAGTTGCTGCCGAAATTGCTGCCAAAGCCCACATTCTGATTTACCTTGAAGGCAGAGTTGGTGCCAAAGGTGGAGCCTGTCTGAGAACCATAGGCAATGCGGGCCGAGGGCTGCTGGATTTGGATCTGAGGAGCCGAAGCGGTGGTGGTCACTTTACGTTGATAATAATGCTCGGAGGTTGAGGGAGCTGGCACTTGCACATACTGCACCGTGGGCTGTTGCTCCACCACGCGTTCCACATGTTGCACATACTTCTGCGAGCCACCGGGCATACTGTAGACCAGCTGCTGCTGAGGAGCAGAGACCACACGTTCGTGATGAATGTACTCCACATTACCGCCGCTCGATACAGGAGCGGTAAGAGCCAGGGGAGCCTGTACCCGACCGGACAACAAGGCCTCCGAGTTGACGCTGTTGGCACCACCAAAGTTGACCTCAGTGCCAGCATTCGAGTTGTCAGCAAATTCCACATTGCTGCCCACATTATGGGCAGAGGAAGCACCAAAGTTGGACGAGTGGCTGGACTGGAAGGCGGCATTGGTGGAGAAGGCAGACTGCGAGCCAAAAGAGGCAGCATTTTGGGCAGCAAAGTTGGAGGCAGCACCACCAGCCAGGCTGGCGCTATCGGCTGACTCAACAGCACCCACCGAATCGTAAGAGCTCTCCAGATTGCCCAGGGAAGCGCCGGCACCAACACCAGCACCATAGCTGCCACTTGCACCATTCAGGGACAGATCAGCACTTCCGCTGGAGCCATAACTGCTGGAACCGCTCGAACCAAAGCCACTGGAACCATAGGCACTACGACGGGCCGTCTCTATGGCCTGCTGATGGGCATTGTAGTGGCTGGACAAAGGGGAAAATGTATGATTAACAAACAAGCGGTTCTTAATTCCACTTCCGCACAATTTAGGTGGAAGTGGAATAGGCTCTTAGATGAGAAATTTTCAATAAAATTTTGCAACGGGTTAAGTACCATGTGACCAAATTGGGAAAAACAAATCGAATAATTTTTCAACAATATTTGAGGCACGGCACTTACCGACTATGGAAATCATCACGTCTGTGTCTAAACCATCATGGAATGAAATGGAAAGCAACATAAGTGGTAGCTCCTTAATACCCAGTTATCACCTCAAAAAAATAAACAAATCAACTTACCTATCGTGAAAATCTGTGGGAGAGAAAAGTGTAAGTCACAAATTAGTTTTTAGTCTAAAAAAAATAGTTTAAATATTGATTGGGGCGATAAGTCGCCACATTTCTGAGAGCATTGCACAAGCTGTGCGTTGTGTAAACACTTGAGTTCATTCAAGTGGGGAAAAATACGCTTGTGCATTAGATGACGACATTTGTGCTACATTTCTAAAGGCCAGGCAAGCTTCCTACATTTATAAATTTGAACTGAACCGATCTAAGTCGCAAAATCACTAGAAAACATTCTCAGAGATCTACAGTATTGTCTCCAGAGTTTATATTCGAAGGATTATGAATGCATTCAGCAACAAAATAAAAATAATTCTCATCTAAAGCTGTAGTTTCACTTGTTGAGTTCTCATATGAGATGGTTGGAAAACAACCTCAGTTTACTGATAGTTTGCTGTCAAAATACTCATAAGAGAACTCAGATAGCCTACTTCTCTTGCAGCTTTTCGTATATTTTTGTGCTTTTTAGATTGACTATTACACATGTCTGATATCTCATTTGAGAAACTTTTACGAGATATCAGACAAGTGAACACACAGCTTTAGGAACGATTTATCTCAGAACTGAACAAAGTACCAAAGCGGAGTTCTTCCACTATTAAAACGCTTCTGTTATTGTTTTCTAATTGTTTTTGCAAGTGGTAACTTTTCTCTTTCATGGCCAGTTTAAGCCATGTGTACTTAAATGAAGATCGTAAGAGACTAATAGTGTTACATTTCGAAACTTTAGGCGACGTAAGGAAATATTTAAGAAGAATCGTACGATAAATTGACGTTCCCTTTGTGTTACATGCAAGAGGTCTTGTAGGTCGATCCCCAATCAAGAAGGTAAAATATAAAATATTCTAATGATTAATTCGTTGCTTTCTGATTTCCTATAACAACTTAGATTACTTAGCCAAAAAGCAGATTGTTGTGCAGGTTGTAAAGGATGATTAAACTATCATCTTCTGTGTTTTTGTTTGTTTATTGTAGCAAAATGACAATATTAAATATCAATTTGATCTAAATATATTGAATTCATTTGCTAAAATGTAATTTCGATATTTTGCAAAAAAAATTTTCTTTTTTTCTGTGGATATATCGCAAAACCGATCATTTTTATACAAAACTGGAGCGTAAGTTAAAGTCGACTTCGATATACATGTTACTCTGTAGAACTAAAGTTTAATAACCCCTCCTTATGTTAACTAACAGAGCATTAACATTAATTTTAGTATTTCAACATTATGTTAGCAAAAAGGAGCATGCGGCTCAGATAAGTATGCAAAGTTCTACGTTAACCTGTATAACTCTGCCATTTATTATCCGATCTTTATGAAAATTTGTGAGATTTTAGATATTGGACAAATACACTATCCAGCAAGATATGAGACAGACAGACGGACATGGCTATATCGACTCGGTTATTGATGCTGATTAAGAATATATATGGTTTATGGGGTCGGAGATGCTGTCTTCTGCCTATTACATACACTTGCACGACTTTAGTATACCCACTCAAAATAAAATCAATCCGAAACGGGATTGAAAACAGGGTGATACCGGATATTCTTGAGCCGATCCCTTGAAAATATTGATTTCCCTTCCACTTTTTTTATTTAATCCCGAAAAACAGACTAACTTTAAGCCTGCTCCGGGATTACCCTGTTTTCAATCACGATTTCAGATGTTTTTTTTCCTGTGCTCTTTTTACTCTACGATTAACGGGTAAAAAAAAATATATTTTATCGAAAACATCGAATAATATGTGTTCCATATTTTAACTGGCTTTGGCTTTAAAAAGTGTGGGTTTAGACCACAGAAGTCTTAGCACCGCAGACAACATAACTCAACATAAGTTCCTTTTTTTTTTAAAGTTTTTAATGTTTGTTTATTTAAGGACGAATGCTTTACCTCAGAGGTGTCCAACAGCACCCAATGCTCGCGTAGTCATCAAGACAAATGAATAAAAAATCCAAGAAGCAACAACAACCACAACAAAACGATAGAGAGAACCGGTTGTTCATTTGTGTATGTGTGCTTGTTAGTGTCTAATGCAAACGCAATCTGTCGACGCACAACTGCAAATCTTTCAAATACAAATGCATGATTATAACTAGCTGTGTTCAATTCTGCTAGAGGCATAGGAGAGAATGAGAAAAGAGACCCGGAAGCATTTTTACACATTTCACCATTCGTAGAGCATCAACAAATGTGGCTGATGCGTATAGCATTCGGGCACACCTGCTTTACATTGAAAGAAGCTTGATCTTTAAGGCAAACGCATCTTTATGTATATCAGAGCGAGCTAGATGTTTTGATTGATGTTTTATGGATTCGAAGATGTATCGTTCTGGCTTTTATATACTTTTGCACAATCGAAATAAACTCTGTGTAACTGTGGTACAGATGATAATGATTCATTTCCAATATCGAAAGATATATATATTAAATATCTGGAATCCCTACCTTAAATCCATCATCATAAAAGAAGAATTTGGAGTCCAAGGAAATCTACAATCTACAATCTACAAACACAAATCCTAAATCCAAAGCTATTGTAAGTGGTCGGCTTCTGATATCACTCAATAAACTTTGGAATTAAGGATCTTTAAGAAATCGTAGTAGAAATTTTAAGAAAACTCCATGGAGAATCGAACCAACAACAAAATCTGAACCACTGACTTAAAGCTCTGATTTTTGAACACTTGCGTAGTAAATTCGCCAAAAGGTATGCAACACATAAAAAACGTGATAATCGACCCTATTTAATTTAAATATTTGGAACCAGGAAAACGAGCACAGTCTAGGGAACTGCGTTCGATCATCCTTTTGGCTCTCTTCTTTAAAGGTATCGCTCAAAACATTTCTTCATATCAAAAATTAAAAAGTAGTTCTTTTGCAGACCTTTTTCGCTTAAGATTTCGATCGAATAATGCGCAATCGGAATGGTTAAACGACCACCTAAAACGACTGCGGAACTTGACTTTTATCGTAAAATTTAGTGTTTTCTAAGGCAAGTCGTTTTAACCGAATTCTTTGCTCTATTCTGGGAAATCACAACCTTTATTAGTTCCGATCGGATTCGGAAACGCAAAAAAAGGGCTATAGATTTTGTAGACTCTTTGACGTAGACGTTTATATTTTAAACTTTTCTATCATATCTTTGAAATTTTGCTAAAAAAACTTCTGCGAATTTTTTATAAATTTCAGATTTGGTAAAATAACTCCCAAAAATATAGCGATCAGTCCCATAGCTTAGACCTTTACACAACTTTGAACTGTGACGTATAACCGCTCATGTGCTTTCCTAGTATTCCCTTTTTGTCAGATTTACTCCAACGCTAGGCACATGCAATCACAGTATTGATTGTTTTTTTTTGTAACACTTTTTTTACCTCCACAAACCACACCCAGACACAGGGCCAGTACCAAAAACTTATACATTTTTTTAAATATTAATATTCCACCGGTAAACGTTGAGTGGTCAGCGTTTCAAAATGTACTAATGAATCGATCGAGCGGAGAGGCTCTTAAAAATGAAACATTTCTAGTGATAAGACCATTTCATACAGCCAATCTTGAATCTTGAACCGATTCTTGACCTAGAGAGAGAGGGGATGCCATTTTGGGGGACGAGCACTGATAATGTGTTTGATTGCATGGATTTGGGACCCCGCAATTGGTGCAGAAAGCTTTAATGATGAAAGTAAATTTATGTTGACTGATTGGAATGATGAAACCTTGAGCCTTGGGCTTACCTAGTATATTTTTTACGTATATAGTTGCCATGTACGGAACATTGAAGATTCAAGAACAGACTAGACTGATAATTCATTTTTTAATTTTTTATATATAGACTTAGAACTTGGCGCTGTAGAGGTAGATGAATATATAGTAAGGACACAAAAGATTATTTGAAATTTCCCTTTTTTTCATAATATTGTGTTTGTTTTCGTCCGATTTCCGCGAATTGATATTTTTCTTTTGTAAACAAACTTATTTTTTAGAACTTCCGCTTCATGATGAACAGATAAGGGGTTTGTTGAAACTAATATAGTTAATGTATGTATACGGGAAGAAGTTTAAGCTATTTTGATTCTTACGTGCCGTATTAGGAATGGGTTTTCCTGGATTTTGAATTAAAAAGATAATGATTGCGAAATACAATGTTTCAGGGATGCCTGATGATTAGAGAGTGTTAAACCTAAATTTGGTAATTAGAGCTTAAAGTAAAAAACGAAAAAGTAGAGTCAGGCAGACCCTGACGTTTAGCAGCCACTTACTCCCTCCCCGTCTTCCGCACCCATCACCCTCTTAATCTATTTTATGAGGCATCACAAAAGGCCTCTAGGTGATTTTAGTTATTTAAGGATAAACTTTTTCGGAGCTTCGGTTCGCAGGTTCCAACCAAAGTTACAAATGGTTAAGGTTCGGAAATTTGAGGTTCGACTTTTTTTGGCAAAGGCTTTGGTTCTAACCTTGCTTTAAGTTTATACAGAAATCAACATTAAAACGACACAAATCGTTTGGGGATTGGGTCGAAAGTGACTTGTAGAACACATGAGATTACCCAAAATATTATTTACTGTTAAGGTCTGTATCCAGCACCCTGTAATTTCGCATTTCGTCACAATTCCTTATAGAAATGGAAACACTTTCGTACAGCTCATGATCATCAAAGCAAAGCCCTAGTATTTCTATTTATGTAAAGTATTGTGACGAAATGAAATTTCCGGAATCCTGGATACTAACCTTAACTAAAATTCCATTTCGAAGACTTCTTATAAAAAATATAACCTTTCTTATTTTTAGTTCTAAGTTTGCAAACAATTTAAAATGCTTTCGAATCCAGGATCTTAAAATCAGGTGCTGCTATTGATGGGGATTTAAAGGTAGTTGTGTAGGTTTTTTTTAATGGATTTTCTTGCCGATTGTAAATCTCAGTCGCTCAAAACCGCCCAGATAACAGGAGACTTCGCTTGGCAGTAGGTAAAATTATTGCATATTTATAATTATTCTTGAACCGAACCAGAACATATGATATGATATCTAAAGAGATTCGGTACACAGTAAAATAAAAGCCGGAATTCCAGGCTTTTTGATCACAAATTATACAAAGTTCTGTCAAATCAATCAAAAACTTGCTTTTTTAGAAAAATCGTAGAGCTCTTAAGGGAAATTGTATAATTGTAAAATAGCTCTAAGCTTTATTTTATTAAAAAGTTTGATGAAAAATCCATTTCCAAATATGTACCAAATATTCACCTGTTGCTCAAATTACAAAACGTCTTGAAATGAAACCTTTTTTAAAGCTGATTCGCATCAAGTCATAAAATCAGTTCTTGAGACAGCTTCTAAAAATAACATAAGGCAAACATTGATACTTTTCCAGTATATTGAAGGGATAGTGATGATTGAATATAATTTCCGCGAGCTTAGCACGAATCTTTCTTTCAGAAACGGTCCATTACGTGTGGATTATTGGTAAGTTGAGCAAAAAAACTACTAAGAACTTCAAAAACTAGACCCAGAGGCGATTTGTAGGTAGGTTATGGTCAATAATAAATTAATGTTGCCAACTCTTCTTGAGACTTTCCATTAAGACTACGATTCTTTCAGTAGATATAGCTTTACTCTAGCGTTAACGCATTTCTATTGCATTCGCCACTCTGCAAAACTTCTAGGCTATAGGAAATGCGATACTTTTGGGAGATGGATACAAGTCACTCTAAGAGATAAAAAATCGGTTCTAACAGGAAGTCTCTGCTCCGCAGTCCAAAAAAATGTCCCCTCTATGGGATTAGAAGTTGTTTTTTCCTGGAGTTTTGAAAAACTTTATTTCAAAAGTAAAGAAAGTTGTGAAAATTGACTAAAAAGATTGTTTACTTACTCTGTGATTTGAAGTCGAGACCCCTGAACTCGTCTTAATTTGTATGACGCCTTAACCAAAGTGCCCTTGCAAAATACAAATCAGATGCCCAATGCATTTTGTTTATGTAAATCTCCAAAATATCGCCAAACTCTCCTTTTGACGAATCAACATGACAAGATAAGCTTGACCGCTTTTTGGATGAAAAATTCACTAAAACTTAAACCAAGACTGCAAGTCGGTTCGATTTTAGTTTTTTGGGCCCAATGAACTGGATCATGAACCGAAAAATACGACCTCTCAAACCTTAGCCCGCACCGGACCTTTACTTTGGCACCAACGTTTGGCTCAGAAATTTCTTTAACTCGATTTTCTAAGATATTTTATTGTTTCTTCCTGTTTTGGGTAGAAAAATCATCAATATTTCGTCCTGGATCGGCTGGTTCATTATCAAATAAAGATCTATATTGTGTATCAAGTCTAAACTCGGAGTATTACAACTGTGAGAAGGGAATTAAAGCAGAAGTCAAGTTGTTCCGAGTCATTATTGAGTGCTCTTATTCGACTTATGAGCTTTCTATAAACATATAAATCAAATGCGTCCTCTTCAACGAAAATAAGTCTTAAGGTCAGCTCAAAGTTACAATTTTAAGCAATTTACTGCAATTAAAAGAAAATATAGGCAAAAATATATCAGAATATGCATACCTTATCCTACATGTCAGGCTCGAACTTGCTGATCAAACCATTTGCACAGTTTTAGAGGCTTGCTTTCTTGCTTACATAACGCCATTAAAAGTATCAACTCAAACTACTCAGTTCAACTCGATGCATTTCTCTCAATATCTTTTTCCTGGGTTTGCTAATTTGTATAGCCACATTCAAAATTCATCTAAAATAAGACTGCTTTCGTCACAAACAATCTGACTTATATAGAATAAAATGTACAACTAATGAGTCCATTAAACATAAGCTATTTCCTGTCACATTGATAACAATTTTTTGAATTCGACACCAATTATCAAATAACAAACATTTGAATTACGTATAGAACCCCTAGCCGAAGTCAAAATCAAGGTCATGCGGTTTTTTTTTATTCGAGAGTAACAAAAAATTTGCATTTATTTTCGATTTCTATGTATAAGTGATTTCAGTATCAGCACAAAGAAAAAAAAAACTTTCTAAATAAAAGAAAGCTTTACAGTAAAAACCCCGCAATATAGAAAGTAAGCTTTAAACGAATATAAATACATTTATATTTTGTTAGTTTAAATAAAAATTTTGACAAATAAGTAAATTTAAATATTGACGCTCTAAGAGTGCACTGAGTATGAGGTAACCTTGCCATTATCATTGATGGTGGTCTGGGCACCACGACGACTGGTTCCATCACCATTGCTTGAACTGAAAGAGGATACAGAGACTCCCTTGTAGCCACCACCACCGCCGCCGCCGCCACCGCCTGAGCTGGAGCTGGTGCCAAAGCGGTTCACAATATTGGGAGAGGCCTGCAAAAGATGAAAATTATTTGAATGAGAAGATTATATGACAAAATTGTTAATAATTCTAGAAACTGATGAAAAGTTATTGGAAAGAACGCCTTGATTTCCTTTAGAAAAGTTTATTCGCTAACTCTATATGCGATTATTTTTAATACCATTCAAAAACACTTTGTTTGGGTTAAGGTAAGGAGCAAAAAGTAAATAAACTTTGTGCAAATGTATGTACTCAGCAGATGGTAGCATCCCCCACCCTATAAAGTATATAAATTATTGATCAGCATCAGCAAACTAGTCTTAATAGCTATTTTTGTCATTCTGTCCTTATGCTCCATATGAACCAAAGATAAAGTTTCGACATGTATGGGTCAACTATGTGTTTTCCATTTCTTTCACGCTCCGCACGTCATATCTTCCGCAGATTTGTAGATAGATAGTTTCTACCTTTTAGTCATATTTAGTAATCAGCATTATTTATCGATCCCTTAAAGGATTGGTAAAGATCGGATGAACGATTGTCGAGATATAAAGAAACCCAACAAATATGCTGGGTAGCATCGCCCACAACGGCGATGGACAGCATTTTATACCTTAGCACTTTGTAGGGCTTTTAACTTAAAAAAAATTAGATATTTACAAATATTGAGGGCTTAGCGCATATTACAGTCGGGGTTCCCCAACTTTCTTACTTTTTTTTAATGAGCGAATTTTACATTTGTGCAACAACACGAATGACAACCAGCTCACATAAATATGTCGCTTTTTTACTTCTAGACAATCATACCTCAAAAAGCGTTCTAAATTCATATTGATATTATTAATAAACTCCAATTAACAAATGAATATGTTATAATATCATATTACAGGGTTGCCCATATTCGACGGACCCATGTTTTTTTTAAAAAAATCAAAGAAAAAAATAAAAATTTGGTGGTTGGCAATCTTAATCATTTAATTTGTTCCAAGTAGATTTGTTTACATCAATTTTTGAATATGATATCTCTCAAATGGCCGCCTCTGGCGTTGATGGCGTATTGTGCCCTTTTTGCAGCATTTTCCATCGTTTTCGCCAAC
Source organism: Lordiphosa fenestrarum (assembly GCA_035044985.1). Lineage (NCBI taxonomy): Eukaryota > Metazoa > Arthropoda > Insecta > Diptera > Drosophilidae > Lordiphosa > Lordiphosa fenestrarum. The sequence continues at coordinate 3,643 of JAWNNO010000086.1, read as the reverse complement.
ATTTCGGCCGGAATAGCGGCTATTTCTTCACGAATGTTGTCCTTGAGCTCTTCTACGGTCCTTGGTTTGTTAACGTAAACCTTTGACTTCAAATATCCCCACAAGAAGAAGTCAGGCGGCGTCAAATCGGGCGAACGCGGTGGCCAGTCCAAATCACCACTTTTCGACATCAAACGGCCCGGAAACAATTTCTTCAGAAAATCGATTGTTATGCGACTTGTGTGCGGTGGAGCGCCGTCTTGTTGAAACCAGAACTGCCTCATACGCTTTCGACGAATAATTGGCATCACAAAATTGGTCATCATGTCGCGATAACGCTCCTGGTTGATGGTAACAGCATGGCCATTTTCATTTTGGAAGAAAAACGGCCCAATGACCGTTTTCGCACTAACGCCGCACCAAACTGTGACTTTTTCGTCATGAAGAGGCACTTCTTGAATCTCCTGAGGATTTTCAGTGGCGTAAATACGGCAATTTTGCTTATTTACGGTCCCATTCAATGTGAAATTTTAATTTTTTAAAAGCACGTTGAGTTTTCACAATTGACTTGTTCTGTTGAATGTAAATTTCAACTATTTCAGAGCGCTTGCGTGGCGTGTATTGTTCCATGGTAAAAATCTGCTTGGACTGACGCTTCAAACGCGGTATGTCATTAAGCGATCTGACATCTCTGTCAAAAGTTATGGCGTTGCCAGATGGGTCCGTCGAATATGGACAGCCCTGTATAATTAGCATGGTCCTACGAGAGCAACTTATTAAAGTTGAGTTGTTAAAATATCTCACGGCATTCTGTAAAAACATTATATACCCGAATAATGGTCTACCACATCTAGATTTAAAGAAATTTGGGCTTTAATTTGAACCCTTTTAAGAACTTTTTTTGATATTATCGAACAGTATTACAGCTACGCTTTAAAATAAACTATCCGAAATAATTCTGCGATTTTTTTAATCGAAAATATTCCCATTTTCAATACATGTGTTCAAAATTTTAAAATGATCTACTGCCCAAAAATATGCTACGCAAAATCATAATTGTTGGCACGTCATTTGTATTTAGTTCTCATGAAAATTTACAAAGAAATCCATTGCAATCTACAAAATACTATCAGTTTGAACACATCTATTCAACCTGGCATATCTTCGCTTAAAAAATCTTTCACAAATATGGGATAGTTTACTTTATCGCTAAGATATAGAACTTTCCGATTACATCGAAATTCTTCTGTCACAAAATGCATTTTCATTAACTTTAAGCTCAAACAATTTGACATGATAGACCACTTCTTAAAACAGATACGTGTTCTTCTAGAATTACCATCAACTCTTCAATATACCGGACCTCATTGCTTAGTGTTATTAATTCTGTGGCCTGTATCTGAATCGTACCCACCTCATATGGTACTTAAAACGAATTCCAGATTCGAAATTCAAATATAGAAACAAAAATTGTAGTGGGTAGCCTTGAATCTAAGCTTATTAAGTACACTCTTACACCAGCCAGAAGCTCTACCATCTGGTTTACGCTGCTGGGCTTTGCAAGTCGAATTTAAGAACCAAATGTAGAACGAGGGGTAAAAAATGTTCGATTAATGTAGAGAAGTAATGTAATCATTATCCGTTTGAATGCTTTTCTTTACAATAATCTCGATTGCTTAGACAATGAAAAATAAACTCCAGATTACGATTTGTTTAGTAATTGTAATAGTAATTTGGAATTAGGATGATTAAATGTTTATTTCAAATTGCAATTACATTTACAATTACTTGAATAATTACACCTGAAGGGGTATTATTGAGGAATTGTGCTTGAAAAGTTGAATTCTTCATGTAGTTGTAGGTGAAAGATTTGAGTTTTTACCAATCTAGTTTGAAAATCACCATATAAAGTTACTTGCTGATCATGGTTATACAATCAAACCAATTAGGTACACATTTACATTAAATTATGAACATTTCTACGCCCTAAAAAGCGTGCAATAAACTTTGAAAACCGAATTTGTGAGAATTTTTTTAAACATTGGAGCATTCGAAATAGTATATAATTTTAGTTTACACTTAGAAATTCATGAATAACTTAATATTTCAAACACAAATATTCAATAATCCACCTTCATAGGAACAATTATTCAAGTACTTGTAGAAGGAATTACATTTTCTAATAATCACTGAATAATCACCAACAATCCTAATTCCACATTTTAACTACGATTACTAAAAATTCAAAATCAGGAATAGCCCACTTGGCCCTCAACGACCGGCCCGTTATAATGCGGAATAAAATACTCGGTGGAATCAGCGCCTAAGACATTTCCTTGTGTCAAGGCGCCGACACTCACAAGCAGACACAAATGCTATCGCCTAGATTCGCCAAAAACTGGGCTTGATAGTCATTAATAATAATATTATTAAATAAGTACTAAGCACGAAGTACTAAGCACGAAGTACTTTGCCATGAGGCAAATGCAGAACTCATTCTACATAACCGAAATAGTCCACGAACCCAATTTGGTTATTCTAGCATTTAAAGTTTCTGATATCTAATCGTTTATAAAAATGGGATAATTTGGAGGGGTCAACCGTTGGCTTTTTAGATTTAAAATTAGATTTGGAAAACTTGTCTCACTGTTTAAACTCCGATAGTCAACTCACCGGATTGGCTGGGTTAATGTAAGCCGTCTGTCTATGTCCTTTAGGTCCAATGGAACCAGAGGCAGCTGCATAACTTGGAGCATAACGATGCGAGTTGTAGTATGATGAACCGCCGGATCCACCTCCACCCGCCGAACTTCCCGATCCACCTCTATACCGGTTCTGGCGTATTAGATTGTTTTGGTAGGCCTGCTGAGCGGCAATTTGCTGTTGAATGCGACTGAATAAGAAGAGGAACCATTACAATTAATTGTTATCCTTTACTTTTCGACTAGATTAAACTCTTAGATTAGTAAGCAGCAGAAGGTAATTACGTGTCATCGTTGTCGATGGTAGCATCCGCAGATGCATAAGCATTACCCGCCGTGGCCAGACCCGTTATAGCTCTACAAAAATAGACATACAAAGCGTAGTTAACCCTTAAAACCGAAACACCCATTTCCTTTTCCCAAATTAACTATGACTCACTGTTGATTGGCATAGTTCTGGGCCAAAATTTGGCTCGTCAATTGCTGATGGAATAGATAGGGGTCAATGATGCCAAAATTGGGAGCATATCCATCATAGTCATCGTAGTCATTGTAGCCACCAGTGCCTATATAAGTGCTTTGGCCTACACCACCGTTGCCGCTATTGTAGGTGCTGGTATAACCACCAGCTCCACCACCACTACTGGCATAGCCACCCGAGGAGGCTCCAGCATAGGCGCGACGTTTGCGTTGGGGATGTCTGGAAGAACCTAGAAATACAATTTGGAGTATTATATTGATGTTATGCCGAAATTTCATTAACGTGACTTACCCGTTGCGGCTTCACTGTTCAGGGCGCTCATTACCACACAAATCAGAAAAAGTTTCCACATCGTATTTGCATTCGTTTCTTATTCTAAAAAGATTTAGAGTTTGATTAGATCTAGTTGGAATTAAGCTATTAGCATGTGAGTCATAATCAAAATTCCTGAATTTTCCAAACACAACTACAAGATATAATA